>OU343118.1:30677500-31180000 GCA_910594885.2 Bibio marci | reverse complement strand
GTAAAATTTAAATTAATTTTACATAATGGTTGTACATACATATATTTATATATGTGTATTGTATGATGGCAAATAATATTGAAGACAATATGCAAACAAAGTAAATTTCAATATAATTCTTCATTTCCATTAGTTTGGCAAAAATAAAATCATTGTTCATAGTGCTCCGTTATTTATTTTAATATGGAAATGAACCCGTACACGGTACGGACGGTATACAATGCACATATCAAAAGTTTTTGCTAAAGTAAAATTTCATGTAATTTTAAAACAAAAAGTTGATGAATTTAAATACTATTTCTGTGCATAAAATATAGAATAAAGTATTTTAAATTTTAGAGTATAAACAATTACATCTAAACCATAGCTCTCACTAACTTGTACAACAATTACTACTTTATTTCGTTAAAAAGGATAAATGTTGAATATATTAACAATTTTGTAAAAAATCGTTCGATTTATATATTGTTGCATTAATATAGAACAAATTGTATGGAGGTACGTACCATCAGACCTGTCTTTCTTTCATCAGAATTGTGGAATATTATTTTGAAATATGCCATGCTCTCTATCAAATCGTTTTGTAGTTTGTTCCCTGTTTCATATTCCTTCATTTTGTTTTTTTCTGTTTAATGTTTTTATACATTAATTAAATTAATAATATTATTTATATTTAATATTATCAATGCTATCGTTGACATTTCAATGCGTTATGATTGCATGAATGACCCCGTCGAGACGTTCACCATTGGTATCAATAATATGAAATTAATTTTTTTTTTGAAATAAAATTATTCTATTTTAGCGACAAAATTACATGGAAAATAGGTACACATTGGATATCGAACACACGGTACCAACGGTATGATTTGGTCACCAAATCACTTGTATTTTCTTAGAAACGAAATTTTGACGCTATAATTAATCTAATTTAATTAATTTGAACGATTATTTATTACTTTTTACATACGATAGCCGCATTTGAATTATAATAGTTAACAAATGGACGTTAAATCGAATGTACACCTGTAACTGTATTATTTGCAGATATATTATAATGATTATAAAAGTTGTATCCACAGAAGTTATTAGGTTATCGTGAATGACGTTTTCGATAATTATCCAAATGATGTTTTTATGACGTTGGTGTGTAATTATGGAACTGGTTTTAAAATTTTAATAATATATTATCCTTTTTTTTTTTTTATTGTTAATTACAAGTAAGTAGAGCGCCGTACAATCTCGAATCACTGTAATTGAGAAAAATGTGAATTGTTGTCACTTTTTTTTGTTCTTTTTTTTTTTTTTTTGCTAAATTCATATATTTTAATTATTTTCAATATAATTTTGAAACCTTCTTTCTTTTTCTTCCATTCGCCGTTTTTTTTTTACTTGCCATTGTGTAATATTTGTAATAAACATTTAAAAAAATGAAAATTGTAGTTTTTATATGAGTATATCTATCTGCATGCACATAGTTGATTAAAATATCCAGTTGCTGTGTGTAAACTGGAAATAATGTATATTGGAATATATTAATTACTAATTAATAATTTCTGATTCATTATTTCCATTTCCGATTTAATTTCTTCAAATTTTGTTTTTGTCATGCCGAAACTCCAACATTAGAATTTAATATTACAGGTATAATTGATGATAATGATGATGATGTAACCGCAGCTACTTCTAAAGATGTAGATTTAAGACTAGAAATTTCAAATATTAATTGTGATTCAAAAAATAATACAATACCATCATTTAACAAAAATGATTCAACATCATCACCAACAACATTAAGTAAAATTCTAAATGATCAAAATATGAAAAGATTGTCGGTAATAGATGAGTTTAATAATGAAGAACCATTAGCAAAAAAGACTAAATCTGAAAAACTTGATATGTATGTAATTTTTATATAATTAATAAAACTTATGGTTGTTAGTTTGAAGTTATAAATTATAAATGTTTCAATTTTTTTTCTAGCTTATTTGGCAGTGAAGACGTTGATTTAAGACAATTAACTCAACAGCCACCACCACTAATTAAACAGTTGGCACCAACACCACCACCGCCTCCAATGATATCAATTGATAGTGACAACACGAATGATACTGGAAATTGGGCTAAAATTAAAGTAATAAATTTATTAAATTTTAAAATATTTATATCTTATTATTAGAAAATTAATTTTTAATTAATGATTAATAGGGTGATTCGCCAAAAATTAAAATAATGGATAGTCAAAAGTTAAACTTAGATGCTGTTCGTGCTAAATTAGCGGAAGCAACAAAAGGACCAGTTTTTCAAATGAAATTCAAAAATGTTCGTGATGTTGATTTACGACAACGTAAACAACAAACTAATAATTTTAATCAAACAACAATAACTGCTACAGCAATAATACCGTTTAATAATGCTATAAATAATCTATCGGAATGTTTTGATGAAAATTCACAAGAAGTTCCATGTGATTCTAAAATTAAATTAATTTTAACACAGGCAAAAGAACAATTTGATAATAATAATATGAGCCTAGAACAATATAATAATTTAATAAAACAAATGATACATATTAAAGAAAAACAAAAACATGAGGAACAACGTCGTGAATCGATAAAACGTAAGTTATTATCAGCAAAAATTAGTAATAATAATTAATAGTGATAAGTTTTCGCACCTAAAAGAATTTGATATAATTAAAATAGTTAATCAATACAATAAAGTTTCATTAGTGAATTTGATTTGATCGAATCCAATTAATTTATATAGTGATTTCGAATATATTACAAAACTATCACTAATACAAATTCTTATTTATGTCGACATCTTAAAATTTATCCCATTAATTCATGAAAATTTAGATTAGCCTTTTCATAATACACAATATATTAACCACACTGATTTTACATAATCATTTATGTTGAAATACTATTATATTAATCTTGTTTATATTTATAATATTTTTGGTCTAATAATTATTTGTCTATATTTGTTTCAATTAGTTTTAGAAAATAATGCATTAAAACAAAGACGACAGAGAAAATCTAAATGGTCTCCATGGGATGATAGTTCGCAACAACAACAGCAAGTTATGGTTCAGCAGACAGCACAATGGAATGATAATATTAATAATAATATTCAAACTTCTGCTACAAATGTAATGCCAACAATTCAATCACTACAACAACAACATCAACAACAACAACAGCAACAACAACAACAACAACAACAACAACACCAGCAACAACAACAACATCAACAACAACAACAGCAACAGCAAATTATTATGCAACAACAGACCAATTCCTACAATAATAGTAATAATAATCAAATGCCAAACCCGTGGGAACAACAACAACTACAACAACAACAACAACAACAACAATTTAACAACAATGCAAATAATAATAATAAGTTAGGACAACAACAATCGCAACTTCCACAAATACCATCTTTATTAGATCCTACAATGATGATACAATCACAACAACAAATATCTTTATTGAATAAATCAAAATCAATATTAGACCCAACACGTACTATTAATATTGATGGTATACCACGTGAAATACGTTTTTATGATGAAATTGCAATAGCGTTCATGAATGGTAATGGTTTAGAACCCAAAGAAATTGGTTTTCAAGCCGGTGAACGCCGTGTTACATTTGACAATTGTGATTCAGTGATATTAGCGTTCAATGCACCATACAAACCATATAAATTAAATAATCGAGTAAGACAAATTCGTTTAGGTTCACCCACACGTGAATTGTATATAGATGATTATACGTTTGAATTTTTTTTTGGTGATCCGCCAGTTGGTATAGCGTTAGATGGTGTATGTCACAATATTAAAATTGATGGACCCGCACCACAAGTACGTATAGGTAGTCTACGAAATGATTTAGTATTAGGAAAAATTGATATGTATATCGATGGTACAATAAAAGTACCCTTATATTTAGATGCACTATCTCAAAATTTTTTAGCTGATGGTAGAATTCATACTATTCAATTTGCTGATTATTTAATGACTATTATAATAAACAATGAAGCAATGGGTGTTGAATATGGTGGTATGCCAAAACGTATACGTTTAAATGGTGTTGATCATTTTATAAGATTTAGTGTTTTACCAAATAATGTTGTGCCTGGTAAAGTTTTAATAAAAAATATGATACGTACAAGTATACATAGAGATTTACATACACCACCGTTACCATCACCACCAATATTTTTACCATCAATTGATTTATCATCAACATTACATCCATCATTATCGTCTTTAAGTAATAATAACCCTATGATTACATCAACAACTCAACAATCAGATAATTCTATAAATTTGTCAGAAATGCAACAACTAACATCAACAACATCAGAAACCTCAACAGTAGATACACCACTTGTAACATCTACAACAGCATTTTCTACCACAATTTCGACAGTAACAGCAACAACAACAATTACAAATACATCAGTAACAACAACCGACGATTTAACAACCAATATTCTTTTACCATCGTTTAATATAGATGATTTATTCCAAAAACTAATATCTTCTGGTATTTTAAATAAAACAGTTGAAACGAGTAATAAAGAAAAGGATAAACCAAAACCAGTTAGTTTATCACAACCGGAAACGCTTAAATTACGTCAAGAATCATTAGTTAATGTATTATATTCAGGTATGCAATGCAGTAGTTGTGGTGTAAGATTTCCACCGGAACAATCGATAAAATATAGTCAGCATTTAGATTGGCATTTCCGTCAAAATCGTCGTGAACGTGAATCAATAAGACGTGCACATTCACGTAAATGGTATTATAATGTTAGTGATTGGATACAATATGAAGAAATTGAAGATTTAGATGATCGCGAAAAAAATTGGTTTGAAACACAACAAGCCGAATTAGATCCAAATAATTCGAATGATTCAAATCAACCTACAAATTCACCGATACCTAGTTGTATAGTTGGTTTAAATGAAAATGATAAATCGTGTGATATATGTCATGATCAATTTGATGTATACTTTAATGAAGACACAGAAGAATGGCATTTACGTCCGGCAATGCGAATTGATAACAAAACATATCATCCAATATGTTATGCTGATTATAAGGTAAGTTATTATTAATACATTTTATAGTTTATTGTTATTGTATTATTTAATTTAATTTAAAATTGTATCCGTAATAGGCATCATTGAATAAAAAAGAAGAAAAGGCGTCATCTGTTACAGATGGCGATTTACAAGATGATAATGCTGTTGACATTGAAATAAAAGCTGAACCAGAAGGTAATTAAATAGAATTAAAAAAAATTACATAACTATGTGATATTGAACTATTTGATAATCATTTTTATATAACCATTCTGCAATTTGGATTTTGTATTTTGTATTATTTATTTTTAAATGCATTCAAATGACGGAATCATACTTCTACAAATTAGTACGTTAATACAATATGAATTAATTATTTAACAATTTTTAGAATGTACAACTGTACTCTGCAGGTTAATTGAGCTCGTCACCTCTGGATGGAATGACATGCGCTGTAATCACTGCACCATCACTGAATCACATATTTGTAACATCATAATTCATTGACATATAAGTTATATTAGAAAACGTAATCGGACATCTTCTAAATTTTTGCGTATGCTCATCTCGCATACTGTGTTTGCCTACCATATGTGTTGAGTGCATCGTCTTATCTTACCATATACATACCCTATACTAATTTCACGAAGACGTTCCGATTATTTAATTATTAATTATCTTTCATCAGCAGGCATTTCTGAGACTCATATTGTTACAGTCGAAGTTTTACTTATACTCTAACTATCGAATTATATATAAAACAATGCTTTGCAACACTGAAAAAACAATTATTATAGCACATTTTAAAATAATGAAATATTCTGACCAGCTTCTTACCATGATAAGAACAACAGTCTTAATTTTCGCCAAACCATACTATGCACCAGAATACGTGAAACTAGAAATATAAATGAATTATTTTTATTTCAAATTTTATATTACATTGATGGATGCATTAGTTTCGAGCCTCTGATGACAAAAAATTTAAAAATAACGATTATGTTGATTTATACTATGTCTTTGTTATTTTTTCTTACAAGTAGCTGGGCTTTGGTACATCGACGCTATATATACTATTGATTATGTGACATAATTATAACTTAATACATTGAATTTTATTAGAATTATACTTTTTATTTAAAATTGTATTGTAACAAAAACGGAATCTTACAATTTTTATTTTTTTTCTAGTTGAAAATATAATACTTGATGATGATGATGATGTCATTATGTTACCCCAAGAAGAACCAGTCATTACTGAAATACCGGATGATGAAGAAGAAATCTCAAATGTTAAATCGATTGATAATAATGAAAATGAAAATGTTGATAAATCGGATGTCACAGAGCATAATGATAATAGTAATAATAAAAATAATACTATTGTGAATTATATTGATGATGCATTAAATGAATCTGATGTGCAAATATTAGAACCGCAAATTTCAGTTATGGATTTAGATGAAATAGAAGATGATGATAATGATAATAATACAAAATCATCTACAAAAGAAAATGTAACAGACGAAACATCACAATCAAAATTGATAAAAATCAAAGAGGAACCACGTGATGATGGATATAATGAAGATGATGCATTTGAAGATGTAGGAACATTTGAAATTATTGAGGATGGTAAGTTCTCTAGTTTATATAAATGTATCAGGTAATTCATTGCCGCCTTAGCATATTTATCGTGATATTTCACGAAAGCTGTATAATGAAATTTGAATTAATTAATTAACACATTCGTAACGATATACATTGACAATTATGGAATTATTAAAATGCAACTCTTAGACTGTGTTTTTCACTTTTATATGTGAAATGCATGCGTACGCGTGTTATTTGTTAAATATACGTATTTTAGATGTAAACATGTAACAAACTTATGACTTACTCGACGTAATATGCGTCATACATCGTCTAGTCATACGTACTATGTTAGATGTTTCCATTTTTGAAATACGGAATTTCAACTAATAATAGTATGTATATGAATGTGTTTGTCATACCCAGTGAAAACATAGCCTCAAATTAAGACGTTGCTCTCTCTGCTCTTATTTGAAAAATTCATAACTATATTTATTGTAATTTTTATTTCATTCATTTAGAAACAGCTACTATTGATATTGATAGTATAACATCTGTATCAACAGTAATATCGACAACAACTACAAACACCCCATCAACATCAACAATTCAGCAACAAATAACTACAATGGATGGTAATATTGAACCACGACCAACTGAATTATCTGCCGTTGCAACAAATAAAATAAAAATTAATATCACAAAAAATAATGCCATTAAACATAATATAAATTATAATGATAACAATAGTAGTAATAGTAATAATAATAGTAATGATCATATAAATAATCAAACAAAACAACCAGTTATTCCACCACCAGATATTGAACCAAATATTGATTTTAATATAAAACCGTCATTGCGCGGTATTAATTTTAAAAAGCAAACTCGTTTCAAAAGTGGTTTTGAAACATCTGGTTTATGTTCAATTATGTAAAAATATATACAAAAAAAATTAAATTATAAGTTAACTTTTTTATAGCTACTATAAATATTTTCTTGTTTTTTATCATGTGCTGAGACATTGTTGTTATAATTTGTAAAATAATACATATTTCAGAACTTGCTAAAAAATCATTAATCATATTTATGATTAATAATAAATTCATGATTTTTAACTGATTAGTTGTAATATTATTAGCAGTAATTATAGTTTTATTTTTTAACATTACTTAATTACTTTTAAATAATAATAATATGAAAAAATGGAAAAAAATGTGATATTTAAAATAAAGAATATATGGATATTATATTTATCATCATTTCTCATTATCTATACTGTTCACAAATTACAGACTGAAAAGTAGTAATTTTTTAAACATCTACATTTTTTAACACTGACACCGACACACACCCATAACTATCAGGAACATACTCAACACACACACCCACAAAAACACACACGCCACATATAGTCATAATCAAACCCAGTCACCCACAACCAAAAATCACATCCGGTCAAAGTTCCACAGATAAACACACACACACACACACATACAAACACACGCATTATATATCATTCACAATTCATATGAACTCGGGGTGATCCGGGCTATTGTTTTAAATGTTTTGAAATACAAAAACCAACAAAATTTGCAGTAAATATATTAATTAATATTAAAAAAAAAAAAATTGAATTTGTAGTAATTGAAAATTACGAATTAATAATAAACATTAAAATATTAAATAAAGGCAATTCAAAAGCAATTTTGCAAATTATTTTACTTATTATAATTTTAGTTATCTAAATAATTATCATTTTTATGTATGTTGTTACATAAAAATATGAATTAAATAATTTAGATTTAAATTAATTTTAGTTTATAATCACGTTGAATTACATAATAAAGGAAATCTTAGTTTTTATACCTAATTATAGAATAATAGCTATTACACTTACTTAGTTTAGTGGGTCTTACTTCATTATAGTATACTTACACTAAACTAATTTAATAATAATAATAATAATAATAATAATAATAATAATAATGAAAATATAATAACTGTATAATGTATATTATTATAATTATTATGAATAAACTTTAGATGTCTTTCAAATAAATCTGAATTTAAAATAAGTTATCGTAGATTTTTAATTATTAATTAATCACTTTAATAAACAGAAAAATAAAAAAAAAATATTAAAAATAAAAAAAATAGTGTTTTTATTTAATTTATTTAAAATATATTATTAATCTCGATATAGCCTACAAAATAATGGTTTTTTTTTCCAATACTGCAGGACACTATCAGAACACATTTATAGCGCATTGACGACACGGCACAAAACGTTTATATGGAATAGATGGCGAAATTGAAATTTAACACAATTACTCACAATTTTTCACATGGTACATATATTAATATCGTGCTTTGCAAGTTCGACTGCTTTTCAACGCATTATATCTGCCAACAAGTTCTTTTGGGATTACAGTACGAATTGGTACCACTTAGATAAGAGTGAAAGTGTGGTCTGTTGCAGTTACCAGATTTGTGATATGCAAATCTTTGGAGCATATTTGTAAAATTAAAAGAGCGAAGGGTAATATCTATAATCTGTGGTGGTTCTACTGTAATTATTACACGGTAAAATATAGAAATATATAATATAATATAATTTAAGAGGAGAACGAAATGTACTGGCAACAAGGATGGTTGAATTATTAACAACTTGATAATAGAATAAAAATAATGTACTAGATAATTAATTAAAAATGAATTAAGTTAATAAGTTAGAAAGTGTGTATTGTGTTTAGTTATATAATATAACATACGATACCATAAACCTCATCTGGTTTTGTTACAAAAGTTGGTTCGTTATCTCAATTAAGGATTTCTAGGCCAGCGAAGCCAATAATATCGAAAATAGATTCGCTTCGTTTGTATGTATTAGAAGTTCTAATTTAGAACTGGCCCAACAAGTATGATGTGAGTTTTCACATCACATCCAACTAATACAGGCATTTTATCTTTTTGGGAATAATCTACTATATTTGCCATAACATCAGATAGGTAGATACAAAATTAAAATAAAATTTACTTACTTACTCCATGGAACTATAACCCAGGTGCGGTTTAAGTTTTCTCCAACACGCTTTTCCAACCTGACCTATTCACACTCAATGTCTTCCAATCCCGAATTTTAAGGATCTTTATATCACAGTTTACTGCATCTAGCCATCTCACCTTAGGTCTTCCGGCTCTCCTTCTACCTTCTGGATTACCATTCAATAATTTTTTCCGCACACTTTCCTCCTCCATGAGTAATACGTGTCCTAGTCATTTTAATCTATTGATTTTGATTGTATTGACAATATTTGGTTGACCGTACAACTTGTTTAATTCAAAATTGTATCATTGCCTCCAACCATTTTGTACTTTGACGGGACAAAATATGCCACGGAGTACCTTTCGTTCGAAAATCAGAAGTAGTTGTTCCTGGTTTTGTGTCATGCACCAAGCCTCCGACCCATACGTTAATATTGGACGTATTAATGTTGCATATAGCTTACACTTAAGATCTCGTTGTAATGTTTTCCATTGGAATTGTTTTTTTAGCCCGTGAAGACTTCAATATCATTTTCTACATTTATAAACGATCCTAAGTATACAAAACTACTGACTCACCAACCTACTAAATCATTCTGTAAATTCGTAGATCATTTACAGGGGTATATCACCTCTTGCGAAAGCAGTTATATTGGTGTCGCTGTTTCGTCTTTACTGTGTAATCACTGAATCATTAACTATGTTTTAATCGGATGATGCCTTCACACAACATCCCAAAGTAATTCTCATACACAGCAGCCAGATTGTCCGCGGCTACTTTATTCGTAGCCAACCCATAACATAATTGGCCGTTCCACTATCCACAACCTGTGGACGCTTTCGGTCGCAACTGGCCTTGCTAGTATGCTATACCCAACATACCATCCGAAATAAATTCTGAATCTACATTTAATTAAACAAAAAGACCAATTAAATAAAAGTGGAATAATAATATTTTGTAAAAATCATCAATGGATGATTTCCTATAACAAAGTGTAATTCATTTGAAAGATTAATTGATAGATAGTTTATAAGACTAGTTTCAATAATATAGCATTTAAAACAAAAAAAAATGTTATTCTGTTTTAAACTGGTAGAAAAATCCCTACCCTAGTAACAATTTGTCCGTACTTTGAAAAATGAGGATAATTTCCGTGGAAAAAACCCACTTATCCATGGAAAAGATATATCGGAATTTGTCCAAAGAATGCCCATATATTTTCTACTTAATATTATAGTAATTATGTCCAACAAATATCCGCGGTATTGTATTCTTAATTTATTTCACCAATTATCCAAGACTCAAATTTTGTATATCAAGATATAATCAACAATCAACAAAATATCAGCAACTCAAATCTATATATTTCCTATGAATTTTGTAATATTTTATCCGCGGTTTTTATTTCTTGATTATTACAAAAAAAATGCACAATCGTACATTTTTCAAAGTACGAACAAATTGTATTTATATATGTTGCAGAATCTACATAAATGGTTAATTCGGTTGGTGCTTTAATTGATAGAATGTGCTTTATATAGTTTAGTGATGAAAATATTTTAACCTTTTAAAAACGAGCCACGTCCAGGTCCTAAAAAACAGCGTGTCTGGTTGGATTATAAGGGAATCATCAAGGAACGAGATCGGTCATACTGCTTCATAAAAACGCCCTTCCACACACAAGCAACCTGGGAAGTGATCTTCATATTCTCCAGAATTGGCCCTTTCTAACCGCTACAACTTTGTTTTTAAGCAATGCATATTTTACAAATTATCAAAGATTAGTTATTTCTATTTTTTTAAATGTTTTTCCATTTTTTTTTTCATTTTTTTTAGACATTTTATGCAAACACATAAAAAATATCTGTTTATATTTATATAATGAAATCGGTATTTTGTTCTGAATAGATTTGTTATAAAAGGACATTTGTATGAAATACATACAATAAAAGATTTTTGAAAAAGACTAACTGGTACAAACAAATAATCATGGTTGCAATACCACCACGTCAGGAACAAAATAATAATAGTATATATATTTAAGTCATATTTCGCTCCAAGTGGAGAGCTTTATGTCATCTAATAAAACCTTTCATTACCAAGTTGCCAAGTTGGTAAATTACCCGGCATGGGAGTATATAACAATTTACCAATTGTACTGTAATTAACGAAAGATAGATGTTTTCAAAATACTATTATTTTTATATGAGTGATTAACCCATAGTTATGTGTGTGCAGACATTGTTAATCTTTGAATAGCGTCCAACACCATATTTTCAAACATATCCGTTTTTCTTTTTATTCCATAAACGAACAAATGGTCACCCAGCAGAAAAATTTTAGTATTAAAATAAATACCGAAAAATTTCCTATAAAAAATAGCGTGGATTGAACTCGCTATATTTCATGATTAATAATATATATATTTCGGCGCTATGCAACTGCGCTACTGAGTGTTTTTTTAAAATTATATTGTAAATTATAGGATATTAATTTCTGCCCTGAATACGGAATTGAATTGGATATTAGAATTACACAGAAGATCTATCCCAAGTAGAAATGAAAGCTCATATAAAATTTTTGTAACAAAGCTGTTTCAGTCAAATAGGTGCCTGTTTTGTTTCTGCAACAACTTTATAAAATTAACTTAGCTGAGGTTGCAGTTGCACAAAAATCAGTCAATTTTCAGCAATTTAGTCATCGCTATATATTAGCGCGAGTATAGTTCTAAGCAGTCATTTAGGTGAGTTGGCAGCAATTTTATTCAGATTGCAGCAGTTTTACAAAAAATAAAAGAAAACAAAATAATTATTTTTTTCAATTTTCCTTTTTTTTTTTTTTTTTACTATTATGTTTATTTCAGAATTTGTTCTGAAAATTATTTATTTACTAATTTTTTCTACTTTAAAACTTACAATTTTGATCATATGACCTCAGATTTGAAAATCCAATACGCTAACGACTACTCTATTTGTCTTCTTGTAGGAATTATTTATGCAAGCATTGATATTGTTTTGATATTACTGAACTCAATAATCACTAAATTTCAGCTATTATTTACAAAAACTCGAAAATTCAGTTATATAGTTACAACAGGAACAACCAAAATGTGTTACCGGCAACAAAGATGACTACTATTGACTGCAATTCAGTCAAATGGCTGACAATGCAAAATAGTTGAATGTAGTATTATTTAGTTTAGGTTGCCATTAATAAAATATCAGCAATATGACTGTGTAAGCGAAATATCTGAAATTCAAGCTGCTAAAACTTTCTTGCAGACAAAATAAATTTCCACATTTCAGATTAAAAATAGATTCTAAAATTCAACTAAAGTCAAGTTACCACAACGCTCTGTCAGTCATTTTATATCTGCAAGAACTAAATGGTTTATAGAGTTCTACTTGGGATTAATGATTGACTATGCGTAATCGGTTCTATATATTCTTTATATTGGGTGTTCTCTTTTTGTAGTTAAAGTTCATATGGAACTTCTATCGACGGATTGATTGTCACATTTTAATGTTTAGTATAATTGCTACATATGTTGAAAGAGTATTAAAACATCAATTTTATTTATTGACTTGAATATGAATAAAAAGTGTGCCCACAAAACATCAAAAAACGAGTTACACTATTGTGGGATGTTGGCATACAATTGGAATAGTCCTTCCAATCTTCCTCAACTTATAACATATATATAACATATTTAATCGTCACTAGAGTTATGCCTAAGCGCCCAGTAGCACAAAAGGAATTTGTTACCAAACGAATTTTATGAAGGTTACAGTTTTGCATCTTAAAGAAGTAGGCAAGCCTCAGGACCAATGAAGGCGGTTCGTGTATCAGATCGTACCAGGCTCTTCATTATCCACGATACCGTTGTCAGCCGGTACCCACAAAAGTACAACATCGGTGGTAATTTATTTAATATGACAATTCATTCGGTTGACAACTTCGGTCTTACTTTTGTCTTGTTGAGTGTCGTATTAATACAGGCTTACTTGATATTCTACCCAGACACTCCCGACTCTCATGAAGGGATAGCGGTTTTGAATTTTTTATTAAATACAATTTTAAGTGTTCTGAAATCTGATACCATGTCTCTGATTTCTACACCCGTTGAGAGATACGGTATATTTTGAAATGCCCATAACTATTGCGAGAATTTTCCCACTAAAATAACTCGCTTAATCGAAAAGCAGTAATCGCCGCCGATAGCACACGAACAGAATGTAAGCTTAACCTTAGGGCTTACTGTACACGGTAATCCCAAGATAGCAGATCAATCTATGTGTTTGCATACTTCTCAGAGTATTTTCATTGAGAGTATTCACGTATAAATTTTTTATTGTTAATGTGATGCCCCCTTCTCCGGAATATACTGTCCACTGCTTATATAATCACATCCATTCAAAATCACCAGACCCGTTATTTTCCCTAATTATAGTAAACATCTCTGACACATTATCCTTCAACACAACCGAAATACGTTATTCCACTAGAACCTACTCTAATCGTACATATCCCTGATTTCGATATCATGTTGGTTTTAAACTGATATATTGATTGTTATTAGTTTCGCTTATACCTCTTTAACACCTTAAATATGCACCTGTGTTAGATGTACCCCAAGATTCCATACCGTGCTCCGCCCGAATATACTTCATACATTTCCTTGTGATTTAGGTACGTACACTTTCTCGCAATAGTACCTCACAAGAATATTCTATTTGATTAGATTGATAATAAATTTTCTATCACAAATATCTCTAGATTTAGAAAATTCAATTTGAGAACTTAACTTGCTGATATCAACGTTAAATCTTTTAACTCGTTCATATAAAACGTTTCCTAACGAAGGTCCACAACCGCTATATCTTTTCTGCTTGCAATAATAGACATTATGTTATACTGAAAAAGCAAAACCATTTGCAGAACACCTGGCATTAGTTTTTCAATCGTTTCCACAAGAAATATCAGACAACGAAGTAAACGAAATCAAAAGCTACTTAGAAATATCACTCCAGGGTCGCTGCCAATTAAAAAATATCGGCAGCAGAAGTAAAAATTACAATCAATAAACATGTCAATTCAAAGAAGGCATCAGATCACCTGATCAGTGGATATCCACTAAAAGAAACAAAAACAGAGGTAATAAAACTCATCACAATAATATTTAAGTTGATAATAAGAACTGATCGCATCATTATGATACCAAAACCTGGAAAAGAACCGGACGAAATACAGTCATATAGACCAATAAGCCTACTACCAATACCATCGAAGATATCTGAAAAGTTACTTCTGAAGCGGCTTTGTCCATATATACAAAATCATCAGGTCGGGTTTCGACAAGAACACTCTACAATAGAACAAGCGCATCGAGTAACCAACGATCAAACTTGCACTAGAAGAAAAGAAATATTGTTCAGCTGCATTCTTGGACCGGGTTTACGAACACATGCACATCCTAAAACGAAAACATCTACGACATTTCCATACTATCTACAAGCAGCGATGTTGGGATTGCCTCCAAGACAATTGGTGAATAAAGGTCAACGAAAAAAAATCAACACACGTTACTTTCACACTAAGAAGAGAGAGACATGCCAACTGTGATACTCAATAACCATATCACAAGCAGATGAAGCTAAATATTTGGGTATGTATTTGGACAGATGGCGAAAGCATATCGAATCAAAAAGAAAACAGTTAAACCTTAAATTACTGATTAATTGGACGACATTCAACACTTGCAATGGAAAGCAAATTATTAATGTATAAGGTGAGACTTAAGCCGGTATGGACATACGGTATTAAACTGTGGGGTACCGTAAGCACACCAAACATCGAGATATTGCAGGTATTTCAAAACAAATCATTAAGAATGCTAACTGATGCACCAAAATACATCTCGAATGTGGTAATGCATAGAGGCCTACAAATTAATACGGTAAGACAAGAAATTGCTGAGTTTGGTAAAAATTATCAAACTAGACTACAACACCATCCTAACCCACTCGTAGTACAGCTGCTAAATGATAACACGGAGATTAAAAATATTCAGACCTCTGGAATTAACAACTTCAATAAAAAATTAATAATAAGATTAATTAATAATAATAAAAAGAAAAAATTAATAAAACAATCTGCATTATAGTGCATTTTACTAAAAACTCTCACAATGCAAAGCTATTATCGGAATCGTATTACGTTACTTTTTTCAGAACTGTAAAGAGTACTGACTGATGTATTTTTATTCAAAATTCCAGTTGCATAAAGTAATTGAAATAATTAGGTCGGTTTATATTGAAAATCTTGCCGACTCATAACAATTTCAGAGGTGATTCAAAAATTTTTTCATGCATGATTCAGTCGAAGAAAATGCACATCTTTTTTTATGGGGTATAAAATTATACAATTAACATATACTCATTTAAACAAAAAATTATACTGCACACATACACAAAACCAGTGCACAAACTGACACCAGTAGTTAAGTGACAGTAAATATTTTGTGTTTATGTATTTTCCTTTTGTTTTCAATTTCGATATTGTATTAATAAATATAAAATAAATAAATCAACTAAAATTTATATTATTATTAAATTTACTATGTTTTGAGTGTATAAAATACGTATATGAATAACAAAAAAAAAATAAAATCATAATAATAATTATACATATTGTGAATCGAGAAAAAAAAATACGACGCACACATACATATGCTTACAAATAAACAATACTATTTTATAATACATTTCTTTTTATATACGATTTGGAAAAATTGGAGATATTTAGAGATATATTGTTAAAGTAAAAACAATAATACGATGGCGTCTGCATCTAGTAGCAGTGCACGACATTTATTTAGCGATTCAAAACGTCGTTTAGCTGATCGTGTAAACGTAAATGTTAATAATGCTGCATCGGTGGCGCGACAAATAGTAAGAGGATCCAAATCAAATGAGGTAAATAAATATTCATAATTTTGTTGAAAAAAAATTTAATTAATTTAAATACTTTTTTTTTCATAACTACCGAACATTCATCAATAATAGATACTAATGCAAGCTGCTAAAAATTTTGCTCAACAAGAATCAATAATAGAAAATGGTTTAATAAATTTAAGAAAAATGGAATTATTAAGACAACATATGGGTTATCAGTATGAAGCAATGTTAGAAAATGCCAAAAAAGTAGAATATATAAATGAACAAGTTCGTGATATGGAAAGATGATTGTAAATTTGCATTAAATTTTGTGTGTTGTGTGTATCTATATTTTATTACTATATTAGTAGTAGAATCGAGAATGCGATTCCGCTGAACTTGAATAAATTATTTCATAAATATTTATAATATACTTATTGGATATAAATTTTTATTAATTACTTGTACCAATACATTATAAAATCAAATATACCATATATGTAAGACGGTGTTAGCCTTAGAGGTTATAGTGTTGCAAAATACATACTTACTCCATGGCGTTATAACCCAGGTGCGATTTTAGCCTACTCCAACTCGCTTTTCTAACCTCACCTATCCGCAGTCAATGTCTTCTAATCCAGAATTTTAAGGATCTTTATATCACAGTTTACTGCATCTATCCATCTCGCCTTAGGTCTTCCGGCTCTCCTTCTACCTTCTGGTTTACCATTTAACAGTTTTTTCGGCACACGCTCCTCCTCCATGCGTACTACGTGCCCAAGCCATCTCAATCTATTGATTTTGATTGTTTTGACAATATTTGGTTGACCGTACAACTTGTCTAATTCCAAATTGTATCTTCGTCTCCAACCATTCTGTTCTTTGACGGGACCAAACATGCCACGCAGTATCTTTCGTTCAAAAATTCGAAGTAATTGTTCCTGGTTTTGTGTCATGCACCAAGCCTCCGACCCATACGTTAATATTGGTCGTATTAATGTTGTATATAGCATGCACTTAAGATCTCGTTGTAATGTTTTCGATTGGAAGTATCTTTTTAGCCCGTAATAATAATAATATCTGTTTCCAGTTGCTACCCTGCGGCGAATTTCCTCTTCAATATCATTTTCTACAATTATCAACGATCCTAAGTATACAAAACTATTGACTATTTCAAAACTGTGTTCTCCAATATTAATAGTTTTATCTCGAATTCCTGATGTATTCGTTTACACCAAATATTTTGTTTTGTCTGTATTCACTTTGAGACCCAGACCGGATGCCTCCTTTTGTAACGATTTGAAAGAATCCTTGACAGTTATCATATTTCGACCCATTATGTCTATATCATCAGCATACGCTAATAATTGACCCGATTTTGTGAAAATCGTGCATTGTTTATCAATATTTACGCCCCTCGCTGCATTTTCCAACGTAATATTAAATAGTAGTGTTGAGAATGGGTCGCCTTGTCGTAGTGCATCAACCGTCTCAAAGAGAACAGGCAATTTACTTCGGATTCGTACTTGTGATTTCACATTTTCCAACGTCATGGCCACCAAATCAAACAGTTTTTTTGGAATACCAAACTCTTCCATACTTTACCATAACTTTGACCTATTGACGCTATCATATGCCGCTTTGAATTCAACAAACAAATGGTGTGTATCAACATTGAATTCCCTACACTTTTCCAAGATCTGATGTATATACGAAATATTTGAGCAGATGTAGATCGATCTGCGCAGAAATCACACTTGTATTCTCCGATAATCTCATTGGTCTATGGTATAGTATATTAGCAAATACCTTATAGCTAAGTTATTCCTCTGTTGTTACAATCTAATTTGTCACCCTTCTGGTACAATGGACAGATAATACCATCCTTCCACTCATTTGGCACCTGTGCATTATTCCAAATCTTTACAATTAGCTCGTGCAGTTTATAACATAATGCCTTTCCATCATATTTAAAGAGTTCACCTGGTAAGCTATCAGATCTAGGTGATTTATTATTCTTGAGCTTCTGAATAACATTCTTTACTTCGTATATTGATGGTTCATCTATAAATGGCTGGGCGATTTGAAATTGCACATCTTCCACAGTATTCACTGGCGTATTCAAATTTAATAGATCTTTAAAGTACTGGATCCATCTTTCGGGGCGCCTTTCCTCTTGCGCACTAACCTGACCATCTCTGTTTTTGCACAAAAAAGGTTGTTGACTGTATCCGTTGCGAAAATGATTGACATTCCGGTACAATCTTCTATTAACGTTGTTCCTGTTAAATTTTTCCATTCGGAATGCATGTTGGGTATAGCATACTTGCTACACTATGGAATACTATCGCCAGAAGAGGAATTTCGAGCGTAAATTGATTCGTAAGAAAAAACGAGAATTGGAACGAAGGTTTACGTCGAAATGGAAAAATTTAACAGGTAAAATATATAACTATAAAATAATAAATAATTATTAAATTTAATAGAAAATAAGTGTAATAAAATGTTTGACTATTTATTTTTTTCTGACACTTTAAATGGCATGCTCTGTTGGCCTCAAATGTAGGTATCGACAAAAAAATGTAAGAATTTTAGTTAACCTTAAGTAAGAATATATACACTATACACACATTTTATCAAAACATTCGAATGACTCAATAAAAAGTGCATTACGATAGGGCCAATTTATATATTTGTATAAAGGGTGTTCGCCCCGTAATTGTTTACTACTTTGATTGGTCATCATTTTGATATAAATATAAATTTTGCCTTATTTAGGCAAGTCAATATTCCGAAAACTATTATGAATCGACTTATGACCAAGCTTTACAATTTTACATATATTTGAGATGTGGCTAATTACTACATATTCAAAGTTTTTAAACATTTTTGAAGGAAGGGGAAATGCTTAAGTAACAAATCAAAGATATTATAGAATGTGTTGTTTGGAGATGATAGAAAGAATTAAAACCTTCTGGTTAATGGTGATTCTACTAACTAATGCGAAACTCAGTGATGATTCTTGCTTGCTCAAAATCGTCGTAGATTCAGTAGTGGAGACTGAGTCTTTGTAAACAAATAAAATTGTGTTTTATGTAATAATATGTATGGATATGGGTTTATGACCCCTGCATTTAGTTCGCACCACATTGATTCAAGCATTTTGGTTCAGATAGTCCACGTTGGACGAGGTTTTTATTTTTTTTACGTGAGTCGCGAGCAGCTAAGATACGACCGAAGTAGATTTGTTAAACATTTTAATATCAAGAGTATATTGACACTATAGTGACGGTTTTGGATGAGAATGACAAAGGAGGAATTTCGTGAAAGTAATAACGTCACAGTTTTATAACACATTGAATTCATGTCGAATTACGTGCCAAAAAAAGAGAACTCGCGGCATGCATTGCTTTTGTTATTTAATCCAAAGAAAAATGCAAGTGAAAGCCATCGTTTGCTGATAAATACTTATGGTGAAAATGCTTCGACAATTAACGATATGTGAGAAATGATTTCGACAATTTAAAAGTGGTGATTTCGATGTGAAAGACAAAGAACTTTCTGGTAGAGGAAAAAAAAATTGAAGTAGCGGAACTGCAAGAGTTATTGAATGAAGACCCCCCAACTCAATCGCAACCAAAAATGGTAGAAGTGTAAAATGTGACTCGAGAATGAATTAACATTCGCATTAGAGCATTGGAAAAGATCCAGAAGATAGGAAAACGGGTACTACATGAATTGAACGACAGACAAACCGAAAATCATAAAGTCACTTGTGAAATGTTGCTTCAAAGGTACGAAAAGAAGTTATTTCTTTATCGAATCGTACCAGGAGAAAAAAAGTGTATATATATCGAAAACCCTAAACGGAAAAAACCATGGTTATCACCTGACGAAACTGGCCCATCGACCGCATCGCCAAGCCGCTTTGTTCGCAAGGCAAAATATTTGTTTTTGGTGTGGAGCGTGGAGTAGTCTCGTAAATCATGAATTGTTAAAATCTGGTGAAACGGTTAGTAATGAACGCTACCGACAACAAATAATCAACAACAATAAATTATAAAGAAGAACAGATTGTGTTTAGGAGTCGCACTACTGACAATAAGTATATGAGTAAAAGGTACAATGATTCTATTTTTATATAATAACTAGAATTGTATGAATACAAAATAATAATAATAATAATATTGTACACCTACACATGTATCAGTGTTACCAAATCCATATGTATTAGAAAGTCATTCCGGTTATTTTTCGGACAGATTTCGTGTATGATAATTTTTTAGAGGTTTGTTGTGATATGCTGCTATATGATGCTTACAATTTTTGAATTATTCCATTCCATGTTTATATGCGTTAACTTTAAGCCTGCGGCAACCAAAACTGTAAAATTCATATGATTTGTAAGAAAAATAAAAACTTATATACAAAATCGCTTTAATCCTTTGCGATACCCTCTCACAATTTTATTATATTATAAATTATAATCAAACCATTATAAATTTTACAATACATACGCCAAATATATAATTATTGCCAATTACACAAGAAATTTTAAAAAATTGTATTCACAAAAAACATGTAATAAATTATACTGCGCTCTTCATTTATTGGATTCCCTATAAAACAAAAGATCGATCACACCATCAATAAAATAAAAATGTGCCAATAAAAACTCTTATATTGAACAAGTTTTCTGACAATATATTATGTTAACGACCCCAAACATTTATTCTTTTGGTTTTTTTAATTTATTATAGGAAATATAATAAAATATTGTGTTGATTTCGGAATAAAAATATTATGCGAAACTTGTTTTGCCATCATCCAATAATGCCGACCGAATAATTATACGAAAATGCTCTTTTATCAGTTTTTCGACATCTGTACAGTAGTGGTGGACTTTATGGTACGATTGACATTTAGTTCCATTATACTTATATGTCGTCCATATTGTTGCGTTTGCAGACATTATATTAATCTTTAAATGGTGTCTATATTTTTAAAGATAAATGCACAAATTGTAATACATCAGCTTAGTGATTTTTCGTATGAAAAATATTGAAAAGACTTACCGATAATTGAAATTATATAATCTATGAATATTGTTAAATAACTTAAGGGACATAGTTCATTAGTTTCAATTACTATTATCCAAATATTTTTTTATTTATATACTTTATAATGACAACCATTTAACAAATTTCATTGTTATAAAATCCAGATAAAGTGCCTTGGTAGCAGTTAATATTGTTATTTTTCACAAAACATAAAATTTTAAACGAAAATACAACGAAAAACGAATTTCATTGATTAAATCATTTTATGTTTATACTTTTTTTTCTGGCTTGGTAATTATTATGCGATACTATAAATTTTGAATATTAAAAAGTAGAATTGATCTGAAAATTGTTAATATTATATTATTATTGCTGTTATTTTGTAAAACAAAAAACTTAAATATGAGATATTATCATAACATAAGACAAAAAAATAAAATAAATATAGTAATAAGTTCATTGACACCAAACAACGAAAGTGTGCACAATGAAATTCGTCAGCGAAATGAAGAATATATGTTTGTATGAATGAATGTATGTGTACCGAAATATAAAACGACATCAAATAAAATTCTTTTAAGATTTCTACCTATACATTTTTCAATTTGAAGGCAATTTAGATGAACGGAAAAACATTTTTTCAGTCCTGAGGCCCGGCTGTTCAGTGTTTTTTTATTTAAACTATGTAGTTTTAATTAATTTAATATTATAATATTTATTACATATTATTTAAGTATTAAAATTGCATATTTCAATTTAAAATTTTGTAATTTTAACCTTTTTATTTCTTGTAATTATGGTACGGTAAGGATATTAAAATCCAGAATGTCTATAACAACGAAAACTGATCGTATAGCATACCTTATTTTGAGACGGACATGAACATTATAGCATTTTTGCTATTGGTCAGCAACTCGCGACGATAAATAATATGTAAAGAAAATATTATAATGTTCATATATTTGTTAGCATAAGCTATGCTACCATCAGTTTTCGTTGTTATAGTCATTCTGAACTATATATAGTCCAGACTTATCTGCATTAATTAATATCATATGATTTCCTATATATATATGGATGTAGCGTTGAGGAACTAGAGAGGAAAATAATATAACGATTTTGTATTTGCTAAATTCCGATGTGCCCAAATCATTTTTCATTGTTATAGCCATTTTTGATTAGATAGTCTTCTGTCTCAATTATAACCATATAAACCATTTGGTTCTTGCAGATATAAAATAATTGACAGAGTGGCAACCTGACTTTAGATGAATTTTATTAACTATTTTTAATCTGAAATTTATTTGCAGCAAAGTTTTAGCAGCTTAAATTTCAGATTTTTCGCTTATACATTCAACTATTTTATTTTTTACTGTTCATATTTTTTGTAAATAATAGCTGAAATTTCGTATGGTTATATTGAGTCCAGTGGTATCGCAAAACAATATCAACGCCTACATAAATAATTACTACAAGAAGACATGCAGAGTAGTGGTGTTCGTATTGGATGTTCAAATCGGAACAAATTGGCTGTGGCAGCGTTGCTACATTTTAAATTCAGCTATCATTTCTATTTGGGATATTAATAACATTTTTGCTTATCAACTTCGATGTTAAATACAATATAATGGTCGCGGTTATCGTCATCTTGAGTATAACCTGTTCGGTGCTACGCGATAAATGAAAACTGATTGTCATATATATGGAGGGGTTGGAATGGGTGTCGTTGACGATATATCTATATTTTTCATTTATAACTTATTGTTTCGCTCTGGCATGCATATGTTTTAAAAGCTTATGTTGCCAACACAGTCGTTTGTGATGAACCTAAAATGGTAACTATACGACGTAGAAAAACAAACAAATGATATCGTAATCAGAATAACGTTTACATTTTCTATTTTGATTGTTTGGTAGAATGAGCATGCTACTTGTAAACACAAAGGTAACCGATAGGATACACAAGATTTATCGTTTGTTATAAAAATAAATAATGGATTCGAGCAACCCGACTATAATTTTCTACTTTATTCTTTCCACCACAAACATTCAATTCTCGCTATTTACATGTGAAATTTTTCGGTATTTTAAAACTGACATTTATCAGCTTGGTGACCATTTGTTTGTTTATGGAATTAAAAAAAAAACGGATATCTTTCAAAAAATATGGTGATGGACGCTACTCAAATATTAACAATGTATGCACACTATCACTATTGTCTAATCACCCATATAAAATTCATAGAATTATAAAAACATCTATCTTTCGTTCTTTCGTCGTTTAGTACAACTGCGATGAATTGTTATTTACTTCCATGTGGTGTAGTAATTTTCCAAATTGACTGTAAAGAATGTTTAGTAGAATGACATAAGCCCAACTTGGAGTATGGCTTGCTGAATAACTAGTATGTAAAAAATGATGTGAATAACTCTGAGTAAATTATTTGGCCAACACTGAATAAGAGGACTGTAAATTTAGACGGATGTTAAAACATAATTGAAACAAAATACAATGTATTCAATCGAACATCTCAAAAAATGCGCACAATCTATATTATTAAATTCAATTGCTTAACAGTTAAAAATGTTCTGACAATGAGTATTTTGATTGCAACATATTTTATTAAATCTATAAAAACAATTATAAAGTTAGAATAGATTCTAAATAACATAATATTGTAGATACAAAACAGTTCATTAAATTTTGCAGTGCAAACCTAAATATATTATATAAAAAAAACATAATGATAATAAAAATAGAATTCTTATAAAATTAATAACAACATACACAATCTAGTCTAGTATTTGTTCTTTCAAGGTTGTTATATTTCATTCTTACATTTAAACCTCTCTTTGATTTATAAATATGCAAAATGAAAAATAAAAATAAATAGCAAGAATGGTGTCAAATTAATATGGTATTCAGACTACATATAATTAACAGGTGGTGGACGAAGCATAAATAATTCATGTAGGTATATGTAAATCTATAATAAAAAATTTGAACAATGCGTCTATATTTGTGTGTGTATGTGAATGTCATTTACATTTTTCTTACAAGTCATATAAAACAATAAATATTTGTTATCATATTTATTGATCATAAGATCAAATGCAAGGTCGAGTATTAAATATATATATATAGATATACAATACTTCTCGTGCTGCTGCGATCAAATTAGTGTCCATAATGTTTAATTTTATATTAATATCATATTTTTAATATTATTATGTGTATAGCTAATACAATTATTTCAGTACGTTAATGGTATTTCATGCGGAACCATGATAGTTAATAATATAAATATTGTATTAATATGAAATATATAATATTCATTATAATTTGTATATTAAAAATTAATTACATTAAATATACAAACATATATAAAATTATTATTAATAATTTGTGTCAATCTTTCTGAATTATATTTAATTTATACATAGATATTTGTAGAGCATTTATATAAAAAGTAATAAACTATATTGTGCACGCTCTGTCCGAAAAATACTAAGACAAAGAGCCAACGCTATATTTTATTTTAAAATTTGGTAATATTGCTACCGTGACGCGAATGGAAAACTTTATTTTTGCGATGATAATTATTTAATAAGCAAAAGTTTTTGAGCGACACCGACGATTCAAAGGCGTCAGTGAAGATGTGAATGATGATAAAAACGTCCAAACCGGCCATCAATAACAATTACCGAAGAATACATTCTAAAAGTGGGTGAAATCATGAAAGTAGCAAGAAATGTTTACTGAGATTCGTGGAAATTGTAGTTGGTATATCGTATGGTGAATTCAAAGTTTGTTTCACTTCAATTGACTGATGACCAAGTAGTATATCACTCCGAGCTGATTCCACCAGATGCACATATTTAGCTTCTTGTAGTCATGAATATTCGGCTTGGCCGTTAAACTTGATGCATGGCCGGGCTTACTCCACGATATTCAACGCTTTGGGTTGTCGTGGTGGATCCACTTTTCGTTTCTCGTCCCAATTCGATGTAAAAAACCGCTTCCGATTTTGTCTTTGGAGCCGTTGTTCGCATGTGAAAAAATGCCGTTCGTTACCAGATGAAGCAAATATAAAAAAATCGCGTTTGATGAAGTCAAAAATCCAAACAATGCTTTTTTGTTTTTACGATTCTAAAGTAATTATCCACAAAGAATTTGTCTGAAAGGACAAAAGGATTAATGGTTTGTATTCTTTTTAAATCCCTCCGGTATCGAATCAGATTCTTTTCATTCCCCTACCGAATGGACCATATATGGGTTGAGTCATACGCTTAGCCATTCCCCTAAAATCGTGCCCTCGTTTTACGGCATAATTGCAGTCAAGTTTGGCAAATACCATATTTTCAAATACATGCTTTGCTTTTTGATATCATAAACATAAACAGCGATTACTATGTTTTCAACAGAGTAGCGGTGTTGACTTTTTAGGCTATTTGTTTTTATTTCGCAACCTCGACATTAGCTAAAACCACTGCTGCATTAAATCAATGTTTGTTTAACTGATTTTACAACAAGTGGTTTTGTCTTTGCATTTTCTGGTCGTTTTTGATTCAAAGCGGTCAGCAATAACAGTTGCATCTGAACTCAGAAACTCGCATGATAAATTCGGATATCATTATGAAATTCCCAATTAAGCTTCTGTGGTCCGAAAGATAGCTAAATTCGAAGATGAGCAAAATTCACGTTTCCCTTCCACAACAAAAGGCAATTTTTGATAGAATTTAATAACTTTATTCAATAATGTGTTGTCCATTCATGGCTTTTCAAAAAACTGTACCACTTGGCGTTTTTATATTATCATCATTATTGAAAAATTTACCATTCATGTAGTTTTGCAAACTTCGGAATAAATGGTAATTTGTGGCTACAAGCTCCAGACTATATGGTGGATGGTGGAAAATTGTATTACGTTGTCATTGTGGAACACAATGCCTTTTCGGTTTGCTAATTCTGGTCGATTTTCTTGAATTGCATTATTCAATTTGTTGAGTTATTGTATGTACACATCTACATTGCTCGTTTGATTGCGTGATAAAATTTCAAAATAAAGAATACCTTTGTAATTCCACCATACCAATAACATAATCTTGTTCTTTGTATATCTTTCTTGTTCCATGATATTTTTCGATTCATGAGGAATCCATATATCGAGTTTTTTTTTCGTATCCAAGTTATAATAAACACTTTTCAATTCACGTATGTGAGACAAGCTCGATGTTTGTCTGCAATCTCAAGTGTTGTGCTGTGTGACGATCCGTATCGATTATTGATTTGATTTTGTCGTCTGTCGTTCTTTTAAGGCTTTGTCACCATACAAAAAATTCATCAAAAGCGATCTGAGTAGTCACGAATCTCTTCATGTTTATTTTTAATATCAATAGTCTACCAGACAGTGTGGTGCGACAAGAGCGCAGGTTATGATAGTGATCAATTCAACGTTATACTGTTATTATACTGATCCTCTCCACAGTATGTATGTGAATTTGTTCCAAAATTATGCTCAAATGCATGGTTTTTTTTTTATTTTTACTAAATTTAGGTATGCATTAATCAATAAAACAATGAAAAAACATAATGATTATAAAAATAACATAACATAAATAAAATAAAATTAAACGTATTTTATATATCCTTGTACTATTGTTATGGATTATGAATTTAATTTAAAGAATTATAATATTGTCTTTATTAAATAATTTTAAATAACAATAACAATAACATTTATTTACAAAATAATTATAGCGAAAAATGTGTATAATTGAATTTTTTAATGGTTCACGGGACAAAACAATAATACAATTATAAAAACAAAAAATATGAATGCTTTCAAAATTAGCTTTACTCATTATTGGTTGCTGGTTTGTGTTGATTTAATTTCATTAAAAAACCGATTATAAAGCAACAAAATATAAATTTTTACAAAAATCTTCTATAAAAATAATTGTTTTGTGGTTTTAACTTAACCTTAAATAAATGCATTTGTTATTTACATTACAATATTATTATTAATCATATAATTTTATTCACCACATTCAGAAAAAATATAAAATATCTAATTGCTAATAACAACAACAACAACGACAACAACAACAATGCAGTAATATTATAATAACATCGACCGACTCACTAACAATCGGACAGACATCAATGAGAAATGATGATGTACATCTACCGCATATATTTTCAATACATTTTATTTCTTAATTTTTGTTAATAATCGAATTGAGAAATGAAAACAATAATAGAATTTTTACTAAATATTTATGTAATATCGTAATTTCGAACAGATTCACGTACATATAATAATAAAATAAAGATCGTTTGAAAATGATTTTATTATAAAAATAATTTGTTAATGGAAAAGTTCAAGATTTTTCAGTTCACGGTTATTAATATAATGTATTTAATTTTATTTGTATCTTTAACTCTATTTAATATTTATTATTAATATTTGGTAGTGGTTATAATTCTTAGTATTCGGTTATATTTATGTTTAAACAGTGTGTCCCAATAGGTACCTAGCTGGCCACGCTATTGATACATTGTGACCGATCTCCATCTTTCAGGATAATGCTCATTAAACCGAACATTAACGAGGTTGCTGTAATGCAAAGGGCCACCATCATGCTGGTAAATAATCTATTTATAGCGTAATTGTATTTATTTATAATTTCATTAATTTTTAATTCACATTTGTTATTGAAATAATTCATTTTACTTATTGTTAGATCATCTGACTTAACCCCATTAGATTTTTATGTATGGGGATTTAAGAAAGAAAATATGTGTAAAAGTCAAAAATTAACATGCGCGAAAAGCTATTATTCCGAATAGAGGAACCCGCGAGTCATACGATACGCAATAACCTACAAGATATGATGTGTGAGGCCATAACAAGACGATTTCAACTTTATTTGCAGAAAAAATGTATCACACATTCAAAAATTTCATGTAATTTTTGTATTTGATATTGTACTCGAAATGTAGGCGTCGTAGGAAAAAAATTAATACAACTTTTTTTTTGCTAATAATTAGTAGAATAAAAATATTACAAAAAAAACCGACTTTTGTGAAAATTTTACAAGTTTTCACGATTATTTTTCGCCTGTAATGCTTAATAACTCGAGAACTATTGAACTGATTTTAACCAGTTAACTGTTTTTGACGAGTATATTCGTCATGAAAAAAGTGCAAAATTTTATGTTATGACGAGTTTATTTGCCATGAATAATAAAGCGTTGACAATTTGCAAAACGCAATTTAGATACGCATTTTCCAATGAGGTCGAAACAGTTAACTGGTTAAAAGATATAATAGATTCTGGAAGGTGTGCTTGGTACCATTGCCGAATTATTATTAAAATTCATTTTGATTTGTAGATGTAGTGACCGTTTTAGTGACTAATGCTTAAAGGTAAAATCAAAAAACTTTAAAGGGTGAAAAGTGGCACTATATAGAGGAGTCAAAATCGGACATACCTGTACAACAAAAAAATGTCCCAGAATTACGCTTATTACGAGGTATGTAGGCACCTAAACTGGGACACTCTGTATATATTTATTTGTTCCAGGAAGCGTTACATATTCCATCGAAGAATCTTTGAAGCCAGAGTAATTCTATTATTTTAATGAGAATACGTACGCAGTTGTGTTAAAAAAAAAATTATAATAACGAATTGCTATGGTAAAAAGGCTATCGACCAATTAGTTTGAACTACTAAGAAATCTGCACGTGAAAGGAAAAGTGTTACGTATACATTTAACAAGTAAAATCGTCAACTCGTACGCTTTCATTTTAAAAGAACACAACATCTTTTTATTCAAAAATTATGATAAATAAATAAAATTCACTTTAAGTCTTCAATAGCAAAACATTTGATTTGAACATTGAAAATCCGACTAATAGATGATTATGACTATCTGCATTCCCCGAAAAAGCAAGAACAGTTAAAAAAGAACAAAGAATTTTCATGTAAAGCATTAGGATTTAAAAACCGCGTTTTATCCCACAACAAATGACACAATCACATTTCATATCAAATGTAAAGAACAAAATACACGTTATTAACTAATTGTCATCCGCTTTCGGAAAAAGAGATTTTGATGGAAATTTATGCGACATACAGCAGAAAATGATTATATACAAATATTGATTCTTAGTTGTAACCATTGCGGATAATATAGTTGTTATACTGTATAATAGTGTTATTGATTCACCAGCTGGAATAACCTCCGGTTTATATGATTAGGATTGAGGTATTTGATTTACAAATTGATCTGAAATGATATATTATAGAAAAATTGTGTAAACAACTTTAAGATTATGTAATTCATCACAATTATATAATCGATAATATAAATATTTGTTCCGCAATATTTACGTTAAGCATGCAATTTAACTTTCTTTAAAAAGCAAAAAAGTTTGGTGAATGAATAAACAAAAAATCAGTGACTTTCAAAAGTATTACATTTTTTTTATTTTGTCTACAATTTAATTTTTTTATTTATCGATCACAATCACTATAATAAAAAATACAAAAAATACATATTAATTAATTTGATTTTAAAACAATATAATATAACAATAAATGTGTTTGTTAGTAATAGGCTCACCAAATATAATCTAATAATGGGAATGAAATTATAACAAAATACTTGCTTGTCGATAACTATCTACAATTGATAATAAAGCTAAGATTACACAGTTTATACAAACGCCAAATATTGGTCATTTAAGCGTAGTACGGAGTATTCAAGATAAGATACATTTTATGAAATTTTAGCTAGTGAAATTAGAAACGAAAAAAATGATTTCGCTGAGGTAGTTCGAAGGTCGCGGAGAAATTGAAAACGAAAATATTTGTTTTCAATAAAATTTCCAAAAATATTTAGCGGCGGAAGAATTACGTGGGAAATTTTAACAATCCATATTGATTTGACTGTTGAAATAAAATAGTTATTAATTTAGTTATGGGTTTTTTATATTTTGTTTTCCCTATAGTAACAATTTGTCCGTACTTTGACATTCCAAAGAATGTCAGTAGATTTTCCACTTAATATAATATTATTTTATTTAGATCAATTGAAATCTTGGGATTGTCAGGGTAATATGTCCAACATATATCCGCACGGTATTGTAATCATAATTTATTTATTTCACCAATTATCCAAGACAGTGGTTCATATTTTGTATATTTCGCTTATCTAGATATAATCCTCACTCTTTTTAATTTATTTTCATAATTTATTTTATAACAACCAGCAACTCAAATCGATATATTGCTGAAGAATTTTGTAAGACACAATCGATAAATTTTTGCCATCGTTCGGGCAGCATATTCATTCCGTGCTCGTAGAACTTCTGGTCAATTGGTAAAAAACAAAATCAAACCGCGATTTAACATCAATAATATATCCATAGTTATTTCCACGGATTGAATCTACGGACTACTACATATAATGCGGAAATATTGCGGACAAACTACGGACAGTGTTACTAGGGAATACAATTATTTATTCATTTGATTGATGAATCTCATGGAACAAAATAAAGATTTTCTTATGAAAAACCGTAAGCGGTCGAGATAAATCCACAAAATTAAAGATGAACTGAGTGCGTGTTGTTCACCAATTAGATGTGTTGCGCGGAGTGAAAAATGGAATTAGAATAAATATTAATAATATTATGAAATTATATTTTATATGAATAATTTCAGGAGTGTGGACTTGCAACAAATATAAAACCAAAAAAACCTGATACCTAATAAAATTATCGCGTGCTTTATCCTCTTAGTAGAGTGAGACTTTAACCCACTAAAAACACATCCCGAGAGTATGACCCCATCCATAGTTGGAGGCCAATACTTTGAGCTATTACGATCTAGTCTAAAGATTAATAAGCAATTTAATTTTGAATTATTTTTTATTTAAGATACTGAAAATTTATCCATCGATTCATTTTAGTTTTAATTAATTCCAATACTCATACTAATTCGATAAGGTTTTATCCTTTTGAGTCGCCTTGTTATTTTTGAGTTGTCTATTAACTTATTAGCCTCGGCGATATTCACATGTACTCGAAGTGTTTTTTCATGACTTTGTAGTTTATGCCATGTTTATAATTACCTCCGCTACCCACTGTCTATTTCTAGATCCGTATGTAGGTTATTGTTAGTAACGTTCTAAGGTGCATCCACAATGATTCTAAGGACCTTATTCTGGAATCATTGAATAAAAGTATATTATTATTACTTTGTTTCGTGCAACTCCAAAGCTGAACGCCATATGTCCAAATAGGTCTTAAGGCTTGCCTGTAGAGCAATAATTTATTTTCCGTTGTAAAAGTAGAATTTTTTCCTATTAGCCAGTACATTTTCCTATAGCGCATATCCAATGCTTCCCTTTTCTCTTTTCTTCTTTACATGTGTCCTCCAAGGGAGTTTAGCATCTAGAGTAGTGCCCCGGTGCTTGATTTTTGCTAACTGTTAATAAATACAGGCCTATATACAATTTTTTTATTAGTGAAATCTACATGAATCGATTTTAATCCATTTAATTTGATTCTCTATTTTGTGATAGCTATGCCTGTAGGTTTATTATTGTTTCTTCATTTCTGTCTCCAACAGCTAGTATGGCCGTATCATCAGCAAATGTTGCTATAATGTTGTTTGCTATCAGTGGAAGATCACTCGTGTACAATAGATAATGTATTGAGTCAAGTACACTTATCTGAGATGCTTCTGCTTTCATTTGTTTTAACTCTGAATAGCTCTATCCTGTTTTTTATTCAGAAGTATCTTTCTGAGATGGTAGATGTTAATATGTCTGCATACCAAATAGGTAAATGTTGTCCAAGGCTTTTGCTACATCCAGAAAAATTATAGAGCAAACTTTCTTTTCTACTAAATTGTTTTTTCGAAAACATCCGTGTATTCTGTGTACTTGATCAATTGAGTGCTTGTCTCTAAAACCAAATTGATGATCCGATAATAATCGTTTATTCTCAATGATTGGTTTTAGTCTTAGAAAATGAGTATTTCAAATAGGTTGGATAATATAGGCAATAATGAAATCGGCCTATAAGATGATGCCTCATAAGGTGGTTTCCCAAATTTAAAGATCATGATTACCTCAGCCACTATCCATATATTGGCACATGTTATAGACTAAAGTAGGCATTAATGATGTTGTTGCTTCAAGTATTTGTTTTATTATATTTTTTTTCTTGTAAAATAAAACACAATAATTTGATTTTGAAATTTTTAATGAAGTCGTTGCACTTACACTTTGAAATACATATTTTTTTTTAATTACATATACCTAGTTTTTTATTTTATTTCGTTATTCTATTATAAATAAGAATAATACTATATTAAACAGATTGTTAACCTATTGTTATTTTGTTATCATTATTATTATAAATTTACTGGACCACTGGAAAATAATTTATTTTTTATGATTCATATCTTTATAGGTTTTTATCTGATGTAAAAAATTATACCCGCATGGTAGATTGAATTTTGTTTATTTTTTGTTATTAACACGCACAAGGGAGTTAGCTGTTGCGTTCCGATTCCAATGAAATTTTGCCACGTTGTTGCGCTCATCAAAATAGAAGACAAGTATTACTTTTTTTACCAAATTTCCTTCGTGGTGAACGATCCCCGCTAGGAGTAAAAAATATGGCATTTTATGACAATCTTTAACTTTTGAATCCTAAAAGTTTCACAATAATTTTTGAAATTGAAAATCAAAGCTACACTGAATTTGTGTTCCATGACTGTGTCATTTATTTTTAAAAATTAAATGGTTACAAGGTGTATCAAAGGTAATGAAATGTGAAAAAATGTATAAAATGTGTAACGTATATTGCGATACTTGGGTAGAAACCAAAACTCATGTGTGTAGATTTGGACAACATTTCTAAATCGGAAAGAATTTCATTTAACGTCACGGGTTCAACAAATGTAACGATGTTATTTTGACAAGGCTTGCTGTAGAAAAAATTTGGGAATACTCGTGGATAAATGGAGAGTATGCGGCAGAAAAGAGCACAAACAAGGTAGCCACACTACAGAACAAGTATTGATTTAGCGCTACATAATTAAATAGCAGAGACAGCTGTTAATATTCTTATACCGAGGTTTCGCCCTGCCCATCAATTTGTCCCACGACCTTCGTACTTAAAATTCTAGAGAGGTTGATAGAAATCTCTATTATAGAAAAAATGTAAAACTGCATGAATAGTAGATTGCTTATCAAAACGATAAATTTACTGAGGCCGCTCTACACCAATTGATAAACCGTATTTGGGAGAACCCTTAGGGTAAAGGAGTATCCACATTGAGTGTTTTTATCGATTTAGTCGCGGTGCTTTCGATAATGCATCGTTTCTTGCTATTGTTACAATACCAAGAGTACGAGGTGTAAGAGAATCACTTATACTCTGTTTCCAGCTTCAACAAAGAATCATAACAACGGATCAGGGAATCTGTTACGAGGCTTTCCACAGGGAGGGGTTTTATCGCCACTTTTATATGGTTGATTTTGACCGATGAACTGATGATTACACATCTCAACAAATATGGGTTTAGCATGCAAGCCTATATGCAGATAAATATAAATGATACAGTTAAAATCCATCAAATTTAAACAAATAGAATTAATCCGCCGTCAGCGAAATCATAATCGAATTCTTCGTTTCTCATTTATCTCTTGGTACACATTTCATATACGATTTATAATATCTTGAACTCCGTTGTTATAACTTAAACATTTGAGACATTAAAATGACTCATCTAATGAATATATTAAAGGAATTTCTTATTTCATCACACAAATCAAATTAGCTGATAATAACTTTGAAATAATAGAAGATAAAAAGTGAGTTTAGTTAATTAGATTAATTTAAAATTAATATTTAAGGCACGCCATTAGTAAAACAAATTATTTTATCAAGTTAAAAGGTGATAATCAATTTTAATATCATAAATATAAAAATAATAAAATACAACACCAACTGTATAACCTTCGACCGTTCGTTACTGCGTTTACAATATTTAAAAAATATCAAATTTTATGATTGATTGAAGTGTTTAAGCATTTTGATATATTTTTAAATTTCTATAATAAACAATAAAATTTCAATTAAACCAAAAACGGTTGAATAAAAAAAAAATATATAAAAAAAGATCGAGTATTTTGAAGGGACGTTGACATTGGTTTTTATTTTAATGTTATGTTATTTGGTATTATGCGTCGTGTTGTGTGGTGGCTAGGTGCTGTGTGTGTGTGTTCATATAAATTCGAGGTATACATACATTTTATAATTCTTTGTAATTTTTACAATTTAAACTTTGCGCTTTTATGTGCATTCGCATTTAATTGTTTATTGTTTTGATACATACTTGCGTATGTTTGAAAAAATTGAATGAAACTATGGCAAAGACCTTGTTTATTAATATATTAATAAATTTATAAATGAGTAAAGGTTTTTTATATTTTTCTATTAAATAAAATTATCTATGCGCTTACCATGTGGTACTTATTAAGTTTATACATTTCTAACCATTGTATTATTATTATTATTAATATTATTTAAAATACGATTATATTCTTAACTTGACACATTTTCTTCACATTGAATTTATTTGTTAAAATTTATATGTGCCTATACAAAATTCAAAAAATATGATATGTGCAACCTTTTGATTATCAAAATGTATAGTACAGTAAAAGGAAAACATTATTTATAAAATTATCATAATTAAAGACACACAAATATTTTCGCCAATATCAGCACAGTTTTTTAACATTTTGTTACATATTTCAACTGCCTTCTTAGCCAATCCGATCGATCTTGGACATTTATTACTAAAAGTATTTATACGAAAATTCAAAAGTTTGACATACAAAAGAATTGATACAAGTATTTGTCGAACGCTGTCCTTAGATATTCAATTATCGTTGAAGATTGATTATTTTCCAATTCTGGCAGAGCTATATATTTTGAAAAATAGTCCAATCCACAATAGCGTTTCCTTACAATTCACATTCACATATTTTTCACAGATACTTATTTCATTTTTAATACTCGACTTATATTTGGCCAATAAAATATCGATCGAGCCATATTTTTGATTTTGACAATGCGATTTACGAAAATACTCCAACATAGTCCGTAGTCTAAGAACAATCGGAACAATTTTTCTTTCGTTTTTAAAATACAATAATATTTTCTACAGATATGCGTCATCCTTATTATTCTAATGCAATTTTACCCTATCATCTATACATTTCTTTTCGAATTACCCCTACTTTCTTTATATAATCATTTTATATTTCGCGTAAGACAAAATCATCAAAGAGATACCTCTTTGGAATTCTTTCAAACGTGTATTTAACTCATGTTTAAACTATGCGAACTACCTCATTAATTGCAGGCTCAATTTTCACATTTGTATCATCAGCACCTGTACACCCTAAAGATAACGCATTCCGCAATGTGTTTGCACGACCTACACGAAATATAGACAACATCTAAATCATAAATAAATTAAATTTCCATTTTATTTTCTGTTGTCTCTTCGAATTAATCTTACAAAAGTTCCTTTTGCATTACATTTACCAACCTTAATTTTTCTATCATAAATAAATTGATGAAATCGTTTTTAATAAGTATGACCAAAAAGTCTTTTTTTTAATTAATTTCAGTTTCAGATAAACTTTTTGAAGCATAACTTACCGGCCTATTATTTCTCCATAAAACATAACCAAACCCATCTTTAGACGCATCGGTTTGTATTACCATCCTATCGTTGTCATCAATATTTTTTAACACCGTAATATTTGTAAGTATTTTACGCAAATGCTAAATCGCCAATTTATGTTAACCATAACCATTCTCTATTGTTTTTAAGTAAAGGAGCAGATATAGTGGCAAAATCCGGTATAAAATTTCGTAAATAGATGATCATACCAAGATATCGTTGAAGATCCGTTTTTATTTTCTGGCGTTTTATAATGTACAATCGCAACATTGAAAAAAATATGTCCAAAATATCTAACCGTATCAACCCTATATTACAATTTGTTCACATTGAACATAATATATTTAATTTCTTTGACCTATTTACAACACTTTTTAAGATTTTGTCAAGTTCTTGAAGACTTTCAGCCGAAATCAAATGAATTGTCAATATAAATAAATACACTTCAGCCGCTATATTAAACCCAAATGGCAAACGTATATAATTGTATCAATCAATAGTTGTACATATTTTACTTAACATTTCATTCAACCTAATTTTGCCAAAAAACAATCCTTTAAATCCAACACCGTAAAGTGTTTTTTATTCTTTAAATGATTGATCAATTCAGATAAGGATAGCAATAAATAATCGTCCCTTACTATAATAATTAAATTTAAATCGCGAGGATCCAAACACATCCTAGGTGAACGATCAGATTTTTCTACAATAACCAATTGACTTACCCAAGTGATCTAATCCGTTATAGATACCGTTTCAATAATCCCGTCCTCTATCATTTGATGCAATTTATTCACGAACTTAACCATTATTTTTAATGGTAGTCGGTATGGCGGTTTTTTGAAACAATGACACAATTATCTTTTCAATTTTTTTTATATCTTGCCGGAAATCTTCCTAATCTCTCAAAAATTTCACAAATTTATTTAATGAAGTCTTCCCGGTTATCGATAATACCATATATTCTTTTAATCAAACCAAAATCAAGACACGTATTTAAATATAGGTTTTTGTATTCGCATTTATTACGATAAATTCCTCAAACAACCGTTTTTTTATCACTCTCGCGAGCATCAATTTAACCGAACCCAAAATTTTTAATTTAAAACCACCTCAAGATTTGTATTTCTTTTCATTTTTTTTAAAATTTAATTTATTATTTATTGCATTTAATTATTCGCATTTCGTACCTGATTTATTTGTTCATCTTCTAGATGTAAAATTATGCGCATCTTTATCATTCTTTGTTGAAGTTCTGCGTTGCCAATTCGCAAAATCACAATCTCTAATTAAATTTTGTAATTCAGTTAAAAAACTATCTACCGATTCATGAGGCACCAATTGATTTCTTTTATAAAATAAATATCGATATGATAAATGATGTTTTTTCTTGGATTGCGATATTCTTTTATTGTTTTTATTACTTCTTCATATTTAATATTCATTTTCAGACGGTTGGACCTATGTGTGAAAAATTGCTACATCGTCATCACCATCGCTATTTTTCTTTTATCTCTTATAATTCTTCATTATCAATTGCAATTAAATTATTTTCGGATGCAGTAAAAATTTTTTTGATAAATTACCTTTTAAATTTAATTTATTGTCAGTTTTGATTTTGTTTTGTAGTATAAACCATGCAATTTGCATGCTATTTATATAGTACATATTATTAGCAAGTCATATATTACTCCAAAGTGGGGCTTATGGCATCTACTAAACATTCATTAAAGTCAAGTTGGTAAATTATTCCGCCGCATAGGAATAAATAACAATTCACCAATTGTACTGCAATTAATGAATGACAGATGTTTTCATAATTCTATTATTTTTATATGGGTGATTAGCCCACAGTGATGTGTGTGTGTGCAGACATTGTTTATCTTTGAGTAGCGTTCAACACCATATTTCCAAAGATATCCGTTTTTCTTTTTATTCCATTAACGAACAAATGGTCACCCGCCAGAGGGTAAGTATATCATTTTAACAAAAACTATTTTATTTATTCAAAATAATCACCATCAATTGAAATCGCATCGATTTAATGCACGTGAATCAACAAGTGAATCAAATGGCTTTTTTATGTCTGTGATTGAAATGATGTTGAAGTTTGGAAAAAAGAAAATACTCACAAGGAGCTAAATCTGGCGAATACGGTGAATGTTGAAGCAAAAACATGTGATTTTTAGTTAGTTGTTGAACGATTTATGTGCTGGTGCATTATCATGCAGTAACCGCCAACTGCTTGGTTCTCGATTAGTAAAAGCTTCAATTCACCAAGGTAATACTTATCAACGGTTATGGGTTGAACCAGTTTGAAGAAACTCTTTATGAATAATTCCTTTAGAATTCATTAAACGAGATTTTTATAAATTTCAGCACTTTAACGTTTCTATCTCATATTAAAAGCACCATGTCTCTGCACCTGTAACAATTGATTTCAAGAAATTTGTATCACTTTGAGCGAGTTTAATGATGTTTTGCAATGCTCAATTCGGTACAATCATGTGTTAATTGACGTTGGAACAAACTTCAAATTGTTTTAGATATACTTAGTTTCGTTTCCATGAATCTAATTAAACATTACTTGCAAGCTTTTACGAAATCACTAACTTTTTCTATATTTTCAACAGCTATCAATCAATTCGATCTATATGTTCATCATTATTAAACAATTATCACCGCAATTATAAGCGATTGTATATGATGTGTTTCTGTAGGTGTTTTAACATTCGTACAACAACATTTAATATTTAATCTTTATTCTTTATACAATTTTCGATCGAAGCACACAAACACAGCTGTAACTTTATGTATTGTATTTTCGTCTTTTCGTCTGAATATAATGTCATGAAATGTTGACATTTTTGCTGCGTTACCTTCACAGAACATGATTACAATAAAAGTAAAAGATGACGTTAAGTGTTCTATGATTTACATAGTCATTCAGGTTTATTATGGAACACCCTTTGTAGAACACCTATCGATACACACACCACTATTTTACAATAAATAAATATATGTATAATAAATTGATTTGATATCAATATTTGCATTTAATTTAATTAAAATACAATAAGATATAAGAGATACAAAGACACAAACATAAACAACAATAACAATTAAAATTTCTATGAAAATTGAAATTCTTTTAATTAAATCATATTTATATAATAAAGTAATTTTATTGGTACTACTTCAAGAAATGTATAGTTAAAATATTAAGATTTTTTTCAGTTTTCTCAAAATAAATCCTTGAAATTAATTGAAATTACTTGCACTTTCATTAAAATTTATATAAAATAATTTATAATAATTATGTGTACCGTCGTCGGTCATACCTGTAACTTATTAATTGTTATTTTTGTAAATAGTTTGTTGCTTCTAAAATTTAATAATATGACCTTTTTACAAACTAAAAAATTGTTAATATAATTTTTGTTAGAGATTATGTGTTATTGAAAATTGGTTATCGGATACATATATCAAATACAATCTCTCTATACGGTCAATAAAATTTACTTTAAATTATGTATTATGTTTATGTTTTGTAAGAGTTTATGTATGATAATAATGTGTCCTTTTTACATACGCATTGTTTGGGCATGTACGTTCTTCAATACACGTACACGTACACGTATACTAAATCATCTATGTCATGCATAGAAGTAGAAATAATTAATAAATGTTGTATTATATATTAAAATCAAATCAGTTTTTTATTTTATTTTATATAGCTGTCAATAAATGACCATGAAAAAAATATTTTAAAAATAACAGATCTTCTTTCTTTTGGCAATACATTGTTTTTTTGTGGGTTATTATTTTATTATGTTATTTTTTTTCTTAAATCAACTTGTCAAAAATTCTTAACAATCCATATACGAAAATATTAAAGTATAAACATCTAATTTAGAAGGCCTTTATTATACTACATATATGTAATATATTATATATGCAAGATTTTATAGGTGATAGTACGATAGTCGTCTTCGATACAAAACTAATATTGCACTCTGTGTAAATTTCTTACACCTTGCACCATCAAAATTAGCTGGGCAACATTTAATCCGCACTGAGTAGATTCACAGATAGTAACAGAATAACAGAGAGAATAAAACAAGCGCTTATACCGAATTACATACGTTGTGTCATTGCATCTAAATCAAGAGGATAATTTATTTGGTTCAGTAGGAGTAGTGTTACACAGAATCGTTTAAAAATCAAGTGCGATATTTATAGAACACATCAAACACAGATACACATATTACTGAGGCAAGTAATATATGTTGATCAAACCTTACAAACAAAAATTCGAATGTTCGCAAAAGTGAATGAAGCTTATGTGTATACGATTAAGTGGTATGAGATGCGAATCGTAGCAGTACAAGAAACTAGGTGGTTCAATATATTGGCAAACACAGTATGCAAACAAACTAACTGCTTCTATTTCAAAGTGGAACTTTTAATGATAGATATGAATTTGGAACTGACTTCATAAAGTGACCATAATTAACACATCTATCCTCCAACCGAAGTGAAAAAATATTATATTACGGAATTGATTTAGATTGAAATAAAAGACGAACAAATTATTATCCACATCTGTCATAAAAATTATCCACGATGATTTTAATGCTCAGATTGGCAAAGAAGTTGTGCAACGTGGGTTATTATTATTTACAAAGGATATTTGTGATTTCAAATAAGTTGGAAGGAAGCAGTTGCAGAGAAAAAGCAAATATAAAATTAGCTTCTTATATAATATGAGATCATGAATATAGCATAGTCAAAAGAGAGTTGCACGTCTGGAAGCAAGTACAAGAAAAAATGATTAGAAATTTCTATTATAAAACACCAAGAAACAACGCACAATGGATTCCAATCAAGTTGTTTATAAAATTAACAACGAAGATGGCCAATTATTAAGCGACACGGTTGAAGTTGCTTGTTGGTAAATTATTCCTAAAATTTATAGAATAAACCGACAACGTATAAGATAATCCAATACATTACTCAACGTAATGAGACGTTGGTAGAAATACCATATTACGAAGAGGTAACAGAAGCAAAACATAATCTGACTCCAAAAAAAAATATTACCACATGAAGACAATATAATTTTAAAATCGAATTGATGTAATCTCACCAAATCATTGTAAAGGTTTGGGACGAGAAAATTTATGAAATAATAAAAAATGAGAAATAATTTGAAATGTGTATTGATTGTCCCAGTTCACAGCTGTTCTTACAGTAACGAAATGACTATTTTTTTTTAGAAATATTAAGAAAAATTATTTAAAATGTTGTGATTTGTTTTTAGATCATTTTTGCAAATTTATTGAGAATCTGTTCTACGAATCTCCTTCCATTTATACTTATGGGATTCGAATTCGTGTACCATGCTATAGTCGGTCAGATGTTTTATACAAAGCTTCGCAGAAGTAAATCTAAATCGTAATCGTATTCGAATCAAATTGTTTGATGGTAAATATATATAAATTCACTTGACTTCCATGCTCTGTTGTAATAATAATCAAATGGATTATACTTTTTGCATGATTTAATAAATGGAATAAATTAATTTAATGAATACATATTTTCAATGTCATCTCTAAATATTTTAACAATGTACACTATTTATTTACTTTATATTGTTTCTTTTCATTTGATTTGATGTGTTCTTCACATATTACACTACAAGATACAATGTGTATTTTTAATATTATAAAATGTGTCTATTTTCATTTATAATTTATAATTAATTTTTCGGTTTCATATAAATAACGCAAATATTGAGGTGAACAAATTTTAATTCACCGTGTAGTCATTAGCATTATACTTTATTTATATGTGCTAACATAACATATTTCATGTGTTATGGCATATATAAATAATTATCGATGTAAAATTCAAATTTATAAATAAAAATAGGGTTAAGGTTTAATTCGTAAATACACCTATTACGTTACTACACACACAATAATCCTTCATATATTGAACGGAATGAATGTTTCCTTAAGAAAAATGCAATGCTTAGTGAATTAACAAACACCAAACGATCAAATCAATCCTATAGATAAATTCTGTATTTTTCTTTTCTTACATTACGTCCTACATATATATAGAGACACCATAAAATACGTTGAAACGTTATATTACGGAATGAGTTTTAAAACTCAATCTTTATTCTTAAGAAATTTTCTTCGGTAAAGTAAAGTTTTCTTTTATATATTTTCCATGACACAATATATTTTGTACCATAATTCTTATGTGGTTTGGTTTGATGGTTCTTATTTATTTTTTAATTAATTATCATTCTTTTTAATTTTTTTAATCAATCGCAGTAGAGATAGAAAATACTGAATTTAATACACCTTAGATCCACCAATTAATACATGCGTATTCTTTATTTTAAATTTAATTCAATCTGCAGTGAGTGAGTGGAGGACTTTTAAGACATACTCCAAATATATATAAATATATTATAAATAATAGGTATAGTAATATGATTTGGTCGCTCACGGATTAATCGCTGTGGCCGCCTAAAACGGTGGCGGTTTCGGTTTGTGAAAGTATTCGCTTTATATATTTATCATTCAATTTGTGTTACGAGCTAAAAGTGACGGAATTGCAAGTATTATTGGATAAAGACGATGAACAATCGAACAACAACTGGCAGCTTCAATAAATGTATGTCAAAAACCCATTTCTAATATCTTAAACACAAATGGCTAAGATGGAAAAGGAAGTAAAATGGGTTCCAAATGAATTGACTGAAAGAAGCAAAGAAAGCGTAAAACCAGGTGTGAAATTTTGATTAGAAGACAGCTAAGGAAATCGTTTTGGTGTCGTATTATCACTGGTGATTAAAAGTGGATTTATTTTGATAATCGAACTAAACATTGAACTGATCCAGGTCAACCAGTAAAAGTGATTCTGTACACAGCACTTCCACAATTATGAAGACGTCCAAAATTCAAAATTCGATTCTTGGATCGTATCAACAGATGAGAAATTTTATTTTGATGGCAGTCATAAATTGCCAAAAAATTGGAAAATGGTTATATTACTTAGCGAAAGTAATTATAATCAATAATAAAATTTTTACCTTCATTATCGAAATTAAATTAATTAATTTTTAAAAAGGACCAAATATTTTGAGTACAATCAGAATTCAAATTTTATCAATTCCACAAAAAACACTTTAATTTATAAAAATTTTTCAGATTAATAAAAAAAAGGCAAAATAAATACATATACTGAAAAAAATCATATTTTTAGAGTTTAAAATTATACCAAATGTTGCATATCTATAATATTTAGAGATACTTCAATATAAATGCTTACTCATAAATAAATGTTTCTGATGTACACATAGATCGTGCGAAATACATTTTTAAATTAAATAATCACATTTTATCCTGATTTTAGATCGCGGCAACTATATATTGCCGATGTCTGGCAAAGGGTTAATGAAATAGAAGTTGATGTTTAGAAAATTATGGAGGAAAATAATGACAGATAACTTTTTTAATTTTTTTTTATACCATATTTTTTCAATTGAAAAAGCAATACATTCAAAAGTTAACTCAATTTTCAGCTGTTTTAATAAAAATATAACATTAGCGCTCTCACGGATTATATAGAAAAACTAATTTTGATACTGAGAGACATACTTTTAAAGTTTCATTATTTCAATGCACAGTCGCCCATAACTTTTTGTCAACTTACGTTGGGAGGTGCCTGCCTTGTGGATTTAAAAAAAAGCAAAATATGTTGAAAATGTTTGTTTTAATTCCATTTGTCATTTACCTACGACGCCAAATCAAATTTCCACAAAAATTAATACCGAAATCGGGAAAAAAGTAATATAATATAAAAATAAATAAAATTGCTATGAAATCCGATGATTTTTGCTCAAAAAGAACAATTAAGAGCATTCCAACCAGACGCACACATAGGTGCCTCCAAAGGAGATTTAACAATAATATGGGAATGCGAGTGAGTCATATAATGCGTGCGTTATACATCCAAATGTGATATTATATTAAATTAACATAAGATTCAACTTTATATAATGGTTTTTCTAATTAATTTCTTTCGCATTTAATTTTTTAATATAAGAAAATATACTTGTTATCAATACAATTTTTTATTTTGATTTTAAAACACAAATACAAAACTTTTATTCAAGGTTAAGCAGCAACAGCGACTTATTTACATAAACAACAATTTAATTTTAGATAAATATTTAAATCACTGTATCAATTATTTTTATTAAATGTTAAAGTATGAATGAATCAACAAAAATATTAAAAAAAAAACAATAATAGTTATAAAGTTTTGATAACAACGAACAACCAAAGAAGAAAGATAAAACGTATAAATTATGTGGTTGCTTTATTTTTTCGAAAATAATTTCCCATCACCGGTATTTCAATTTATTTTGAAATATGTTAGAATTTTATAATAATGTATGAGTGTGTGAGTGCTTGGGCGTGTTTGTAACTATTATACGAAGAATGAGAATCTTTATAAAAATGTTTTCCAAAATTATACATATGAAAATTGATGATTTTGCTTTTATTTGGAAAAACCAAATACCAAATGTATTGCGGTATTGAAAATAGATTTTACCATTCATAATTATTTGTTGAACGAATATAATTTAGAATACTATCAATCAAAACTGTATGCCATCCATTCGCTTTATTTTTTTAATTATTAACGATGAGTGTGCGTATATATCAAAAACTAAAAAGTTACAACTTACATTTGTTCAATAGATAACCTAGGATGTAGCCAGAACCTTTCCTTCTGCCATTCTTAAGCGCTTTTGCCTTCTTTGATACACTTAGCCACAACGGTTTCAGTTCATTGTTCTGTTCTGTTTTGATGAATCCTTCAAATTTCTCAAACAGCTATGAAACAACGTTTGAAATATATCTTATTTTACTTAAAATATAAATACTCATTCGAATGTGCTTTTGGTCAATTGTAAATGCGCCACCCATTGTGTTCCAATCTTTTTCCTGCAAAACATTTCCAAATCGTTCTTTTAAAATGCGCGTGTAACTTCAGCTATTTCAATGACTTTTAGTTTTTACACGATTTTTGCATTAATCACCGGAGAATGTCTTGTACGACCGGCGACAGATTTAAAAAAGCCCCCCACTTTTTTGCACTGATAAAATGAAGTTGATGCTTCTTTATACACTTTTAACAATCTTTGATAGATTTCTGTTGGTGTTAAATTGCATCTAAAACAAAGAATTTAATCACTGCAAGTTATTCAATTTTTCCCATTTAACAAAAATGAATGATACGTCAATATTAAGCAGCTGCTACTTATATATCCTTTTACGTCGTACGAAGTTGTAACTACACATGATATTGTGCAAATTTTGCATTATTTTTCTTCTTACCTTTATCTTCCATTTTAATACAATTTTAACCTAAATAAATAAATAGTAAATAAGACAATAGAATGAATTAACAGAAATAAAACTTTACATGTTTTTATATAAAGAATAGGTCATTCCAATACAATTGATCCGATTAAGTGAGAAATAAAATTAAAATATTATGATACGTTCTGTAGGGAGCTGGTATTTGTAACAAGTTTTTAAGATTCAGATGCCTTATTTATTTGTGTGTTTATGTACATTTCGTTTTAATTACTAAGTAATATATCACATTCTAGCTATATATTTTTTTTCTTAACCTTTAACCTTCTTTTATAAAAATTTATTTTCATAAAATTAATTTACCAATTATAAAATGTAAAGGTAAAATTAACATTCGTTTTATATTTACAAACAATATCATTTATTATTTTCGTTTGTATTTGGATCCCGCCGCTTTTGTTGCTTTTGTTTTTACTATTTAAATAATTGTGGGGCACCTCCTCATAACACTATAATAAGTTAATAATTTGCACTACCAGTACGGTTCTAAGATTAAATCATTAAATCGCATACATTAAATCTAATAAAAATCTAAATTAATATCGTTTCAACGCGGTTGACAATACCATTTAATTTTGTGATCTGAATTTTTATTTCTTCTGAAATAAATGTCTGCACCGGAAATGAAAGGGATTCCTTTTAAAATATTATACAAAAGCATATTGGATAAATTGATAGACTCTATGGCATTACCATAACCGGTTCATTATGAAAATATTAAATATTAAATGTGTACAATATATTTTATATGTCGATAGAACAGTTTCCGGTTTTTTTCCATAGTGTATTTATCTTAATATTATTTGCAATATTCCACAAACAAAAATCTATCAATTTTATGATTATTATATAAAATTTAGGACGACGAAATAGAAAATTTGTTGTTTTTAAGGAAGTATTAGACTAGACATCGTAAAAAAATAAATTCTACGAACATCATTTTATTTATTTTTATACTTTTGAAATAATAATAAAATATACATTAAAAACAAAACACATTAATGTCAATCTACTTAGAAATATTGTTAATAAATTAAAAAATAATGTTTGTTATTTCATTATTATTGCAATTGTTTGTACATTTATTTTATTAATGAATCATTTCACAGAGATTATAGTATCGACGTATGGCGTATAAGTTTGATAAATTAATAAATATTTATTTAAAATAATGTTCTTTGTTCATTAAGAAATATGCAATAATACAATATAACAAAATAAAATATTTAAAATAATAATAATAATAATAATAATAAAAAAATTGCGATTTACAATTAATTATTAAGAAAATATTTATTTTAAAATATTAGTTGAACTATAAAAAGTTCGCTCAGGTTTTAAATATTTAATTTGATTTATTAAAAAAAATAGTTATAAATACGAAATCAACAAACATTGCAGTGTTTGATAAAGTTATTCCTCTGCCGTAATTACAATTCAATTTGTCACCCTTTTTGTACAATGGACAGATAATACCATCCTTCCACTCATTTGGCACCTGTTCATTATTCCAAATCTTTACAATTAGCTCGTGCAATTGATACCATAATGCATTCCCACCATATTTAAAGAGTACACCTGGTAAGCTATCAGGTCCAGGTGATTTATTATTCTTGAGCTTCTGAATAACATTCTTTACTTCGTGTATTGATGGGTCAGCTATAAATGGCTGGGCGATTTGAAATTGCACATCTTCCACAGTATTCACTGACGTGTTCAAATTTAATAGATTTTTAAAGCACTCGGTCCCTCTTTCGAGGTACAATTTCTCTTACGCCATAACCTATCCATTTCTGTTGTTGAACAAAGACGGTTGTTGATTATATCCGTTGCGAATACTATTGACATTCCGGTACAATCTTCTGTTATCGTTGGTTCGGTTGAATTATTCTATTTCGGTGTAAACCCGTCGTTCCAGTTTTCGTTTTTGTTCTACAAATCAATTTACGCTCGAAATTATTCTTAGCGCGATAGTTTTCAATAGTTCATCATCAAACCATTCATTTCTAACCATCAACCCCTTCCAATAACTTCTGATACGGCATCTTCAACGCATATGCAATTGTTTTACCGTCGTTTGTTCAAGTCTTTTGACTGCACATCAAAATTTATGTAATTTCAAAATATATTACATTATTTTGTGTAAATTGATTAAAGATGAAGACAACAAAGAAACAAAAGATTTAAGCGACGAACTTGAAAATTTTTAAACCAACAAGTGGATCTCTTGCGGTGTCGCATCCCGATTCCAATAATAATTGTCAGATTGTATAGTATTCATCCAAACTAGAAAACGCTAATATTTTTTGTTCCCTTTCACTTTGAATGGGTGAACCAGTCGTCACCTGAAGGTTTAGAAAACTTGATAATTTTTTAAAAATATGTAACTTTTGAAGTGCGTCACAATAATTTTTAAGATCATTGAATAGTTTTTTTTTCAGTCGCTAAAATGACAATTTACGGAGTTAAAATTGGAGCTATTCTGTTGTTGTCTGATACAGAATTTAGCCACATAATCTGGTTCAGAATGTTTTTGGAACTAACGAATGAAATTCTGAACCAGTAAAAATTCCGTTTCATACAACGACGTGGCTTAAAAAAAATGTATTTATGCAAATAACTTTGTAAGCAACAGGTTTTTTTAAAATGTGGAGATGTATGATGATGATTTTGAATTCAACCTTGACCTTCAAGTGCATGATTGTACCTTTCAGATATAGACTTTCGCGGGCCGCCTGATGAATTTAGTTATTTTAAGAATTTCTACTGCTTTTTCATATTGAATATATAATGACATTTGCGAGGAACCTTGTTTCAGACATCTGCGGAAACTTGTTTCAGTCAGTTTCTTTGTATTTGTCAATCATTTTTATTCGCATTAAATTGTTGGTTATAAATATAGGAATATGAGTAAAATAATTAACATAAATTTTATAGAGTTTTTTTTTAATGAATATTCTCTATTCATGAAATCCATATACTACAAACCTCTGTAAAATTAACAAATTAGATCTAATTGAAATATAATAAATTTTAGAATTCATTTTTTATTTTTATTTTAATTATTACAAAATTTTTTTTTTAATCGATTCTAATTTTTTGTACAATTTATTTATTTATTTTTATTCCATTGCTATTGTATATATTGTATTTATTTAATATTGACATTTTGCATTTACGTCTCTCATCAATAAGTTAAATAAACAGGTCTTTTTTTTTGTATTTTTTTGTCTTATGCTTAATTTTATAAAATTAACGATAAGAACAAAAAAAAAGTAACTACTAAATAATATATACATTTTCAACGTATACGTAATGGCGGTGAGAACAAAACTGCCTTTATATTTATTTTTTAATTAATATTTATATTCACATATACGAAAATTAAAAATTTAATTGGTTAATTTTTGAATGATTGGTATTTTTTTGTCAACACAAATTATATATTTAATACATCATACCATAAATAAATAAAATATGAAGCATATCAAGTTATATTCATTATATTTACGGTTTTTTAAGCAAATTTGATAGAACAAAATTCAATGCTATCAAAAACACACTCTGCCAAGAATGCCGAAAAAATTCGAGAAATTGGATTAACTCGTAAAATGATTTTTTCGTTCATCAAAATTGTCGTCGAATGTAAGTCGTCACCAAACTCTCAACAAATATCTTTCTACTTCACCTACAAGCTGCCCACCGAATTGCTCTATTACTTCCTCCACTTCACATCCAACTTCACTGCACCAAAATCACCCATTCAATTTCCAATACTTCTATCATCATTATAGTATACTTCCATTTAACGCACTACACCTATCCCCTCGGTTCCATCTTTCGTAAATAATAAAAAACCATGTAGTGTGTGTAGTGTAGGCGTGGGTTTGGTTATTAACAAATTTGAAAAATAGTCTTCTTGGAATTTGGTTCTGAAGCTCTAAACCTGATATTTCAACAATATCGAATGATTGCCGCATGAAAATTTTGTAAAATCGATATCCAGAATAATTTTCTATTCCAGTCTCATTTTAGTTAATTCTTATGAAATTTTGTATGAAATCATATATAATGGGAATTTAAGTAAATTATGGTAAATTCTTATGCCGTAAACAGAGGCTGCTGCTGCGTTGTTGAGGTTGTCCAGGAAAAAAGATTGATTGCTCTAAACTATAATTTTCAATTGATTCATAAGTTACAATTCTTTTCGAAATTTTATTTCATGACTTTAAATTCTATTAAATAATTTTTACTTTCTTTTAATCCCTTTGGGAAGTTTCGTTTAACAAATTAAACTGCGGGAAAGCCTTAAATCATAATTTTAAAATATTCTGGACAATATTCTTGGTTATTTTCTTCAACATGATGCCAATGTTATGATTTCTCGTTCCAAGATTGCACTTATATACCATAAATTATAGGTCATGAATAAATTCCTTTTGTTTCTTGTTTAAGTTCGTCCTGATCAACCTGCCTGTTGGAAGTTTATTATTACTATACCTTAAACGATTCATCCGCATTAAGTCTTAATGAGTGCAATTGCGTGTTAGTTTTAGCTCATTGTTTACCTTCTAATAATAGTCCGCCACGTTCTTTACTGACACTTGACTTGATTTCATTTGATCATTATTAGCTCGAATTCTACTACAGCCACAAGACTCTTTCAGTCACATATATATTCGATGCATTCATCTTTATCCAGGCCTATTGCTAATATGTTGTTGTTCAGATCGGTCTTTTGTTGACGTATATGCAATTCCTCTGTTCTCTTTATTTAGTCATTGAGCTGCAGTTTGGTCCTAGCGGTTTATTTGGTGGTGTTTATTGCATGTTATTTATTACACTTTTTAAATGTGAAGTAATTATTTAAATAAATGGAATCACTGTGTACTGATTTTCTGCACACTCACTGTATTTCTAATTGTATTTTAAAATTTTATTATAATTTAAATTAAAATTAAATAATGGTCGAATTCATTACCACCATATAAATATTAGATACTTTTATACTGAATTTGTAATACAATTGGGTTACAAAAATAACAATTTATAAAATATAAGACCTTTATTCTTATATAGTTCCAACTCCAAGTGAAATTTTTATATAAAACAAAGTCATTTCGCTTATAAAACAGTAACCTGAATGTGTGAGTTAAAAGTGTAAATTTTATTATTTATTAATTTATTATGAATCATAATTTTTTGAATATCCGAAAAATTTATTGGAAATAGTTGGGTATGGGTGGGTCGGATTCTGCTGAATCTGTTATGAATTTGTACACATACATAAATTATTTATGGCTTTAGTAGTAAATTGTCAAACGTTTATAGTTCTACTTATTAATTTGTCGGTAAACGCCTTGACTTTAAATTTACATTTTGTAAAACAGAATTTTTTTTCGGAAGAAATCAAATGAAGAACTCTTTGTTTTAATTATTATGTTATTTGCTTTTTATCTTTTTATAATTTATTCGCAATGTTTATTATTTATTTATAAGAAATTTTATTTTGAACAATGGCAACACTAAAAGTTTTCTGTAATAATTATTTTTAATATAGCCTTACATTTAAAATGTCAACCATTTTTGGATGCATTGAGAATGAAGTACAGGCCTTTTCTGCTTGGTTCTTGTGTGGTTAATACATCATTTATACACAGCGTCGACCATATAGTGAACCGTTTTAAAATTGGTAAAAATGCTATCGAAACCCTTGCAATGCTTTTTTTTTACCCAAAATTTATATTGATGAGTGACATATCGACGATTCAATATATTTCAGTTGACGTGAATATTTGTGTCCAACATATAATCGGAATGATTTTAAATTTCATCAAAACCGAGGTGTAACATTTGGAATATAACTATCTATACTATACCTACCTGCATCGTGTAACGGATCACTGGAAACTTTTCGAAATACCCACAATAAATTACATTTTACTCACAATCAGTAAATTGGTGTCTGTTTTGTTGAACAACATACACTAAAGTTTAATAACATTAAATTAATTTTTTATTTTTATTACCATATTTGTTAATATTAATTATTGGGTTTGTGTAACAAAGAACAATAAAATGTATATGGATTTATTTACTTACATTATATTTATTATTTATATTTAAATAACTATATATTCGCATATAAAATACTCGTTACTCGTATATGTATGAATTAATTAAAGTATACCATTAAAATGTTGATCAATAAAACATTTTTACACATGTTGTGTAACTAACAACATATAGTTAATGTTGGAATATTGAAAATAATACCAATATCTTTTGGGCTGCACTGAGTGTGCACGCATCGTTGGAGAAATTAAATTTATGTACAAATTTTAGCTACACATGCTACACGGCAATTTCCAAAAGAATGACGTCCTAACAAAGTACTTCTAACTTTTTCTTAACAATTTTGTCATGTTGAAAAATCATCTGATTTTTCAATTTGTACAATAGACATTCGCTTCATACGATATCAAACGCATTTGAAATGTCCATCAGGTGCAATGTCCATCAGGTTAAATGCAATTTAGATTCTTACTGCATATATATAATTTTGGTTAATGCCATATAAAAATTACCGGAGAGTGATGAGATGATAAATCTACGGATATTGTTTGCATTTTAGGTGGTTTGTAGATAGGTCTGGATTTTTTTCTGTTCGATGTTTACTATTCAATTTCTTTTCTCTTAATCCATTTTGTTTATTTTTCGGACAGAGCCGCACATTTCTATGAGTGGTACATGAAGGAGGATAACGTTGGAGATTTTATTCTTCGCATTTACTAATTACAAGTATATATTAGAAAAGCCCATTATAAACTTAATCCGATAATATCTATAGATTAGAAGTTTGTTCGGATCCAATTCGCGATATACAGACGCGTTTTTCTTCCAAGGCCCTCATCCGTAATTCGATGGACCTGCGGTCTAATGTGAAATGATTATTCCTAAATCCGAATTAATGATTCGCGATTAGTCTTCTTACTTTTATGATCTTACCAAGCATTATTCGATGCAATTTTTCAAATAGATTATTGCCTTATTGGTATATAAGCGATATTGGTCGATAAAACATTAATTCTGTTGGTGGTGGTTCTTGCCTTGGAATAACTATCACTACCGCAATTTTACAATAATGAGGCCCATATCGCATAGATATACGTTAATTATAAATTGGAAATTTTTAAAAGCTATAAATGGCATTTCTTTCACAACCAGGGCAGTTATAAGATTATGGTGCTCGTGCTTTCTTTTATGATTGATAGCTGATGTAATGTATGTAGTAACCGAAGATTTGGTTTTGATTTAAATTTTTTTTTAAATTAATAAAATGTTAACTAAATTTTATTATTTTGTTTTTATTTGTCATTATAACAAAAACCTTAAGTTAAAATAAGGCGCAGTATAATATAATAGTCGCAATATAACTTGGAAAGCAGAATTTCTGCTATATATAAATAGTACAAATTCTATTGTTGTCGTTAAAATCTAACAGAAAGATATCACCTTTGGTTCCAATATAGAATGCCAATTAAATAAAAGATAAGTAAATACAAAAACAAAATAAGATTACAAGAATCATTAAATATGATTTTATGTATATTTATTCAAAAAAAATAACGAAAAAAAAACTTAATGTTAGTAATAATAAAATTTTAAGTTATTGCGAGTATCTAGCAAAGGCGAAGAGATTATAAAATAATGACAACAACAACAGCAACCAAAATAGAAAAAAACCAGAAATGTAAATTATTTAAATTTATTGCAAATATTTAGGAAAAAAGAAAAAAAAAAGCATTAATTATTTTTTATTTTCAACATCACATCACATAAAATGTTAACCGCTAACGAAAAAAAAACATATTTTTATGTATAAGTTACGACGACGACGAATATATCTGACAAAATCCATATATTGTTTTTGAGTTTTTGATTGTATAAGGAATATTTGTGTCTATAATATTTTATGATAATACGATATTGGATGATAAGTTATTATAAAAATAATATACGTGTTATAAGATAAAACCAAAAATTATTGAATGTTATTAAGCTATAGTTTTACATGCCTATATATTTAGAGCACGTAGCGCCATTCATTAAATGTATGACATCGTTAGAAAGGTACATGTTTCTCTTTTCAAACGCACTGAACTTCGTGCAAATCGGTTGACATGTTAAAAAGTTACACGTATTTGAGTGTCAGTAGTTTTGATGCTTGTGTCGTAAAAATACAATAGAAGATGTATAAAATTTTATTTTAAAACAGGAAAAAAAAGATGCACAGACTTACAAATAGTTGAAAAAAGATGATTGTATGTCTCAAAGATGTGTTCATGAGTGGTTTAAAAGATTCAAAAATGGTCGTAAATATTTAAATGACGACCCAAAGCCAGGACGTTCAGAAGCAGAAAATCGTGCTGAATTGGTGGAAAAAGTTTGCAATCGATGGACATTTTAGTGTGAGAATGTTGGCTGAAGAATTAAATTCATCTGTAGAACTACAATATTTGGACAATTTAAATTGAAGATTTGTGTAAAAAAAATGTTTGTGCACGTTTTGTTCCGCATGCATTAAATGAAGACCAAAAAATAAATCTCATCGATCATCCTCCGTATTCAGCTGTTCCCGAAACTTAAAACTGCAATGTAAGAAGCATTTTATGATGTTGTACCAGCCAATCAAGCAGCCGTGACACAGGTGCTGAAAAACATTCCGATAATTGAGTTTAAGAATCTATGCATAAACTGGTTGGTCGTGCAACACGCTGCATTGAAGCTTATGGAACTTATTTTGGATGAAAATATTGTTTATCTATTAAACATACTGTGTACACTCGTACACTCATGTATAACGTTGGTTTATGTTTACCAAAAAAAGATGTACCAAACTGGTTTGAATTTTTTTGAATTTTCTTTTCACAGGTTTGTATTTTTTTCTATTTTTGGTTTTCATTACGGTTCCTACTTTCCAAACCATTAACCTAATTTCTTTTCCCCTTTCTCATCTGGTTTTTTTTTAGTAGAACAAATACAACGACATCGCACTTAACGCACAATTGTTATATTTTGAAACAAATAAAGCACAAAGTGTCAGAGGCACGATATTGTTGCTAGTTGATACTTTTTCTTTTATTACGAAGTGCATTTGAGTGAGTCTATAGGCAGTATTCATTTTTTATGTTACTATATTTTTTTAATGGGCTGTCTATGGTATAGATAGATAGAAATTCAATATGCAAATTGATTTGAATACCATTCAAATGCCATGCAAATATGAGAGAAAATTGATACAATGACATTTGTATCTTTTACATATAAATGATCTGTAATAATACTGACACTGGGTCTTAGTGAGTAACCATATATTTTTGCTTATTTACCATCTACTTTTTCTCGTTTATCCTTTGTTGCGCTCGTTGCTTTGAATAAGACAAATACGATATTTATTTTTATTTGTTTGATTAATTCGCGAAATTGCATGTGTAAACATTTTTTATATATTTTGACATTTTATAAAAATTTATAATTCGAATAAATCTTCTTTTTAATTCTTCCAAAAGGAATATTTCAAAGATGTTAATCATTACAGATCAAAGAGTCATTAAAAAAAAAATAAAAAAACGTATATTATAGGGTAGCTCCTCAGTGCCGCAGGCAAATTTTTGATATTTCCGATCATAATTCAGTGGTCATGATAAATTTTAAAAAATCTGCAAAGTGCATCTATAAAAAGTGTGTGCAATTTGTAGACCTAATTATAGTGTTTATAAATAATAACTAAAGCAGTATTTTCAAGTAAGTTGCCAATTGAAAATTTAAAAAGAAAAACCCAGGTATGGGTGACGCACTATAAAAATAATCTGGAAAATTCATGTTGATTCAACAAAATTTAATTTAAATAATTCATCAAAATTTTATATATTTATTAATTAAAAAAATATTGAAAAAATATTGGGAAAAATTTCTATTATTCATCTTGATGTGATTTTTTTCATATTTTAACACTATTAATACTACAATCACCTAATCACCCATATAAAATAATAGAATTATGAAAACTTCTTAATTAGTTACTTACTTCATGGCATTAAAATCCAGATGCGGTTTTAGCCTTCTGCAACCTGACCTATCTGCAGCTAACGTCTTCCAATCTAGAATTTTATGTATCTTCATATCAAATCATTTTTCTTTTTATTTGTTTGAGTCGTTGCCGTTTAACCCATTATATAATAGACCGTTCCACTATCCGTGAACGCAACTGGCTTTGCAAGTATGCTGTACCCAACGTACCATCCGAATTATTTGAATATGAATATGAAAACATCTATCTTTCGTTAATTGTAATACAATTGGTGAATTGTTATGTACATGCGGAGTAATTTACCAACTTGGTTGTAATGAATGTTTAATAGACGTCATAAGCTCCACTTTGGAGTAATATATGACTTGCTAATTAATACAATGTTATCAGAAAATCTTAATTACTCAAATGATTATAATCTTACTGACACAAATACTTATAATAAAAATGCTTTTATAATTTTAGAATTAAATCGAAATACACGAATAAGTTTCCAAAATTTTAAATTTTCAATAAAATTTGTTATTAATTCGTTAAAAATAATTACATTGAACACAAGAAATTTCTAAGAATACAATTTCTTTCTATTACTGTACGTATGATGTTTCGATCGTGTGTAGGGTTTTAATCCCCACTATATCACGAGATTCGCTCACCAGCGGTTTGTTCTTATTCATTAAATAAATATTTTGTTTAATATATTATATTATAAAATATTTTAACATTTATAATATCCGTTGACTATTTATCTATTTCTTGCCTATCTTAATCTAGATCTTTATACCATTCTCATTCCTTTAATCTTCCTATTTTTTATAAAATGTATTCATCATATATTGTTCATTTAAATATTGATAACACATCATTTGCTTGAATAACTAATATATATTCGTATTATGCGTAAATATTACTATATTTTAATAATTGACAAGACTTCATTTGACTAAATGACCAATATCGGATAGTCCAATACCATATATACCTCTTAGTCTAGTTCGTATTTCATACAACAAAACAATATATACTGAACACTTCATATAAATTACTCATACAGCCATAAACATTGACATAACATCATTTGATTTATAAGATTGATATCTTATAGGCAGTAGTGGTTCGTTTGAATATTGAAGCCAGACTTTTCCTTTCAATTTACACCTCCATAAATACTCAATTTTTTTAAAACAATTAACTGACTACTAGATCTAAAATTATATATTTTCATGACCTTCATGACTACTTGATTTAAAATTATTCTTTCTTTTCTTATACAATGTTTTAGCACAATATGGGTCCAGCATTTCACGCATCCCCCATTTAATGAAACCCAACACCGAATTTTACTTGTCTTAATTTTACATTTAATGCCAATTTATTCATTTTCCACCAAACATAAAATGTATTTATATAAGATTGTAAATCATGACAATCCGCAACAATATTTATCGATTATATAATAACTTTACATCGTCCGCATACATTAAACAATATAACCCTACACATGATAAGATGTTATGAGTAAGATCCAATCCAGGATTCAAAATTATCGTTAAAACCGAGCCTTGATAATTTAAGAAACAGTATGCTATGTGATAATTTATCGAAGGCCTTGCTAAAGTCTGTGAAAGTACAATCAACCTGCCGCCGATTAACGAAATTCTCAGTATACAAAAAGTAACAAAATCCAACAAATTAGTAGTCGTTGTTGAACGACCACCCATAAAACCATGTTGTTGAAGACAAATAATAGACTTAATATTAAATGCAACAATGATTTTGTAATCATTGCATCAAATAGCTTTGGAATTGACGATAGTCGAATACATTGACCCTTGCGTCACCCTTATGAGATGGAATAATTAGAAATTCTTTCAAAATTTTTGGAAATATTTTGCATGATAGCGCAGTCTTAAAAAGTATAGATTAGAATAATCATTCTTGCAATCGATAATAGCCGCATAAACGTCATCAGTTGTAATGCAAAAATTAATATTGGCTTGAATTTCAATTAACACACAGTATTATTTTTGACATATTCGTTGTGTACGGTACAGCTTAGAATAAAATATACTATATATATGTGATTCAGGGCAGCCACACCACACCGCCAGGATTGTCGTGTCTACCCTACATATTTTTTTATTTTGAATCTTATAAAAAAATAAAAATATGAATGGAATATTAAAACATTGTTAATAATATTATGAGTAACATTTTCATTGTCGTCGTTGCCGCGTAATCTCTAAATTAAATATGAATTTACAAAAAGAAAAAACAAGATTTTTATTATATCTTTTATTTAACAGTGATCAGTCTGATCACATAGAACACAATGGCCTGTGTGATTATCATATTATTATTAAAATACGTATTTTAAATACAAATATTGATAAAATATTTTTGTATACACAGAATATTTGTAATTTCGCATCTTTGTTTGAGATGCAATGACACTTTTTCTTTAACCAAAGATTTTGTCAAAACATATCACACAGCGGTGAATAATTAGCGATTTGTTATTTGTTATTATTTTAAAAATTTATTTTCTTATTTTATTTATGGTGTGTGTATTTGTATACTCTAGGGCAACACAATAACAACACAATTTATTTGTTTTAAAATGAATTGATCTAACTTCTTCGTCATTAAATTTCCAAGATTTTCTGCTATTTCCACTATGTCTTCATCAGCCTTCGTTACCTCATTATCTGCAACTTCATTTGATCACTCTTCTTATGCTATGTTTGGATTCTAAAGTCCCTTTTTATTTCCAGTACCCAACAGGGAATTGAAAATGTTTGATTTTGTTACACGAGGAAAATTGAAAGGTTGGTTAATAATCCTTTTGTTAGATAGACAATTACTATAACTATCATCGTTAAGAGCTTTATGAAGATAAATAATTACATCGGACGCAACTAGATTATTCTTTAGAGAACATGTATTTTCAATGAACTAACTTCGCTCAATGATGACTTAATTCCACTTAAACTATCAAACATAAATTTGATTGTCTTATCAGCGGAAAGTAATTTAACGTCTTCACGACATAATGTTTCAGCTGTTAACTTTACCGACAAAAGCGCTGAATGTGTTTCAAATCGGTTTTTTTCTTTAATACTGTAATACGTGTCCAAATTATGTTTGATTAACTCCTCAAGAAATTCTGGACAATTTACAATCAGAGCAGTTTTGAGAATATTCGAATGGAAACATGGTAACACTGTTTATTTATTTTCATAGATAATGATATCTGTAACGGGTTTTAGGAGCAGACTCTGTGGTCCTTGAACATTTGGTCATTTTTTCATAAAATATTGATCATATTTTATACGTAAATGGTTTAGATAGGGATTATAAGAACAATTTTTGTGAAGTTCCTATAAATCGATATCCGCAGGAAAGGTTTAAGGAGCAGACGCTAATAGCTAAGAATTGGCAAAAAACTGCTCTGAATATCTCTTTTCTATAATTTCATTAGGAACACTATTTATTTGTTCAAATTGCTCCTGAAACCCGTGATGGTTATGACATTGAAGCCAACGAATTATTATATCCGAATACATCACGACCACAAAATCTGACAGATCTCATAATATGAATGTCGGTTCAATAAATGAGGAATTTTCAAGCTTTGGTATTATTGATAGAAAAAAAATTCAGTTTAGATACAAAGAATTTAATTGCAAGACATTTCATTTTGAACGGGTTGCAGAAAATGTAGCAGTGGAATTTGATATTTCTGCAAGACCACCACGTTTCAGCTATTGTACAAATTTTCGACTTATGCACACTAATATTTATATGATGCAGAAAGGAATCACCTACAAAACTAAACAGACTACATCAGAAGATATAATACACCTCATATATAGGTCTGCATTTACTCATATGGGAACAATTAAAAAAATGTCACAAATACAAATGTACTGCAATAAATACTCGATGATAAAATTACATCTGTGATGTGATGTCATCGATTTTACGAACTTCTAATACTAATATTCATTTGGCTATCAACTTTGACATTCCAACTGATTACAAGAATAAATTTTATAAAGTCGTCCACTCATTGATACAATTCAATATTATTATTGTGAGGTACCAGTTGAAGGAATACTTTCAATTGATGAACAAATCATACCATCCACAGTTAATTTAAATATAAAACAATTATATATTAAAGAAAAGCCTAATCCATGCGGGACATAAAAACATACTCTTTGTGTTCCTTCGGATATTGTGCCGTACCAAGGTATAAATACAAAACTATCAGTTTCCGATAGTAATCGATATGGTGATGGTGCTGTTGTTGTATTACATTTGGTAAACAGCCGCGTTGGATCTGGCCATCAATTTTATTTTGATAATTTTTTCAGCAGTTACATGCACTGTTTGAAGTAATAAATCAGAAATAAATCAATGCAGCAGGTACCATTAGCGAGTAAATCCCACAGCAACAATCCTATTATCGATAAAGAATTAACGAAAAATGGTTGTGCAGTAACAGCAACCAACTCGTTAGCAAGGACGGAATTATAGTAGTTATAAAAGGGCAAGATAATAAATCGGTAAATGTTGTCTCTAATTTTAGTGGGTGCAAAGAAGAAATCCGACGATTTGATAAGAAAAACAAATAGTACGATAAAACAACCGAAAATTGTTGAAATGTATATAACAATGGAATGGGCGACGGTGATGATCTATTAGATCAAGTTATTTCTTATAAAACTTAAAAAAAGTGAACTCTTCGTATCATTTTTCATTTTATTGACGTGTCGCAGTGACCAGAAGTTGAATTTTTTCTGGAAAAGATTTGAGAAAAAATAAAATTCCGGGAAAATAAATAATATGACATTGCTTGAATTTAAACAGAATTTGCTGCGGGAACATATCTTATACAAATAAATAAAAATAATAATATCACAAGAAAAAAATGTAGTGGTACTTCAAACCCTGTTGAGAATAGAGTCAAAAGTTCTTCAAAAATTGCACGGGTGGAAATTCGTCCATTATTTGACTACAGATATGCGATGGACATCATTATCTACCATCTCATGATGACAGCAAAGAGAGCACTCGTTGTAAAATGAAAGATTACAAAAGAAGTTCCAGAATAAAGTGCATAGTTCATCTATGTTTTTGAGTATAGACAGAAATTGTTTTATACAATTTCATACGGAATGAGTATTTTCTTTATAGCCTAATTACGTATTACTATTGAAATTAAATTGTAAAATGTTTGTGTTTAAAATTTTCTGTAATAAAAATGTTGACATATAAGATCATATACAATTTCACTGCGTTTGTTATTCACAAAACCCACCAAAGGAACGGAAATTAGATTTTAATTGCTTTATATATGGCTTTTAGACAAATAATTAGCAAATAATAACCAATAAAACATTGTTTATTTTCAAACATAAATTATAATCAAAGGGTTAACTATTTTAATAGGAAAGAATAAAAAAATATTAGTCATCTACAAGCAATTTTTTAATATACAGATACTCGTATTTTTATTATTATTATAATTTTATTATAATTGTTAATAATTAATCCTACTTTGCCCACACCTTCTCTATCTACATATCATCAATTTCATTTTAATTCTATATGTTTTATTCATATTTAAAAAAAAAAAAAACGAAAATTCGTAAATATATTTTGCTTTTGATAAATATCAGATAAATCAATTAAAAAATTATCTTTTATTTATTTTGTGTGATTTTTTTTACGTTTTTAGTTTTTTTAGATTTTTTTTGTAATATTCTGAGTATTTAATAATAATAAAATATTAACAGCAACAATATAATAGCTCTTTGCATAAATATCTTTCTATAATACATTTATTGTATTTCAATGAAATATAGAATTCATTAATTTTATTACATTTTGTGTTTGTAGAAGTATAAAAAAAAAAAATATAATAAATTTAAAAGATATTAAAAGAGCCATTAAGTCTAGAACAGCAAGAAATAAAATTATTAATTATTTTGCTAAAAGAAAAAATAAAAAAAATAAATAACAAATCAACAATAAAAATCGATAAATAACATATTTTTGTGATATTGAATTTATTTGTAAAAATTGTAAAATGTTGATAATGTCGAATAGCTACATTTTATTTGATTACATACCGCAGGCGTTTCATTTCAAATGAAAAGGTCAAATATTTCGAAAAATCAAAAATTAAAACTCTACGTTTATGCAAAAGTTTTATGATGTAAAGGCAGTACATAATATGATCTTTGAATAACATTAGCATATATAACCTTGGATAGTTGTTTGAATTTCAACGCATTGTTGTAACATTAAGTCGCATATCTCGAGAAGTAATTAAACAAAATGATATTGCTTTGTACTTTTTTAAATTGTTTCTCGACATCAATACGGCACAAGAATATGCTATTGGGTTACAATATTTTTTTACCCTCCAACAAATGTCAGTCCACTCAAGTATAGCTTATGTTATGTAGCCCTTTCACTTCCACGACACTTTTGCCTGTATGGTTTTCGCGAAATATTAAAACATTTCGATTAAAATGAAACACCCTGTATTTCTAGATTTTTAATTAATATTTTAATTTAATTATGCATAGTTTTTTTTTTTTTTTAATTAAAGCCGGTTTATTTCATATGTAATTTGTAATGTAATAGGGAATTATATGTAATATTATCATTTGTTCGATGATGATTTGGGAAAAAACATGTAGCTAGGGTATCCCAATAATTTCGGAAAATCTATACCATATATTGAAGCATTAATAAATATAGAAATACATCATTCACTATTTGTATGGTTATTGTTAGATTGGGCTAATGTTAGCGTAACCAGTAATTTCTCTCGGGGTAGCCTATTGATCCATTATGTTTCATTATGCGCTAGTAACAATTTGTCCGTACTTTGAAAAATGAGTAAAATTTCCGTGGAAAAATTCACATATTTGTCCGAAGAATGTCCATAGATTTTTCACTTAATATAATAGTATTTTATTTAGGTCAATTGAAATCTTTGCATTGTACGGGTAATTAGTCCAACATATAACCGTGGTTTTGTATTCATAATTTATTTCACCAATTATCCAAGACAGAGGTTCAAATTTTGTATATTTCGCTGAATGTGCTCACAAAAAATATGACTATAAATTCTACGGATATTCTGTGGAATAGCAACGAGAAATACTTCTACCCTAGTAACAATTTGTCTGTACTTTGAAAAATGAGGAATATTTCAGTGGAAAAAATCCACATATTTCCCATGGAAAAGATATATTGGAATTTGTCCAAAGAATGTTAATAGATTTTCCACTTAATATAATAGTATTTTATTTAGATCAATTGAAATCTTTGCATTGTCAGGGTAATATGTCCAACATATATCCGCGCTGTATTGTATTCATAATTTATTTCACCAATTATCCAAGACAGTTATCCACAGTTATATTTCGCTTATCTATAGATATAATCCTCACTCTTTTTAATTTATTTTCATAGTTTATTTTAAAACAACCAGCAATTCAAATCTATATATATCCTCGGAATTTTGTAAGAATTTTCATGAATTTTATCCGCGGTTTTTATTCTTCTTTATTACAAAAAAAAAATGCACAATCGATGAATTTTTGCTATCTTTAAACATTTTAATTCCGTGCTCATAGAACTTCTGGCCAATCAGTAAAAAATTGAATCAAACAGCGAATCGTCATAAGAAACATGGTATGATATTTTTATTAAAATTCGTGGATCTGCTCACAAAAAATTTGAATATAAATTTTATGAATATCCTGTGGATAATAACATCGAGGAATACTTCCAAGGAGAATCCGTAGAAATTATTATCGGAAATATACGGGTAATCCAAGGACATTTTTATAAAAATCCATGGACAGGGTTGCACTCATCATATAAAATTCCAGCGGATATCCATAAGAAATCCATAGATATTTCCTCGGATTGAAACCACGGACTACTACATATAATGCGGAAATTTTACGGGCAAACTACGGACTGTGTTACTAGGAGAATTACTCTGCGCAATTTGTAAATATCAAAGTAGCGAAACAACTTTTGATCACAGAAACAATAGGAAAGCTCAATAAATGTTAGTCTACGAACTCCAATCTGTAAATAAAAATGATTTATAAACAACTTTTGATCACAGAAACAAAAGGAAAGCTGAATAAATGTTAGTCTACGATCTCTACTCTGTCAATTAAAATTATTCATAATTATCTTAATTTTGTTTTGTTGATAAGAGATAAATGATGCTGTGCGTTTAGACCGTCCAAACAGTTGACAACATCAGAAATAATCCACTTATTTAACGGCCTTACGCGTACATTGAAATTACGTGAGATTGGTAGCTTAATAAAAATCTCAAATAATCGTTTTGATTAAAAAAATTAAAATAATATAATATTTAGGAATTGAGAAAAAATATAACCATTTAGTTATTCATCAACAATGATTGAATAGTGAAAGAGTGGTTTCACCACCACCACCACCACCACAACGACCTCAGCAATTGTAACTATTAAATTCTCAACTTTCAAACCAAATGACAATGGCCAGGGCATCATTTTTGTCCATGTATTTTTAATTTGATTTTATTTTGATTACTTTAAAATCATTTTTGTATAAAATTGTAAAAGTAATTATAAATATTAATCAAGAATTTAATTGCAATTTAAAAAAAAACGAAAATATTATACTTTGTATATTACAAAAACAAATTAATTTAATTAAAATGTCAAAGAATATCTTGTGTTCTTTCCGAAAAATTATTTTATGAAATAATGTTAACATTTCTATAACGCATCGCACACGTGTCTTCACAAGGCATATAATTAAGACTTAGTTGTAGTAGTTGCAATTTTAGTAACCATGTTAACGATAAATGTTTCATAATTGCCATGATATTTATTAGATATAATAAATAATATAAAACGAAAGGTTTAGTTTAGCTTTAGTTAGAGTATAATCTGTTGTGGTGTATATTCATATACAATATTTTATTTAAAGTCGCACTTCTTCCATAACAACTATAATTTAAAACTCAATATGCTATACGAAATCTACTGTATTCTAATCTAATATAATAAAAATAAAATATAAAATTAAATGTATTTTTATCATCGCAAAGCATAGCTGAAAGCACATATACAACAACAAAATACACATATAAAAACGCTTTAATTAAATGTCATAAGAAAATATTTAATTTAGCATACGAAAAAATAAGCTATAATAAAATCTACAAACAGAAGAAAAAAAAAATAAAGAAAAAAAATTAATACTAATTAATTTTATTTTCTTGATTTCTTGGGAAAAAAAATATTCAAATCTACTTTCTTACATAATATTTTAGTTGTGTTATATCACTGGGTGTCCCAATGTTACGGTTAACGTCACGAGATTATTCCGAAATTTAGTGTGTGGCGATTCACAACTTTTTTTTGTAACCCATTTATAAAACACATCGTCACCATAGACAATTTCTACTGGTCCTATGAATTACAGGACAACATTTATTGAAACAACAATTGACCGCATGGTTGGAACTATTCGAAAGAATAAACGTTGGAGATGATCCCAAAAAATTGCCAGAAATAATATTTTTCTATTTATAAAATAAAGGATGGGGTTGACACGGTTGACCACCGATGTTAAGTGAGTACACAGCTGTAAGCATAAAACCAATCATTGGCCAGTGATTGTTTACTTGAACATTATTGATATATCTGCACTCGCGTCATCTGTCAAAAGTAATTGTATACAAATAAGGTAACACAAATACAATCGCATTTCGATATTTTCTAACATTTTTATTCAGGATGAATTGGCCAGAAAAAGAGACGTTACATGTTTTTGAACTTGAAGTTTTACTTATTCAACCGTATATGTCTCAAAGAGCCCGGGGTCCTCACCAGTCCAAATCATGCTTATTTGCACCTGGATCGATTTTAATGGGGGTCAGCAGCACGTCAACCATTCCAGCACAAATTAAGAAAAGAGAGAAATGCTACCAATTCTTTCAACAACAAATACAAAAAGGCATCATACAAGTACAACCATGAAATGGCATGTTGCCTATGTTGCCTTGGCACTAAAATAACGAATTAAATACGTTTATTTTATTTATTTAATTATTATTATTATTGTTATTGTTATTATTGTTTTTATTATTAATATATATTTAAATTATACATTATTAGGACAAAACAATTACACAAAAAATATAAATATCTGGAGACTGCGAGAGAAACTTAATGTTTTATAATAAGTGATTATGCAAAACACAAATTTGCTGTGCTCCAATTCAAAAGGTTGGAGAAATCTCTCTTAACGTAACGGTATTCCTGGGACATCCTGTATATAATATTATAAACTATTGTATAATAAGCAAAAGAAGAATGAAGAATATGACAGAGGTATATGCAAATTTAAATGTATATAATTTGTATTTGGTTTTATAGTCACTGAAAGTTTTAGAACACTATGAATATTATTTATTTAGAATCACATTTTATTAACAAATAAATGTAATGGCAATTATCAATGCCGAGGGACTTGATTTCAATTTTTGAGACACATATAGATATAGTTATATTTTACCACTGTATTTTATGATAATTTATCTTTTTATTTCTTTAATTAGTTCTCAATTTCAAAAATATAGACTTATAAAAATTTAATGTTTTAAATTTAAAATAATTTTAATTAATTATTTAATATTACATTTTTGCTAAAAAATGTATGGTTATTTAAAATAAAATGAAAAAACTTACACAATACTTTATATTTTCCAATACACGCATAAATTATATTATAATTCTTCCAGCTTTCTATAGATATACTTAAGTCAATATAACAGAAGAGTATATTAATAAGTAAGTATCGTCTGGTCAAGGTGACTTTAGTTCACGTTCAATCAATAAAAATCTATATGTGAATGAACGAATAGGGGGATATTAGGTAAGGTACGGGGGGGAAAAAAACAAAATTTCTTTTTCGTGTACGATAAATATCTCTGCATTCAGTTTTTTGTGTACTGAAGGTATTTGCACCAGTTGAATTTTAAAATTAAATTTATGCTCCTCTTTTGTTCATGAATGACACATTGTAAATAAACGTTTTTCAGTAAGGACTATAGCACACACTACTAATACAAATCTAAAAAGTTTATGTTACTATTAAAAATTGCATCGCATACTGTACAAAAACGACACACTTTTAATAATTATTACTTTAATAAGTAAAGCGTGATCAAAATGTGCCGCCTAGATTTCTTCACTTAATAATTTCGAAATTATTTATATTTCTAACTTACGTTTTTTTTGTAGCATACATCAGTACAATTTTAACCATGGATGAATACACAATTAATCAACGCGTTTTCATTATTCAAACATACTATGAAAATGGTCGTTTTATTAAAAATACATTTTGTAAAATTTGAGAATTTTTTGATGTTTTCAATCGACCATCCCTGAGTCTTGTATTCAACGTTTAGTTAAAAAATTTGAAGAAGTGTTGAGAACTTAAAAATAAACTGGGAAACCAAAAACTACACGTTCAAATGAAAACATTGCATCTGTCAGTGAAAGTGTTTTTAATGAACCATCAACATCGATTAGACACCGTTCTCAAGAATTAGGATTGAGTTATGCTTACAAAATTTAATAAACACAAGAAATTAAACCAAGAGATCATTTATTGCGTTCTAAGTTTCCGCAACCTGTTATATCGAGAAATGTTGATTACAATTGCCCACAGATTTAGTTAAAATTCTGCGAAACGTGTGATATAGAATTTTTCATGCGGCAATGAATTTTTTAACAATTTATTCTAAATTGTGTGCTTTTTTTCCTCCATATTTTATAAAATATTTTAAATTAATATACCAAAAATGTATAATCTCTAAACACACACAAATATTGTATATAAAATGAGAAAAAAAAGCTGACCAAAATTTACAATATTTGCTTTTGCTAAAAAAAATTATTGATTTTATCATTATAACCTCTTTTTTTTTTTTTGTTCTTTAAAACAAAATCTAAGTGATCACTAATTTCAGCAACATTATGGACACAAAAAAAGAAAAGAAAAACAAGTTTCTTTAATTTTATCATTTTTTTTTTGTGGTTTTTTGAATGAATTTTATTAACACGTGCCCGCCCAAAGCCAATACATTAACAAAAAAAAATAATAAATAATGACTAGATAACAAGCCAGAATTTGAAACGTTACGTGGTAGACTTTCTGCCGTCACATAATTCTAATTGATGTGTATACGTGTATAAATAAATATGGTATATTATTAATATTCATTAATATTTTATAATATTACATAAAATATAATTTATTTTATTGAGTTTTGGTATCAAATTATAAATCTTCTATTCTCTGTAATATCTTGGAGAAGCAATAAATTATTGCTTTTTGTTTTTTTCATTCATAGAAAGGACCAATAAAATTTTAAAAATATTTAAAATAAATATGACTAACAGATCGTAAACTACCGAGTACAATTGGTGATTGACTAAATTAACTGTAAATAATGTTTGGTATTGATGCCACATATAAAGCTTCACTTGGAATAACATGCGACTTGTTGATGTGACGATGAATATGCAAAACATACTAGTTACCAGGGTCGCTATGCAGACATATTAACATCTTATACATGTCAGAAAGATACTGCAGAATAAAACAGGATGGCGAGCTTATTCTGAGTTGAAATGATTATACTGTCATACTAGCTGTTGGATAGACACTAATAGAGAAACAATAATGAAATTACAGATAGCTATCACAAAATAAAGAATCAAATTAAATCAAAATCGGTTCATGTAGAGTTCACTAATAAAAATATTGTATGTAAGTTATTAACAATAACTACATAGGAATCAAGAAATAGATAGTGCGGACGCGGAGGTAATTAAAAACCATGGTACAAAGTCATGAAAAAATACTTCTTACGAGTTTTATTTTGAATTAAATGTCATAAAACTTTGTCAATTTGTTCACTATAAGTATATATATTACTGTACCATATGATTTGATCATTTTTAAGAATTAATTAATTTGCGAGCATTGTCGTGCAAAAGAATCACTTTATCACGCCCTACTGGTGCTACAAAATACACAGTAAAACTTTCTTTCTATGGATATTGCGTTTTGGCGTCAATTTTACTGGTTGACCTGAATCAGTCCAAGTTAAGTTCGTTTAAGATTATTAAAATAAATCCATATTTCATCACCAGTGAACCCATTTTACTTCCTTTTCCATCTTACCCATTTGAGTTTAAGCTATTAGAAATGGTTTTTTGACATAAATTTATTGAAGCTGCCAGTTGTTGTTAAATTCCCTTAGTGTTTATAGTGTTTATAATATCGATCTGTATATAGTAAGTATAGTAAATGCTAGCAATAAGGTCCACCATTCGCTAATGCCATTTTTCCAGGTTACTAAATTAACCAGTGTACTTTATCAGTAATATTTTTTTGAAATTAGTGCTTCTGTTGTATGTCAGAAAATAGCCATTTATTTATCTTCTAACTGGCATTATCTACACCAATACTCAGAATTCTACCATAATTGACCTTATTATCCGCACATGAATATACAATATTATGGCCCATTTTACTATTTTCATTAATTTTTATAGAAAATCAATAATTATTGTATATTTTAATTCAACCAAATTTTTATTACGTTAAAAACAAGTTATTCTTTAAACATTTCATTAAAAAACAAGGTTCGTATTCTCAACATTTCATAAAATAGGGTTCATATTCTATACTCTTGGTTAAAGAGGTGTGGCGACACGTCAAGACGAACACTAACACTATGTCCCACAGAGGCATACCAATTGTGAAAATTTTATTAAAAGTGTAGCAATACCTTGTTCTTGTTTTTTTAATAGAATTGTATTACGGCCAAGACATTTAGTTTTCAAGCGATTGCTAAGAGTTCGCTTTGATATTTTATATTTTGTTGAAACACATTTTTGGGAATAACCCCCGATGTAATCATTTTCATTGCAGCAGTTAAAGTTGCTGTATTCCAGGAAGAACAGACCAGTTAGGAGATATTCATGTTAAACCAACTGCCTAGGCTCCGCCATAACAATATTTGTTGAACATAAATTAAATAATATACTTTAAGTTTATGTGTAAGGTAATATAAAGCCCAATATATGGAAATAAGTAAGCCTCATTTTCTGCGCATATTAATTTAAATAATTTTTACTTACAGCTAAATTTATTAGTCAAAAAAGTATAAATAATATATTTCTCTACAATTATTTAGAATATTTCATTAATCTAGAACTATCAAGTTCAAAGTTATTAGTGTCTGAAAAGCTGGAGTGCAAATTTCTACCCAAAAAAGCAAATACATTTAAAATTTTTTGAAACAAAATAGGAGTGCATTTTTTTTTCAAATTTCAAAATGAAAATATGCGGCACTGACTCATTCAAATTTAATGTTGATACCATAATTGTTGTTTACATAAAGCAACAAAACATTCAAACCGCATTTACTTCAGGAATGAATGGTGAACGCATATCTGGTAATTGTTTCCCACTGACGATAATACTTCGGCGAATTGAAAAAGTAAAATTAATTTGCAACAACGCACACTGCGATGACACTGCGGCGACTGTCGTGGCAGATATAATTATAAAATTAATTTTGTATTCCAAGGTTTTTTTTAATTGAATTTTTTATTAAAATTTTAAATTTAATTATTTCGTTATTATTTAATGTTAGTTTAAGTTTATAAAGTATTAATGGCTTGTGTTCTTATTCATAAATATAATTAAATAAATATTTCCACTACAATAAAATATTCCAAGATAAGATAAGCAAGTAATTGTTAAAAGCTAAAAAAATGTTCAATTATAAAATTGAATTAGTTTAATTAATTTTAATTGTAATAAATTTGCTTTCAACAAATATGTAATTTGAAAATATAAAAAATAATTTTTCAAAATAATTAACATAAACATTAACTTCTTAATTATGTTATTATTATTTTAATTAATACTAATTTAATAACTTATATTTTGTTTAAATAATTTGTTGAAAATATGGTTCTCACCATGGGGCTATAGTAACCTTTGGGAATTGGTGTCAATTCTTACGGGATATATGGTGGTTACTCGGTTATCATTTGAGACAACGGATGGGAATTCTATCGGATAATACTTGTAGAATGTCTATGGAAGACAAGTAGACAGGTGGGTATTTCGTATGTTAATGTTTGATGATTACTGGATTTCATCTGCTTAAGGAAATGGATATGTTTCATGGTTGACCTTGATGGAAAAGACGAGAAACGGTGCTTTGGCGTAATGGCTTAATTTTCATCACGATAACCAACCAGTATAGTTCGTCCAGTTGGGGGACGAAAAGGGAGCCAATTGGTGATTCTGATTCAAGTTCCCCCAAAATCTGTTTTGTCTTCATCTTCTAGCTCTGCGATAAACAAATATGTACTAAAAGCTCTGTGAGGTAAATAATTTCAAGGTAATAAAAATTTATTATTTGAGTTGCATATTCTAAGGTTATTGACTAAAATTTTTGGTTTAACCGATACATTTTTTATAATACACGACATGTTGATCACCATGTTCAAAAATTTAGTACTGGAAGAACGAAATGGTTAAGACTCTGTAGACTACCACGAATAAAATCATTTAGCCATATCGTTTAATACAGATTGAAATTGTTTAAATTCAATTCATCATTCAATTTAATAAAATCACAATTTTTTGAAATCAAATCGAGGGTTGTCAAACAATCTGCTGCGAATACTGCATATATGAATTAAAGAAATCTGATCACAGATCAAATACTCAGAATGAGTATGTACATATCTCAAATTTGGAAAATCCTATCTGACATATAATCTAGGACTTTGGCACACCCAGGTTTATAATAAACGGGTTATAATTGATAATACCTTTAAGAGAGGTGTCCTAACTATAGTGCGGAACATGCAATGGAATTTTTCTGGTCGTTTTTTCTTAAATTTTTCGCCTTTTGTAATCATCATCATCATCACACGTAGTTGCACGCAGAGTGCTAAACGATTGAAAATTCATTGAACAAACTAATACATTTATTATTTTTATTTAAAAAGACATGTGTTTTTTTTTATAAAATCATATTCAAAAATTCAATAAGAAGCCTATATTTTTTAACTAATTGTAAGTTCATTCACATTATAATTAAAATAATTAAAAACTATTTTTTTCAATTATAATTCACATGAATTTTATCGGTTTTTATCCTAATATAGGTATGATGCAGACGAGTATATCAGAATCGGAATCACCAAAAATTACTAAATTAATATTCAATAATACCTTATATACAATAATTATAATTAGTACTTTAAGAATTATTCCATCCAATCTAAAGTAATCTTTATTACTCTATCATTATTATAATTATTATTAATATTATTATTATTATTATTATTAATTATTATTAATGAATAACTGAAATTATAATAAAGAAACAAAATTAATATGAATTATAAAATTTATTATTTTATTATAATTGTGTACTTTATACAATTTTACAGCGATCGACACAACAAGAAAATAAATAAATATGTTAAAAAAAGTAATAATAAAATGTAATTAATTAGACAAATATCAATTATAAAAAATAACTTTATTTCTATATTAATTAATATTTATTTATACAAAACGCATCGCCATATAAAAATATAATATAATATATACTGGGTACCATAAATAAGTAAACGAACTTTGATTTTTCATAAATATTTAAATAAATGACATTTATTTTCATTTTATTGAGAAGTATTCCATAATAAATTTTTAATTGCAATAAATAATTCAAGAAATAAAAATTAAATTGTTTCAAAATTTAATAAAATTATTGAAAATAAAATAAAGCAAATTTTAAAAAAAGATGTTCCAAAAATAAGTGAACACTACATTTAATATCCACACAATGGTCACCTATAGTTTGTAACATTTTTGCAATACGATCGAGACCACATTTCTTTTATTAAAACTTTTAATTCTTTAATATTCTGAGGTGTTATTTGCACCTACACTGAAAAAAAAGTACATGGATCCAATTAAAAAGTAACGTCGAAACAATGAAATATTAATTAATTTTGCTCCAAGGAACATGGTTCATTGTTAAAATGAAATAACATTTATTAAATCAACGAATAATTCATTAAAACATAATACCGAAAATGAATGTTTTTCAATGAATCACTTCGTTGGTTTAAAGAATTGTATAATTGTTTTGATGAATATTATTCATTTTTTCAACGTGTTCTGTTTAATAACTTATTATTCTGCTGCGCATTAGTTAATTAATGATCGCGAATTCATTTATTCAATAAACAAGTACATTAAGATAATTTTTAAAAATGAAAAATATTAATGAATTATTCATTGATACAATGAAAAATGGGCTTTTAAAAGCTATTCATTGAAATTATGTACAAATTTATTTTCAGTGTATACGAGTTTTAGGCAAACATTTTCTATGGACGATAGACTTTGCGGATTTGCCATTCTAAAACATAAATTTTATTCTTAAACAAATATTCTGAAACGATTTTAGTCTTCACCTCACCAATTATAATTTTTTTTTCCTTCTTTAAGAATGACTTCATTTAACATTATTAGGTAAACTTTTGATTCATATTTTTCATCAAAAATTAAGATTTTGTCGGTAAGGACAGGATTGGCGGCAACGACTCAAACAATGAAAAAATAAGGACAATGATTTAAAATTGCATCATGGAATGTTAGAACTTTGTTACGACAAGGTGCTTTAAGAACGCCACTTACTGATACCCTACAAAAAAGTCAAACTAGATATAACAGCTATCCAAGAAACCAAGTGGCCCGGAAAAAATTTATTGAAAGGAAAAGAATATACATTTTATTATAGCGGCAACGTTTGTAGTGAAAGACGAGAGTTCGGAACCGGTTTTGTAGTTTTTGGTAAAGCAAGATATTTAGTAATTGATTTTAATTCGATTGATGTACGCATTTTTTTACACTACGTGTAAGAACGAAATATTTCAATTTGACCCTCATCAATGTACATGTGCCCACTGAAGTGAAAACTTATGAGGTGAAGCATGTGTTTCATGAAAAACTGATAGCAACATATTAAAGATCGTCTAAGGTGACTTTAATATCAAGGTGGGACAGGAAATAATATATCAAGCAACTATAGTTAAACACAGTCTTCATAAACCAACGAATGAAATTGGGCCACGATTAATTAATTTCGCCATGTCTAAAAACATATCACATAAAGAAATCCATTAGACGACTTGGAGGTCTCTCGACGGTAGAACCAATAATAAAATTGATAATATATTAATTGATGGACGTCACTGTTCAAATATAATAGATGTTCGAACTTGTCTTGTTTGAATATTGATCATTATGTAGTTAGGATAATATTAAGAGCCAGAATTGCAGCCATAAATGACACACAACCTGCAGGGTTGAAATAGGCAGTGGAAAGACTTGAACAGCCGGCGGTAAAACAATGTACGTGGATGCAGTGGAATTACGAAATATTACAGATTTTAAGGCTTACCAGCAGGAAACTAGTATAAATAGTATGTGGAAGAAATTAAAATCATGAACTAAAAACGAGAACTGGAACGAAGGGTTTATTTCCAAATGGAGAAGTTTAACAGAAACAATGATAATAGAAGATTGTACCGGAATGCCAATCGAATACAATTGACAATCGTTTTTGTGCAAAAAACGAGATGGACAGATTATGGCGAAAGAGGAAAGGTGCCTCGAAAGATGGGTCGAGTACCCATTTACAGCTGAACCATCAATACACAAAGTAAAGAATGTTATTCAGAAGCTCAACAATAACAATTCACCTGGATATGATAACTTGCCAGGTGAACTCTTTAAACATGGTGGAAACAAATACGTCAAAATTATGGAAAATTATGGAAGAATTTGGTATTCCAAAAAAACTGATAGATTTGGTGCTGCCCATGACGTTGAATAATGTGAAATCACAAGTACGAATCCAAAGTAAATTTTTTGTTCATTTTGAGAGACGGTTGATGGACTACGACATTTTATCAACACTAATATTTAATGTTACGCAAGAAAAGGCAGTTTGGAGCGTAAATATTGATAAACAAGGAACGAATTTTACAAAATCGGGTCAAATATGCTGATGATATAGACAAAATGGATCGGAATATGATAAGTGTCAAGAATACTTTCGGATCGTTACACAAGGAGGCATCGGGTCTAGGTCTCATCAAAGTGAATGCAGACAAAACAAAATATAATATATGTTATGATGGCAACGAATACATCAGGAATTCGAGATCAAACTGTTAATATTGGAGAGCGCAATTTTGAAATAGTCAATAGTTTTGTATACTTAGGATCGTTGATAAATGTAGAAAATGATACTAAAGAGGAAATTCGCCGCATTGTAACAATTGGAAACAGATGCTACTACGGGCTACAAACAAAATAATTCCAATCGAAAACATTACAACTAGATCTTTGGTGCAAGCTATATATAAAACATAAATACGTTCAATATTAACGTATGGATCGGAGGCTTAGTATATAACACAGAATCAAGACCAATTTGAACGAAAGATACTCCGTGGTATATATTTGGTTCCGCGGCAAAGAACATAATGGTTGGATGAGAAGATACAATTTTGATTTAGACAAGTTGTACGCGATCAACCAAATATTGTCAAAACAATTAAAATCAATAGACTATAAGATGGCTTGGCCACGTAATACGCATGGAGGAGGGACGTGTGCCAAAGAAAATGGAGAATGGTAATTCACAAGGTAGAAGGAGAGCCGGAAAAACTAAGGATAGATGGATAGATGCAGAAAACTGTGATATGAAGATCTTTAAAATTCGGGATTGGAAGACATTGACACCTGGGTTTTAACGTCATTGATTAAGTAAATAAATAATAATTATGGTAAATATATAATCATTTTAAAAATGATTCGATTTCATTCCGTTTCAGCAGCGTTTCGCAAATGGTCCATTAAATTTTTCACTGTAAATTCATATGGCACCCTAACATCGAACTTTTTCTTATATCTCCAGCCTTATTGTCAAATGGTCTTAGAACTGTTTGGTGATGGTAAATTGCCTCAATAATTTTTCGACTACCCAATAATTAGAAAACAAACTTATATGTTTACTTATTTATGGTGCCATAGTGTACATGTATAAATTTAATATTATTATAATAAAAGTAGTAATATTTATTATTAAATTTAATTATAAATAATATAAAAATATTATTCATTGATTTAATTCGCATTTTATATTATTGTAATTTTGAATGTGTGTCTGTAATGCGTGTGTGTGTGTATAATTAATAATAATAATAATAATAATAAAATGAAAAATCAATGAAAGAAAATAATAAATATATTTACTAAAAATTAATAATAATATTAATATTATCTTCATTTGATAAATTATAAATATTTTAATAAAAAAAAAACTGTTTTTGCTTTATTGCATAAACTTTTTTAAAATTCACAAAACAGCAGTAAAAGGTCATTATTTTTATATGATGAATAAATAAGAAAAGAAGAATCATTTCCTTATATTACACACACACACACACACACACACTTTATTCATTATTTATAAATTCAAAATTGTATAGGGAAAAAAAATTATTTAGTAAAATAATAAATATAATTATTAAATTACAATATAATATTATTTCTCTATAAATTAATCATTTGATCATTTGAATAAATTCTTTGATTAATAAATTACTTTTAAAAAATTTAATTTAATAATTTTAATTTAAAGAATAGATTAAGATATATAGCGAGATTTAAATTTAAGAAAACAGACATCGCACCACCCTGTTCGCACTCGGACGAATTTTAAAAAAGTAGGGACAATTCTTTTTTAATTTTATTAATACAATACACAGATCAGCTTTTTTTTGTATATATTTATATTATATAAATTAATAAATAAATAAATAAATAAATAAATAAATAAATAATGTTAAAGCTCCCCACTTTAATAACATAAGAGTTAAAAAAAAAAAATTATAAAAAATTTTTTATTTCGTTTTTACGTATATGACGGAACCCCTCTTTTTACCTTTAGTTATTAGTTTTTTTTTGTAATATACCTTTTGCAATTCTTAAGTTTTCTTTAGTTTAGCCTTTTTAGTGAGTTAGTGTGTGCCGACCTGTATTCGTAGACGGCCACTACACCAAACCGTATAGTTTATTTTATTTCATTAATTTTACTGTTAAAAATTACAAATAAAACCTGAAAATTAAACACCACCAAACTTTACGTTATTAACTATAAGAAATTGGTTTTTTTTTATTTGTGCTGCAACCGCATAACAATAAAGACAAAAAAGTGTTTATTCGGAGAGAAAGATCGTTATTATTATTATTATTATTATTATTATTATAATAAAATCAAATTAGTTATATATTATTTTTTCTTTAATTTTAATTTTAATTAAATATTTGTCGCGCGAAATTTTGTTTTTTTTTTTTATTTATTAAATTCAATTCGCACAAAAGCTGAACGGAAATTGGACGATATAGTTTTTGTTACTATTCGATAGTGTATGTGATGGTGTATGTGTTAAAAAGATTATGTGTTAAATAAATAATTAAAAAACAATTGCATTTGTGATTTGGTTTTTTTTTTTTTTTGGTAAATATCTCATAGTCACCACAATCACAATCAAGATCTTGTACTTTGTGTTTTGTTATTTTGGTTTCATTATTCACACATTTAATACAATACATTTATTCTCATATGTTCAACTATCAACCAATATAAAAATATATACGTAGATATAAATGGATATTATATGCATAGAGAGACGTTGTATCCACAAGAGAAAGTGAATTTTCTTATATTAAAAATTTGTATATTTGTTTTATAGTTTATTTTTATTATAATAATAATAATAATAATAATAATAATAATAATAATAAAATATAAGTAAAAAATACATTGAACAATTTTTATGAATAAATATTTTGTGATTTTCTATATAATTTTATATTATAACAAATACACACTCACTCAATACACATACACACTCAAACATAAAATATTATACATAAACATATAATTAATTTTAATAAATAATTAATTTTAATATAATTATAAAAACTCGCTGTACACACACACACACACACACACGTAATTTTTAATTGTTTTTTTATAATTGCAATAATTTTTTTTTTGCGTACACACCATAAATTTTTACTAAAAATTAATGCGCTATAAAAATTAATTTATTTATTTATTTTTTTAAAAATATAGTGTCAACCAGTTCTTTTGTTGTTTTTTTTTTGTAACAATAAAAAATTAAAATTATTAATATTTTGTTATTGTTGTTTTTTGATTTTGCAAAAAATTATGAAGTAATAAAAAATATGTGTATCATTTTAAAAAAGGTTATACCAAACACAACCAACAACACATTTTGTCGCAATATATAGTATTTTTATGAATTTAAATTTACAAAAAATTAATATAAAATAAATAATGTAAAATAAAATATTCATAATAATAATAATTATAAAAATTAACAATAATAATAATAATTAAAATAATAATAATAAATAAATAAATAATTGTGAATTATGTGCGCATTTATTTTGTGTTTACATCTTTACAGATTTTTACAATTTTAAATAAATATATTGAATATTAAAATTATATTTTTTGGAGCAGCCAACACACCACCGTCGCCCACCCACACACACAGTTAGAAGAGTTAACAGTTTATCAACTTTTAATTTAATATTTGGTTTTTTTTTGGTAAATATTATTTTTTTATTATTTATGGCTGCGGGTTGGTTGGTTTTTTTTTTTTATTGTGAAATATAAATTAAATTTTGAAATGTTAACGTTAAAGAATTTTATATATTTTCAATTCGATTTTGGCAACTTATCTTAATTCCGAGCTCATCAGAAATGCCAAACATTAAACAATAATCTGTGGGACAGTCTCTCAAAATCATCTAAATTCATTGATTTTAATTTTACCCCTCATTTTGGAATAGTTGTTTTTTAGTGTATAATAATTTCATTTGATTTGAAGCATATAGGAATTAAATTTTTAGCTAAATGGTTTTGATTATGAAAATGATTTATCTCCGCACTAAATTTAAATTCAATGCTAATTGCATTTGATACTTTTAAATATATTGCACATACATTCAAAACAAAAAAAAACTCTCAGTAACTCAGTGATATAGCGTTGATGTTTATTAATCCTGAAATATAGTTGTGTTAATTCTTGCTATTTTTCATACACGATTGAAAATTTTGGACTATTTTTTAAACAATTTTTGGTTATCAATAGGTCCACCCAATTTGATTAAAAAGTAAACACTAGAAAGTTTTAAAATAATAATCAAACCATTATTGATTTTAAGCTTAAAAATTTTAAAAATTTTGTTGCCGAACCAAAAAGTTCGTTCTGTTTATCAATGTGATTTTTAATGTTACCATTTTGTAAACATAATTTTATAATATTGTCTATTTTCTGTTGTCGCAGGAGTTTTTGAAACTTCGATGATGATTTAAAATACAATTTTAATCCTTAAATAATAATATATTATTACTTAGTAATAGTACCAATAGTTTACAATATTGCAGAAATATGAATTTGGTTTGAAAATGAATCTCAAATGATTTAGTAAATCGACGTAAACTTCGTTGTGTTTATTATTTAATATTTCTTAGTTTTTAAAAAACGTGAAAACTAATTTTGGTTTATAGATTAGTTCAAAATATTCAACCGTTTAGGAAATTTTTCGGTATTTATTTTAATACTGAAATTTTTTAGCTGGCTGACCATTTATTCGTTTATGGAATAAAAGGTTGAACGGATATCTTTGAAAATATGGTGTTGGACGTGCTACTCAAAGATTAACAATGTCTGCACACACACATCACTATGGACAAATAATTTTTACTACCTAGTGATCAAAAGGTTGTCCGCCCGTGGTAGCATACAATGTCATAATTACTATATGGTTGCAGTAAAATGATAGATTTTATTGTGTATTGATATTAATTGTATAATATTCTATATTTGAAAATATCTTGTTCAAAAAATGAATGCAAACATTATTTTTTATTCTACTGATTAATAATTGACGAAAACGCATGGCACGATGCGCCTCGTAAATAATAAAAATTATGTAAACAAAACAAACGTGTGTCTTTTACATTATTTTGGTTTTTAATTACAATTAGTCTGTGTGAAAAAAACATTAAAATAACTTAGCACTCTTTTTAAAGTATTTTTAAGACACCATTTTTTTGTGTTTAAAAATTAATTGATTATAAAAGAATCAAAATGGCCGCCTTGAAAGCGATGCCGTGATTGCGAATGAAAATGCGATGTATCTTAAAACGATCTACTTTTTGTCTGAATTTTTACTTTTTTCAATAATTAATTAAATTAATAGATTTTACTTGAATATTTTCTATGATGAATTCTATAAATAACACATATGCACTCCCTCATCAGATTTCAGAAATAATATTTAGCTATTAACAATAGTCAAACCAATGTAAAGCTGCTTTTTCTATTACGTTTTCATCTTTTTGGTTAATAAATGTTTGCTGTCCGATAAAAACCATCCACAATCCATGTATTTGATCAATATTTTAATCGCCGTAGTACATATTTACTGTTTGCCGAAAATTACGCCTTATTTGACAATATTCTTTGCTATAAATATATGGATTTAGAATTTCTATATTGTATTAACAATTTGTTTTCTATCGTTCGTTCGCGAACGCGATGCGATTCGTGAAAATAAAATTGATTTACATAAATTATTGATTAACAATTTTTCCATAAGGAAATATATGAGTTCGTTTTATTGAAACAACCAATTATCTTCCAAATCATAATCCCAAAATTGCTTGATTATTTGCTAATACTAAGCAAAGTAAAGCAATCTATTATAATATGTCAAAAACGATAAAATCAAAGATTTAGTGTTTGTAAATCGTCGATTATCAATTGCAGAGCTATTGCAGAGACCATTTGCATATTAAATGATTCAGTCAAAAACATATTAAAAGATCATTTTGATTTGAAACGTGTTGCAGCTCACCTTGTTTCAAAAACACTGTATTTTTTACAAAAAGAACGTCGTATTGAAGTTGCTAAAGAGCGATGCTTACCAACGATGAATCAGTTCTGAAATGCATAATTAAACCGGTGATGGAAAATGGATTTATGCATATGACATTGAAACAGCTAATGAACACAGTCAAGTGAATATCGTTGTTTCAAAGGTGAAGGAAAGCCAAAAAATAACCACGTCAAAGTCAATCAAAAGTCAAATGTTAACAGTTTTCTTTGATTACCGTGGTGATGTGCATTAAGAATGTCTTCCAACTGGTCAAATTGTTAATAACGAATATTATCTAAGTGTTATGCGTCGTTTACGTGAGTCCATTCGTGTAGAAAACGACCTCGATAATGGCCAAACAATTTTTCTGCTCATTCATCATTACTTGTACATGGTTTTGTAACCAAAAATTCAACTATTATGATTATTGCACAAGTACCTTATTCACCAGACATGTTATTTTTTCCTGTTTCCAAGCTTAAAATTACCACTTCTGGACATCTTTTTGACTCTATAATAGAAATACAGCAGAGCCTGTGATATTTTATATTTTATTTTCGCATCTCACTGAAACGAAAGACAAAAAAATAAAAACAAATCAATAAATAAATTAAAAACAAACCGCCTCTTTTTTTCTATTTTTATTTATTTAATTAATAATTATAATTTTCAATAATTTTTATGTATATATTTTCCATTAAAATTAAATATTTATGAATAATATATTTATGTGTACGAAGTTATATACGCGCGTATATGCGTGTGTAAACAAAGTTTGTAAATGTTGACAATTTGTTATTGAAAAAAATTTACATTTTATTGCAATAATATGTGATCATGTGATGTTCATCAATTCGATGTAAACAACAACAAATGTTATACTGTATTTTGTTAAAGAAGGAAATTAAGGAAACTATTAATATATTGATGTGATATTTGTATTATTTTTATCTGAAATTTTAATATGAGCGATCGGCATATAAAAGTTCAAGACATAAAAAAATATTTATTTTTATATAACACGCCCGTTTACCTTTAAATGAGAAAAAAAAAATAATAATAATAAAATAATAATAATATCAATTTTCCATTCAAAGTAAAAAAAAAAAATTAAAACATGTAATTGATCCTTGAACATATAATATTAATTTTTTAAAAAAAAATTTATAAGACATACTCTTCGCGACTTACATAATATTAATATAGCTATAGACTATTGTTGATTCGTTCGTTTCGTATACACATTCATAACTATTTGATATTTATAAATTGTAAATTATACATTAAAAAATATTATTAACATTAAAGTTCAAATATGCTCATGATGATTTATTTGTGTAATAAAAATAGTGATTATATTTTATACTAAATAATTGTACAATGATTAAATAAATTTTATCATTTGATGATTATTTGTAATTATTTTCAAAAATAGCTCAGAAATTGTAAAGCAAATTTGATCCCCATTTGTGGCATAACGAAATGATAAACAAATAATCCACAATTATGCTTAATTTTAAAAATATACAACGAAATTTTAAAACAACACAAATCTGTAAAATAAAATAGAAACAAGTTATTCTCATTTTTTTTGTGGTTATTTTAGTAAAAATAAGCCAAATACACTTATTATAGCAATTTATTAATGATTCGAATGCCTAATGTTCCAGTTTGCAGACATGTCGAAACTGCTTGCGTATTGAAACGTTGAAACATCATCAAATTAATATACCCTTTTTTGTTTAATTTAAGTTTTGAGAAGATTCAACACACAGACATTATTTTTTGGAATAATCTACAAGCAATAAGTGTATTAAGTCGTCTATTTTTTAATCTAGACTGTTTTGTTTCAGTGCTCGACTCACTTGGATTACTAGCTTTTGGCAACGATCAGCTGGGATGGTTTTATTTGGTTTCAGCAGCTTTAGCAACTAAACTACTCTTTACAAGTTGTTTTCGAACAAAAACGCCAATTATCTTACAATATATAAATATTGGCAATGAATTGCCATAATTCCAATGTTGCTTCTTTGGCACTTATTTCACATTCAACATCGCGTAATAAAAATGTATGCTATACTGACTTATTTTTTATAACCTTTGTTATGATACATTTGAAAAATTCGCCTTTGGTTATATGTGCATTACATATTAGATATTACACGAATGCACGAGGGTGATTTGAAAAGTTTCATTAGACTTACGATCAATATCTTGCAGTCTTTGTTGACAACACACATTTAAGGTAAGAATCGTCACTCAATGTTATCGTTAAACATTTAAAATGACCAAAAAAATTAATATATACCAATATTTTTCTTTCAAAAAATATTAATAAAAGTGATCACATTCTTCACCCCTATTTTTTGTCATACTTCCAACGGCAATCGCAGCTATAAATGTGCAGAGAATATTATATTAAAAATAATAATTATTACCTCGCCCGTGAACTGCGATTTTTTTTGTGGATTTCTCGAAGAATTATATAATTAATAAACTTAAATAAGAAGAAAATATAACTAAGGCGCCGCATGGTTAATTTTGGACAACGCAACAATACACAAGACACAAAAAGTGTTGGATATTTTGAATGAGACGAATCATATACCCTAGTCTTTCTTTCCCACCTTATATATTCTCCAATGCTGAATTCAATTGAAAAGGTTTTTTCTAAAACCAGCTTCAAAGCTCGAGAATTGTTGATGGATCCTCTAATAATAACCAGAATTTAGTTAATATAATTGAAGAGTCTGTGGCAGCCATCACTCCTGCAGTTTTTGTAGCAATTATTTCTTGCATATGACGAAGAAATTGCCATTAGCTGTTTATGAACAACCTTTGCATTAAATTTGCAGTTATGTTATTTTTGATTAATTCAATTCATTATTATTAATTTTATAACTTTTTTACGCTGCTATTTTTTCAACTGTTTATTAATAAATTCTGAATTTGATTGGGAAAATTCTGAAATAGATTTTTAAAACCTGAATTTTGATATGTAAAAAATAAATGTAAAATGTTGGTCTACAGACTTTTTGAACAATCAAAATGTTTTCTGAAGAAGTGAAAACAAATGTTCGTTTTTAAAATCGGTTTATATCTGTCTAATTGTTTGGTACATAAAACAAATTATATGGTGGAGTGGAGGATTAAAACAAAAAAATAAATATAAATAAACATTTTATGGTCATTTTAAATTTTGCTTCGTAACGTTTATGTACGTACACTGAAAATAGGCAACAACAAAATCATCAGAGATTTATTGTACACAGATAGTACGCGATATATGCATCTGTATATGTTGTTGTGTGTACCTTTCACCATAATTAACGTCGGCGTCTCCGTCATTGTTGTCATATATATGGTATAAGTGTATTATATATATGCTGTATTTTCATATTTACATATACTCGTACATATACCATAAAATTTAAACTAAACATCTTATTTCATATTGATGTGAATAATAGCAATAATAGTCACATATGGTACCATATACATGCCTATTAACAAATTTCGGTGATGACTGACTTATGATGAAAACATTTACAGATATTTCAGATTGGTTTATACTCCAAATATGAATCTTTTTCATTTGTTACCAAGAATGAAGAATTAAAAATTGTTTAAATCGAGCGATTTATTTTCGATTGATGACTATACATTTTTCTATGAGAAATTATAATAAAGCGTTTAATTTTAAGGCAATAGTATTAGATATGTAAATTCTGAAATATAATTTATTAAATTCTATTATTAATTCGATTCTTTATTTATATTATATGTACGCAGTTGTTTACTATAATATTAATAATTTAAAATAAAATCAATTGCTTGTTAATCCCGCTCTGACAGCCGCCATTTTTTCTTCTGGAAACGGATAAATTGTCGCAAATTTCCATATAAGTGTTCCTCAACTACTACTAGTAGTTGAATGTGACCATTATTCTATGTATGGCCGTATGGCCTCATATACCGGCTGTTAAAAGGTTAAAAAAGATACAGAAATTTGTTAACGCTGTGGAGTATATGGTTTTGTATGTGGCATATAGCGAATGAAAAAAGAATTAAATAACGACTATTTTAATGTAAATGTTAAATGTATATATTTAAAAAAAAATTCGCGTGTAGGAAATTGTTAATTTTATTTTACCTTTTCTTTGTAATTTATTTTAAACTATATATATATTTTTTTAAATAGTTATAGTTATATGTTAAGTTAACATTTCTTATAAGTTGATATATATAATTTAATTATTGTATATTTAAGAATTACTAACATATATAGTTACGATATTATAATATGTGTAATGTGAAAGTTATTTGTGACTTGTGATAGATGATTTTCAATGAGAAATGCAATTTTTGCATACTATTTCTATTAAGTTTTGCAACTATCCAACCAATCATATATTAACATATACGACCAAAACCTGTTGATTTAATTACATGAATGAAATTACAACTGCCTGTGTTGAATTTTAGCAAAACGATTTGATATAAGAATTTTTCGAAGAAGCTTGTTTTAAATTATTTTTCAAACATTATATATTCGGGAATAACATTTACTGGGTTTTTTTCTTGGTAAAAGAATTCTAAAAGAAATTCTGTTAAATTCGGTGTATGAAAATATAAATTTTTCAATGATTTTTGAAATTTCTAATTATAATTAATATAGTCATAGTCACCGGGTCGGTGTTGTGTTTGCTCCTATATCCTATACAAAAATTATTATTGTGAAAATACTTGTCGAATGTGATCATCAGTATATTATTTATATATAAATTAATTTATAAACAATTTATTTTTAAAAACCCCAACAATTATTTAATTAAATTTGGATGATTTTCCATCTATTTATTGAGCGAACAATTCATTCAAAAAATTAAATAAATTACTATCGAAATAATGTGTGCCTCTAATTCAATTATAAAATCATTAAATTAAAACATAAATTTTAATAAAACTTGTATTTGATTATAATATTATATTTGCCATTCGGAAAGTTCATGAAATCCGGAAAATCAAGTGTACTAATTTAAAATTTAAATATGTATTATTAATTAATCCTATTTTAAAAATATAACTCTTTTTTAAGTTGTTAAACCGTAGTAGAAAAGTTAATTATAAACGCATGAAAAGTTCATTTCATTCATTTGCAGATCAAAAATCAATTGTATGATTAATAAGGTTTAAATGTGATAATTTATTGTATCTACAATACAATTACATTTTCATATAATTTGTAACCTTAAAATATCAATTACAATAGAAGAATAATAACGTAATGATTTATTTGATTTTCTTGAAATTTTGTTCTTTAGCATTTTATAAGAAACTGACAAGTTATCTGCTTAGGGTACAGCCGCCAAAATTTCCCTTCCCCATAAAAAAAAAAATCATTTTGATCAACATGTTAAGAACCTGATCTGTACCTGGCACAGTAGTTGTCAATATAAAATTAGTGGTGGGTAAATATTTAGTATTTACCCGGTACTAAGTTTGGAACTGTTGTGTATAACCATTGTGACATAAACTCTTATTTTATTTAAAATATTTTTGTGTTATTGGATTTATATTTTTTTTATATATTAACGCCGAACTTATAAAAATATTGTAAACTACAAAAATTAAAAATCAAATCACAGACATCATTATTTTATTAGAAGTAATCAGATTTCAGATACCTAGAAAATAAAAAACGAGGGCTTGCGTTTACTGATAGATATTGTATTTTTATACTTGCAAAAATAATATTAGTCTTGGAAAACAATGCAATTATAATAAAATAAATAATTTTTGATATATTGTTATTTGACGCAAATTTGTTAAATAAAGTTTAAATAAAGTGAGGTACTACAAAATTTCTATCTGCTATATTTTATAGTTCCAAATTGTTTTTACTGTATGTCAAACTTCGCATAGTAGTCATTTTGTTTCGTGTATTCTCCTTTTTAGTTCCTTTAACTAATGACTATATTCCAGATGCAAAATAGGTTACAAAAGCTTTTCAACAACTTTATAGTACCATTTTTGTTGACAGGATATTTTCAGCAATTAATAAATAGTACCAATCCCTGTCTCAACAAGTATTTTCAGTAATCTAATAATGCTAGCTGGGATATATACATAGAGGTTTTTTTTAGTTACTATAATTATTACAGCCAATAAATTATTATTTTTCATTCATATTATTTTTGGTAAATACGTGATTTGGTACTATAAAACTGCTATTTTTTTATAGTTCCAAATTGTTTTTACTGTATGTCAAACTTCGTATATTTGTTGACAGGGAATTTCCAGCTATTCATAAATTCTGGTACCATAAATTACTGTTTCAAGTATTATCAGTAATATATTTGCAAGTTGGGTCTATCTATATTCAATTGATTTTAAAACATTTCTAATTCTAATTAATGTAAACTAAAAATAAAACAATTATGTAAAATGATTCCATTCTAAACTTAATATTACACATTAGCCAATAAAATTACATACCCCGTTGGCCTAATTTATGCGTTTGAGTCTAGACTAACAGCAGATCATTTCAAAACATGCTGAAAATAACATTTCAGTTTTGCTTGGGCCAGGGAACTCATCACATATGAAAACCATTGAGCATGATCCGATTATAAACTCCTGTTAAAATGTGTCCCAACAATTTCTTAATAAATCAGTAGAAACTTGAAACTTTCTTCAATTATTGTAAATCTTATAATTCACTTAATTTAATGAATGTAAAAAATTTTGTACAATGAAAGTAACAAAAAAATTGTTAAAAAAATTTATAATCAATACTTCATACAAAATGTTTAATGAAAATGTAATCAATTGGATCTAAAAAGGAGGATAAAATATGTCTAGACTTTAATACTATAATGAAAAAGATGCCAGATGATACCAGACATCTCACAGTAACATATGGTACTAATAATAGCAAATGTTTTGACTGTTTGACGACAGCATTCGAATGCGAATACAATTCGAATAATCCCACAATTAATTAGTTTATGTTTACACATATTTAGCTCTAGCTACCTACTACGATTATATTATCTACGGGTATTATTATCCGCATGTCTTAAATAATATGTTTTTTTTTTTTTATCAATAGTTTTTAATAATATTAATTTTCTAATTATAAAAGCAATAAAATGGTTATATTATAGTAACGCATAATATTTATATTCATATATAAATCATTAAATAATATAATGATTTCGATATTTCCTGTATAGACAGTGCAGTGTCGGTCCGAAACAGAATCGGAATGGATTACGAAAAAAGTAAAAACAATTAATTTATTTTACAATAGAAAGAAATTTATCCTCTCTGAACTGAAATACATTGACAATCATCGGATGCTACCTAAGAAAACTTGTGTTTCAGATAAATAGCCGTTTCAAGCGATTCGGTATAAATTTTAAAATGATTTTATTTTAAATTAAAACTTAACTTAATGCAGTGTATTTAGGCTTAAGGTACACGCAGAAGGAAATTTTTTGAAACTATGATCGACAGATTATTTGTTCGGTCTACAATACATAAATCAATGAGTAGCTAATCCACATATTATCCATATTTTGTATTAGAGTCATTCCGGATGCATTGCGGACTCAGGGTGTAGTAAAATCTTACATTTTATAAACGAACACATATAAAATAATAATTATGGAATAAAATTTGCAATTTAAATTTTTCAAATAGCTTGTCCAATTATAAGTTTTATTTATACTATAAATTGTGACATTTTATTTAAACATTGTCGTCGTCGTCATAGTTCGTAGATATCATTATTATTAGAAATTATAAAAAATCACAATTTTTTTCATATTTTACACAATATGATTCAGTTATAAATAATTGATTATAATTTCGTTTATATAACATTTTATTCTTAAATAATATATTAAATATTAATTTTACTTAAAATATCGATATTACCATAAAATTGCTGCTTATTATTAATATAATATGGATCATATACTTATTTGACAAAAAAATTCCCAAATTACCTTGTGTTGAATATCATTTATACGTCACGTTTATTTTATTATTTATTTAAAAATTAAATAACTTTAAATGCAAATGAAAAATTAATATTATTTGTATTTAAATTTATTGTAACTTCTTACATCAGAGAAAGACTTGTGGTTAGTATATACGCAATCGATTTTTACATAGTTGTTATTTATTAAATATATTATATTAGAGTTAGAGGCTCATTATATATTAATAGTAGATTAAATAATATTAATGTTTAAGTTATTTTTTATTTTTACATAAATATTACTTTTTTTTTTTTAACCCGAAAAAAATCCAGTTTTAATAATATAAAATGTACGCGAATAAATATTAAATTTATACTTTACTTACACTTTATAATATTTGAATATGCATAAAATATGTGACTTGTGTTGTTATTACAAAATTTCAAATTATATTCACATTTTAATATAAATTAATGTTATCGTTGTTATATCATTTTTATTGAAATTAATGGGAAATATTGATTTGGTGTTTTTGTTGTTTATAAATAAATTATACACAATTATTAGGTGGATTGACGGACAAGTTTTAATAAATTTTATATAGTTTTTTTTTCGTTTTTCCATATTTCCCATATAAAATATGGTTTAATTAAATTATAGTATTATTGTAATTATATTTATAATATAGAAAACAAAGCATATTTTTCGATTTAATAATTATTAACTGTTTGACTAAATTCGGGTTTTATATATTTGATATTAATTGGTTAGTTAAAAATAGTGTAAATTGAGTGTATGTGTTATTTATTTAATAATTTGTGCAAAATTGTTAAGGTAAGTTAAAATATAAATAATGATTTATAAGATGCGGATATAACTTTTTTAATTTGTTTAAACTGATTGCAAAATTTTACAAGTAACCACACGCGAATAAAAGTACAAAAAATCAAAATAGTGCGAATATTCATCTGTGGGCAAAAAATATAATTAATAATAATGCTTTGTTTATCTAGAAGATTTACTGTGAGACTTGTAGAATGTACAACATCCCTAGTAACACTGTCGGTAGTTGGTCTGTAAAATTTCCGCATTACATGTATAGTAGTCCGTAGTTTTAATCCGAGGAAATATCTATGGCTTTCTTACGGATGTCCGTTGGAATTTTATATGTACATGTATGGCTTATCCGTATATTTTCGATGATAACTTCTACCGATTCTGCTTAGATTATTATTTCTCGTTGCTATTATTCCACAGAATATCCATAGAATTTATATTCCTATTTTTTGTGTATAGATCCACAGGTTTTGACAAACATTTTATTATAACAGGTTGTAACTTATTGTAACGAAATTTATTGTAATAAATACGAAATAAATAAATAAAAAGTATGATATTTCTATTTTCTTATGTAAAAAATAATTTAATTGTAAAATTAAATTAATAAATTCATAGTATAATTTTGTATAAATTTGGCACTTAAAACCGCCTACAAAAACAAGAAACCAAGTTTGAGTTGCTGGTTGTTTTAAAAATTATGAAAATAAATTAAAAAGAGTGAGGATTATATATAGATAAGCGAAATATACAAAAATTTGATCCCGCCGGTCTTGGAAAATTGGTGAAATAAGTTATGAATACAATACCGCGGATATATGTTGGAAATATTACCCTGACATTCCAAAGATTTCAATTGATCTAAATAAAATACTATTATATTAAGTGGAAAATCTATGGACATTCTTTGGACAATTTCCAATATATCTTTTCCATAGAAAATATGTGGGTTTTTTCCACGGAAATTTTCCTCATTGTTCAAAGTATAGACAAATTGTTACTATAGGGATATACGACGCCATTTGATTCATTTAAAATTCAATTATTTACTATAGCGTACGCACGAAATTCCGATTTTCTTTAATTTATAATGGGGGAAAAATTAATTGAAAATATTATATAATTTAAATCACGAAATTAATAAATTAAAAGTAATTTAAAAATAGCCAAACGATACTCTGTCAAAATAAACGTACGCAATGAGCGGTAGAATACTGATAGAATTATGATATGTACCGCTTATTAATATAAAATAGTATAATACTGTACCGGAATGAACATTAAGGAAAAATCGGTCTATCATGAATTGTGATATACTTATCCGTTCAATGTTTGGTAGATGTCATAAACTTTACTTGCAGTAACATATAGCTTGAGTGGTTCAGTTATTATAAAATTTTTGCATTTTCCTCACAATCATCATCATATTTTAAGCCAAAGTCTTCACCACTCTTTAGATTGTAGCCTGCGGGTCAATATGTCGGTCGCGTAACAGTTCTTCTGCAACGAACTCTCATTCCAAAAGAAATAAAAATTAGAATCAAAAGAATTAGAGCTGTGTTTTTCAAAATGAAACGTAAGTTGTTGTTGTCATGGGAGCGATATTACAATGGATTTAAAAATGCGAATGTTTAATTATTTTGCGTATACTCAATGTTAGTTTATGGTGTGGAGAAAATACAGAAAAACGCATTCGTGCATTTGAGCTATATGGCTCTTCAGACGTATTCTAAAGATTACATTAAAGTTATTCGACGTATCAGGTCGAGAACCTAATCTATTAAATAATATAAAATATAACGAAAACTGAAATACTTTGGACATATCATGAGGAATGACAAATATCAATTCCTACAAGTCATTATACAAGGAAGCGGCTGACAAATCTGCAAAAATGGTTTGGACTCAAATTCCATAGAATTGTTTCGAATTGCAGCCAATAAATTTAAAATTTCCATGATGATAGCCAATGTCCAGAGCGGAGAAGAAGAAGAAATATGTTCTTCTTGACCAGTCCACTTTGCACATGCACTGTAGATTGCGCTCCAAGTATTGTCTTGTAATATCCACACTCCACATTCCTTCTAAATAAATTCGATCAATCCTCATTTTTGATATTTGATTTATGCATTAATTCTTCTTTTTTGGCACACTTCGTCCAAAGCCCACGCATTAGCAATTGTTTCAGGTCATCGAAAACGAAGCATTGTTTATGTATAGGGGAAATGTGAATCAAGCCTTGACCGTCTAAGTTTTACATGCGTATAATATGATATTTTTGACATTTGAATAACAAATTCACGCTATTCGAATAATAATATGTCCTGGACATTGATTTTTCAGAACTTCTTCGTTAATCAACTAATTTTAACTAATTACTAAACAAAAAAATTGAAACAATAAAACATTAAATGTGTAGTTTCTTATAAAATACTTTACTTTGATCAGATACATAATGATAACAACCCTTATACTAAAATTCACTATTTCTCTACTAACTGCCGTAATTTTGATAATTTATAAATTTATAATACAAGAAATCCATAATTACGTATTATTTATATTCTTATATTGTATTTGTGGTGGTTTGCTGTTCGTATACCTCGGAAGCGATAACATTATTCTTGTTAATAACAACAACATTTTAAAAATTAAATTAAATTACATAATTTACTTGTTTTTAACGACGTTGTTGTTGTTTTTTTTTTACTATATATTTAATATTTTATCTTATTTATTATATAATTTTATAAATATTATATGGAAGTTTATGATGTAAAAACGAAATACAAACACTTTTGATACAAACTTCAAAATGTTGTACTTTTTTATTTATTTATTTATTTATTTATAAAAGGTGCGGCAATAGTTTTTTTTTAGTAAACTACAGTAAAAAGTCTCTTTGTTTTTTTTTTTTGGTTTTTGATCAGAAATGTTTTACAAAAATTATTTTTACTTTATAATAACTTAATTGAAATGAATTATGTTTTTATGAATATTTCATAATTTTTAAAAATTCGGAAAACCTTTCATATAATTGCTTTTTGTGTCTGTGTGAAGTGAAATTATTGTAAACTTATTGACAATGACAATTATTTATCTTCTAAAAATATTCATAAAAATAATAGTCTGTTCGTTTGTGACAATCAGCGCAATTCACATAGATTTATTTATTTATTTTGTGAGTTATTTGAATTATTAACAATTTCGTATTCGTGCAGAATAAAATTAAAATATCAAAGGCATTTGTGATCTATTTTATAAGAAATATCACACCAATTTCACGCGTAATTGATATGCGAAGACTAAAAAATAAGATAGTTAACGCAATTTTGTTGATCTTTTTAATTCCAAATTTACGTGAATTGAGGTGATTACATTTTTCTATGTATTTGTATTTATAATTAATTGTATATTTGTTTCCCAGTTTGGAGATGTATATGATCTAACACGTGTAATGTAAAATATAATATGGTAATATAAATATTGGCATAATTTGTGGTATGGGAATTAAAAGTAACCGTTTTCTAATAGATGCGGTAATAGTACTTTACTTACATGTGACTATCGTTGGTGACTTATTCAATACAATTATTTTTTGATGAAGACATATCACAATTTTTATATAATTCCTTTATTTTTGTAATGTATTGTCCATTTTGTTCGGATACCTTTTGTCATCTATTAAGGGGGGGGAGGGGGGGGGGGCACATCATAATTCCGTGCTCATATAGAACTTCTGGTCTTTATCGGCAAAAAACTTTATAAAATTATGCAATTTGACATCATAATCATTATTGAAATTCTTAAGTAATCAATAAGTTGTGTAAATCGTGAAATAAATGGTAATCTAATGATGCAAGGACTGTGTATGGTGGATGTGGCAGCACATCTCAAACAAGTTCCAATAATTTTTGACCAATTAACCAATGTTGTGAGTGGACTTATGTATTCAAGTTGGAACACAAAATTTTTTCTCTAATTGCATTGTTCAGGTTGGTTAGTTGTTGAATGTAAATACCTCTGAATTAATCATTTGTTTGTGTAGTAAAAGTTCAAAATAAGTTGTATAATATAACCTTCACTTTGTTGAACAACAGCTTTAGATATTGTTTGATCGACTATCTTTTTCGATTTATGTTATTGTGTATTCAAATACAACTCATTATTCGTAGCCAAATTATCAATCGTTTTATAATTGAATAGTTTTCGTTAAATTTCTTAACCACGCATACTCGTACATAGTAACCATTAGCTGTTATTGTCTGATTAGCCACATTTTTGAAGTGGAATGGTACCTCGACCTCAAGATCTACAGCAAACAGTGACAGGTTATTAAAATTAGATTTTGATCGATTAATCAGCATTCAAAGAATTTTGAGTATCTCTTTTTCATTAAGTTGCGTCGCATATATGAATTTATTTCATGATCATCTTGCAATAAAACATTAAATAATTTTATTATGATATTATTTTATTATTTTATTTACATTATTATATTTCATTACGAAAATGTTACTTTCTTTAGAGAACAATAAATCAATATAATTATTACTATGTAAAAATTTGTATATAGATATCAACATACAGTAGGTGCTCAAATTATTAGCGACAGTATATCCTGGTAAGATTTTTGTGTTTTCTAGTTTTACTGTATTTTTCAAACAAAATAAGGCGGGTCTCATACACAGACTTTTTAATTTTTTTGAAGTTCGCAGTTGTGATGCCATTCTTTGGTGAGAGTTTCAATTAACTAGCGTTTGGTGGTGATCACTTCTTTAGCTATTATCCATTTTGTGAGTTCCCACATGCTCTATGGAGTTCATATCTGGTGAGTTTCCTGACCAGGGCAAAACAGTAATCTTATATTCAGCCAGGAATACTGTAGCTAATAATATGAGTACCTACTGTATATATTTCTCGCAGCAACATTTTTTTCTATACTGATTTTATACTGATTTTATATTATATATTTTTTTGTAATTTTTTAACAATAAAATTTTTTAAGACAAACATAAGACATACATCAAATAACTAAAATAAATTATATGTTATATTATGTATGGGGAAAGGTACGCACAGTGAGACATTTTTTTCAAGAGATATATTTTACTGCAAAACATTTAGCAATATTTGTGATTTTTTTACGGCAATATAATAGCAAAGTTTGCTCTTTCATTTAATATTTGTGATAAATGTGGTTAAATTTATAAAGCTGAATTCAAGAATACAAATAAATGAGATCTCTGTAGGCTAAAAAAAAATATTATAATAATTCAGATGTGAAATTATAAATTTAAATTTTAAATAAAATTAAATAAACTTCTCTAGTTCTAGTTTTTTGTTGTTACAAAATTAATGAACCTTTGGAAGTGTTCCAAAATCTACTTCAAATGAAATTTTTGATTTTTGTCTGCTTGTTCCATAACACATATTATATAGGAGTAGGTAATAGATCTGTATAAAATCATTAATGTGAATAAATGACACATTTTTTATTTCTGGGTAGGCAAATTTATGTGTATTTCTACTCTTTCTAAGAATTCAAGATTTCAAATATTATTTACAATTTCCGTAGGGTTAAAATTTACCAAAACAAAACCGTTTTTTTTTGTTGAGGTATTCGAGACAGATTGTCGAAAGAATACTTGTCAGCTTGATCAAATAATTCTTCGAGATTTGAAACTGCTGTTTATATACAAATGCCATAGGAATCAATTTTAATTTTCAAATAATTCACATTTGCAGCGTTAACATTTATTTTTCGTGTATTAACTGTTTTATTACTTTTCTCAATCATGTCAATATTTCCTGTTTCTATTATATGTGTGAAATAACAGCGAGATAGTCAAAAAAAAATTGTCTGCGCTGATACTGTTTTTTATAAAATTATTAAAATTATATAAAAATTATATTTAATTATTTTATCAAACAAATATTTTTTAAAAATAAATTAAAATAAAACGCAAATCTTTTTCTATTGAAAATTTAATTAAAATAAATCAACCGGACGAAAAAATTATTTTGATTATCTTTTTGCACGTCTGTTAACAAACAATTATTGAACAAACATCAGAATTTTTAATTGTATCAGAGAAAACAAAAACTATCTCAATGCAAAAAACATGACGTAACATACGATTTTTAACTGCGAAATATTTAAAATGTCTCACTGTTCACAAGCTATTTCACTGTGACCACCTTCCCCTATACATATTTATCAAAACGTTATCATCGAATCTTCCATCACAATATTTAATATTATAATCATATATTAATTACAATATATTGAAAAATTAGTACATCATCTTCGTTTAGTGTTGCATCAAAATGAATGATAAAACCAATCCAATCAACAATCTTTTATATAAATAAATAGTTAAAATAAAAAAATTATACTATAATAAAATGTGTAAATGAAAACTTGCTTTAAAGGTCAGTTTGTCGCGATGAATTTTTTAGAGTAACAAAAAAAAACTGTTAAGAAAAAGAAAGAAAAACCTACAACATGCAATGACTTTCGCCTTTAAGCAAAACCAAAAAAAAAATTGTCGTATAGTGAATAAAAAAATTAAAATATTATATGTTAAAATGAAATTAAAAAAAAAATGTCGCAATCAAGCTTTTAACTGCTGCTCTTCTCTTCTTAAAATTTGCAATTTTTTTTACACAAGCTCACCGTGTTATTGTAAATACACATTATGGTGATCTATACAATTAACAGGGTATTACCATATTTATTACCACAAAGAGAACGTTATTCATTGAATTCAATTTATTAATAATTACATATTATGCCTCTATCCTCCTATAGACTATTAATGTATTTATTTATTTATTTTTTAACATAACATACACACGACGGTGGATGTGGATCGTGTATAAATATGATGTGAATTGACCTGTTTCACATGTGATTATGTAATGTGTAATATTCAATCTAAATACGACCTATAATATTATAATATATTGTTGCTGTATTATTATATAGTTATAGTATTGCATTCATATAGTAATCGCTATATTGTGAGCGATGAACGACGATTGTGTGATAATATAGTAATATAAAATATTAATAATGATTTGAAAAAATAATAAAAATAAGTCTTATGTATACGAAATCTTTCAAAATAAATAATTATTTTACATTTCTATGTGATCTATTAATAGATTAATAAAATAATAATATAATAATTTGTCATGAAAATATTAAAATTTTCATTTCAAATTGAATATTTAGTAATTTTTCAGACGAATATTTATTTATTTATTTGTAAATATTGAAATTGTTATCAAATCACAACAATTAAAAAAAATAAATAAATAATATTACAAAATTAAAAAAATATTTAATAAACTACGGGTATATAATAACTCTGTGTGTGATTGCAAGTTATAAATGTATGAGGTGTTTTTAAGAAATATATAACGTAGAGTGAGATTGAAAGTTATTGCAAAGATATGCGTTTTTTATTAGTCTATTTATCTCAGTTATCATAGTCTACAAATTCTTCGACAACATTTAACAAACTTATTTCAGTCCCGCTCCTTCCACTAACTATTCGACTTATGATGCGGTTGCTTTCATTTATTATGAACCTCATTTTTCAGGTTCATTTGGAAACCAATCATGAAAAATATACTGCGGTTATCAATTTTATCAGTTTAAAAGGATTTCAATTTTTGTATACAGAATTGCAAATTATAATCAATTTCCAATCTTTTATAGAAGAGATTTTTAAAATCGATTTACACGTTCAAAACATATATATTTTCGATTTTCCGTTTGATGTCAGTGAAATTTTGTATGAAATAATGATAAAGTATAATTTTTTGGAACCATTCGGTTGTCAACTTTATACAATAGCACAATTTTTTTTTTTATTTTCTCTGCCATCGATTGGAAAATCGGTCATATCTTTTTTAAAGCGTGAATCGATTTTAAAAATCTCCTATATGAAAGATTGGAAATTGATTATAATTTGCAATTCTGTATACAAAAATTAGATATTCCAAATTTTTTTTCATAAGTTTGTCTAATTTCACTCAGGCAATTAAAAATTTATATAGTGACATTGAAAACTGAAGGCCATTTCTCACTGGAAAATTTGTATAATTTCCTGGTAGCTATTAGGCAAATTGTTCTGATTATCAATGCAGTAATATACTTCTTTATCAACCTATAGTTTTTATAATCCCACTTTTTATTATGAAAGTTATAGTACGATGATTTTTCAAATCAAGATTGATCTGTCCAAATGAAAAAAAATGTTGTTTACCTGTTTCTGCTGTTATATTAAAATTCTCCTCAATATGTTAATGTTAAAATCGTTAGCTTCGTTGTGTTAAGGTATTGTATACCTGGAATAGTGCAAAACACGGATTTTGTGAAAATAACTGTAACTATTTTAATTATGAATTTGAATCGTAAAATTTCACGTAACTTTTTCCATTCAAAATGTCCGAAACATTTCAGTAGTGTTGGCCAATCTGACTGACATACTACATGTTCTATATAAATAACCAAGACATTAAGTTATATAACCAGAACAATATAATTATGTATGCACGACAAATGTGGTAATAATCAGGTGTTCATGGTGTAAAAAATCTTTGTGCCCGCTACATTTTTTTTTTTTTTTTACAAATTATCACTTTCATAATGATTAAATAAGTACATTTCGAAATGATACATTAAAGAAAACCATCATTTATTAACTAATTATAATCAATGTAATAATGTAAATAATTATCGAAATTCATAAAACTGCTGTAAAATGAATTAAAATTTGATAAAAAAAAATAAATAAAAATTTTGTGTTCGATTTTTTGAGACACCTTGTATTGCCGCCATTTTGGACAGCTAAAAAGATTATTCGAAACCATAAAATGAAAATATTGTACATATGAAACACCAGGTAATAAAAATATACATAATTAACTTTTTGTGTTGAAAATGTTATATTATAGAATTTTATATCCCTTTACCATCACACATTGTCAATTTCACCGATTGTGTAGGTACCATTTAAACGACCAATTTTCAATGAACAAAATGATTTTTTAATTAATTGCGTGGCCAAGTTGAGCAATTGTGTAGATTTTTTCACACTTTAATTGTTTGTTGTTTCAAAATGAGTGAGTGAATAAAATTTCATATATTTTCTGCGCTTCGAAATGGGATATTGTTATAATTATCCATTATTCCTAATATAGTGCATACATTATTAATTAGTAATTATACAAATTATATTATACTCATAATGCCCAATTGTCGTTTTACATATAAAGTAATTATTTAAATATAAGAAAAAACCAGGGTCATGTAATGACAAGTGACTGACAAAAAACAAATATTGTGAAATGAAAATAATAAAATACTAAAATAACGGAAATTATTTATAATCAATTAAAACTTTAAAGAGTAAAATCATCGACTTATTTAGTTAATTATGTGTTTAATTTTTTTTACAATTTATTCCGCCGTTTGCATATAATTAACACCACAAATAAAAAAGCACATTGATTACAGTACAGAAGAAGCGATGATGAAGTGAAAAATAATTATTTAATTAATAAAAAACATTATGTCATTGTTTTATTAATAATAATAATAATAATAATTAATTTTATTCGGTCATTGAAGTACTCGTAAAATATAGTTAGATATAAGCAGTGAGTTGTTATATTTATTTTCGATTTATAAATATACAATTTATTGTATTATTTGTTTTATAATATTTTACTATTTGCATAAATATCATTACACATATACGTAATACGAGTTTAATATAAAACATTTAAATTTCTCAAATAATATATTGTAATTGGATGACATAAGTCGAGCTGTTTAAAAATATATAACTTAAAAATCGGATTCTTTTATTATATTAATAAAAATCAAATCAATTAATTTGAAATCCTGTTATTAATTTTATATATATTAACCCTTTGACTGTTTATTTCATATGGTTGAAAAAAATTATTTTTATTATTCGTTTAACAGTAATAACAATTTAAATCTAAATTCCTTTCCTTCGGGACGTTTTGAGAATATTTACGCGTTTTGCGTACAACCGCAGTGAAATTGTATGTGATAAACATCTATAAGTGCAAATGAAAATGAAATCTTATATTTCAACTTTTTTATTACAAAATTTTTAAAACACAAACATTGTTCATAATTGAATCAATTTTAATTTCAATAGTAATACGTTCAATAGTTCATTAGCCTCATGATGCGAATAGTTCACTTTGTTTAAATTTTATAAGAAAGAACTTTGTATCTAATAGATCATCACCGCCGCCCTTTCCATTGTTATATACATTTCAACAATTTTCGGTTGTTTTCTCATTACGTACTGTTTGTTTTTCTTATCAAAACGTCGGATTTCTTCTTTGCACCCTATAAAATTAGATGCAAGATTTACAGATTTATTGTCTTGCTATTTTATAATTACTATAACTCCGTCCTTGCTGACGAGATGGTCGCTGTTATTGCACGACCCATTTTTGTTAATTCTTTATAAACGAAGGATTGTTGACATGGGATTTACTCGCTGATGGTACCTGATGCATTGATTTGTTTCTAACTTATTACTTCAAACAGTGATTTTTACCAAATGTAATACAACAGCAGCACCAGGATCTGCTCATCAGTATTTCTTCAATTGGTACCTCACAACAATATTTTTGAATTGCATCAATTAGCGGACGACATTTATAAAATGTATCCTTGTAATCAGTTGGAATGTCATGGTTGATAGCCAAATGAAGAGTAGTACGAAGTTCGTTAAATCGACGACATCACGCAACACAGATGCAGCTCTATCGGCGCGAATTTATTGCAGTACAATTGTATTTGTGCCATTTTTTTAATTGTTCCCAAGAGTAAATGCAGAGACCTATATGAAGTGTATTATCTCTTCTGATATTGTCTGTTTAGTTTTGTAGGAATTCCTTTCTGTATCATATAAATATTAGTGCGCGTAAGTCAACGTTCATTCAAATATTTCACTTGGAACAAAATTTGTAGAATAGCTGAAAGAAGGTGTTCTTGCCGAAATATCAAATTCATCTGCGCTTCATGTTCTGCAACCTGTTGAAAATTTATTTTCTTGGAATTAAATTCTTTGATTCTCAACTGAATGTTTTTATTTTATTAGTAACACCAAAATTTGAAAATTCCTCATTTACATATTCATGTATTGGACCGACGCTCATAATATGAGATCAGTCATATTTTGTGGTCGTGATGTATTCCGATATATTGAATCGAAAACAGACACTGAATATTTGTTGGATTCAACTTTATCTTCCATATACTTGCAACTCAAAATCAGAATCTGTTATGTTGATTTACTAATTCTACATCTGATAAAAAAAATTTTGTGCCACCCTTAAAAATGAGAATAAATACAAATACTCGCGTATGTTCTTAAGTGAATATTATTTTCAATCAAAATCACTATAAATTAGTAAAAACGTGATACAATTTTGTTTTAAGAAACAGTCAAAGTGTTAAATTTATAGATTGTTCTAAATTTTAATCAATGCGTGTCCTTGTCTTGTCGTATTTTTTATAATATACGAAATATACATAAAAATGTATTCTATTGGAATAACATTAAAATAAACGTAATAATAATTATAATAATAATAATAATAATAATAATAATAATATGTAAACTAATATAATATATGCAATCATGTGCAATAGTTATTTAAATTAACAAACAACAAACGAAAAATAAAAAATTCTTAAGAAATGTGAAATTCCGATTTTAAATAAAGTATATTTCTTCAGTTTGTTACATTTTTTATTTTTATTTAAAACAATAATTAATAAAAGAATGGTAAATTATTTATATACAACAATGAAATACTAAATAATAAATTAACAATGAAATCAATCTACTAACGCCTTCATGGAAATACAATAACACCATATAGCAATAAAGACATACAGCAATGATTATTTTACTATGTGTAATATGTAATTGGTTATAAAATGTTTGTTACAGTTTCCGAACAACTTAAGAAATTTTAATAATAATACTAAAATATTGTAATAATAATAATAATATTAATAATAATTAATTCAATTATGTATTTTTACAATTTAGTTTTTTTCCAATTCTACAATTTATTTATTTATATATTTATTTATTTATTTATTTATTTATTTATTTATTATTACATATTAATATTTATGTGTGTCATAATGTCAGGGGAATTTTTATAACTTATTATTACTATTTATTATTAGTTGTGCATATATGCGATTTCTTATATTATATTATATTAATTTTACTATAGTAATTAAATTTAATTCTTATTAACGTTGTTTATTTATTTTTCGGTTATAATCTTTAACACCTGCGACAAAATTTAATAATACCTTCTTATAATATTAATACAAAATATTTGTAATCTCTCCTACATATGTTTGATATACACCGAGCAGCCACTGCGTGCATAAATAATGAAAAAAACAAACAACATAGGTGTTTTGTATTTATCTATAACTCGAATCCATTTATGGTACAATATACAGATTATAATTATATTTAATAAAGTAATGAAAAATTTATTTAAACTTAATTAATCTCTATTTTTAGTTTAGAATTTGTATTTATTTAATCGCGGTGCGGTGATATATTATTTATTACTATTTTTATATGGACTTATTAACATTATTGGTTCGTTCATATATTATATTTATGAAATTATGAATTATAAATTCATTGTCATAAATGTATAAATTATTTATGATTGATAATTACCATATAAAAATATTGATATTTACATGCGAAGTCATTGCGGGACTTTTTGATTATCGGCTATAATTTATAAGTATAACAATAAGTCATAACTATTTCTATATATATTATTATAGGTATATGTGTATGTATCGTTATTTGACACCACCCAATTTATAGCAAATATGATACTTTTACAATGTTTATGAAATATTTAATTTATTTATAAAGTTACCAATTAACATTTCTAACTTTTTATTAAAAACTCATCATCTATAAATATATATGGTGTTTGTAGTGTGTTAATGTATTTTTAAGGCTGAATCTGTGTGAAATGATAATAGGTATAGTAAAATGATTTGATCGCCCACGGATTAATCGTAGTAGCCGCCTAAAACGATGGCTGTTTCGGTTTGTGAAAGTATTCAGTTTATATCTTTATCATTCAGTTTGTGTTACGAGCTAAAAGTGCAAACCACATATTTTTTTCGTTTGTTGAAAATGTCGTGTTTTGTACCAGAAAAAATCTGAGTAGCGGGGAGGTTTGTTTCATTGGAATAAAACTTATGGTGAACATATGCTTTACATGAAAGCCATTGTACAGAAAGTGGTTTCAATGATTCCAAAGTGGTGATGTTGATATGAATGACAAAGAGCGTGGAAAACCACGCAAAAAAGGGCGTCGTGTTATATTTTGAATTGTTGAAACCTGGTCAAACTATTACTGGTGAGCGCTACAAATAACAATTGATTGAATTGACTCGAGCAGTGAAAAAAAAACAATAAGAATGGGAAGAAATGGAAAAGTGATTCTTTTGCACAACAATGCTCGCGTCCTCATGTCGCAAAACTGGTAAAAGAAACATTGGAAACACTCGGATGGGGTGTGTTTCCACACCCGCCCTATTCAATAGATGTTGCTCCATCGGATTACCACTTGTTCAGATCGATGGCACACGGACTCTGTACACAACGCTTCCACAACTATGAAGAGTTTCAAAATTGTCTCGATTCTTGGATCGCATCAAAAGATGAGAAATATTATTTTGATGGTATTCAAAATTTACCAAAAAATTGGGAAAGGGTATACTTAACGATGGTAATGATATTCAATAATAAAATTTTTACCGTTATTATCGAACTTAAGTTACTTAATTTTTAAAAATTAAATCATAGTACTATACCTATTATACAGATACAAATTATTATTATTTGTGTTAGTTTTTTTGTCAAAATAAGCTCATGGCTCATATTTAGTCAAAATAATATCATCAAAATATATCAATCTTTTAACTATATGTTTTAAATTTTGACAGGGTGTTAAACTAGGTCATTTGTTCAACACCACCGAGGATAACAAAAATGAATACGTTTAATAAATTTGTAGCCATGCAACATGGCCTTTTTCTCAAAAGCATAAAACATAAAACATTCTATCGAAAAAAATTTTTTAGCTAAATAAAAATGATTTTTGTTAAATGATATTCAAAATATAAAATTAAATGATTGCTGTTTGTACAATTTGACCGTACAACTTGTCTAATTCAATATTGTATCGTCGCCTCCAACCATTCTGTTCTTTGACGGGACCAAATATGCCACGGAGTACCTTTCGTTTGAAAATCCGAAGTAGTTGTTCCTGGTTTTGTGTCATGCACCAAGCCTCCGACCCATACGTTAATATTGGACGTATTAAAGTTGTATATAGCTTGCACTTAAGGTCTCGTTGTAATGTTTTCGATCGGAATTGTTTTTTTAACCCGTAATAACATCTGTTGCCAGTTGCTATTCTGCGGCGTATTTCCTCTTCAATATCATTTTCAACATTTATCAACGATCCTAAGTATACAAAACTATTGACTATTTCAAAATTGTGTTCTCCAATATTAACCGTTTGATCTCGAATTCGTGATGTATTCGTTGCCACCAAATATTTCGTTTTTTCTGCATTCACTTTGAGACCCAGACCTGATGCCTCCTTTTGTAACGATTCGAAAGCATCCTTGACAATTATCATATTCCGACCCATTATGTCTATATCATCAGCATACGCTAACAATTGACCCGATTTTGTGAAAATCGTGCCTTGTTTATCAATATTTACGCCCCTCACTGCCTTTTCCAGCGTAATATTAAATAGCAGTGTTGATAATGGATCGCCTTGTCGTAGTCCATCAACCGTCTCAAAGTGATCAGATAATTTACCTCGGATTCGTACCTGTGACCTCACATTTTCCAACGTCATAGCCACCAAATCTATCAGTTTTTTTGGAAAACCAAACTCTTCCATAATATTCCATAATTTTGACCTATTGACGCTATCATATGCCGCTTTAAAATCAACAAACAAATGGTGTGTATCAACATTGAATTCCGTACACTTTTCCAAGATCTGCCGTATACTAAATATTTGATCAGATGTAGATCGATCTGCGCAGAAACCACACTGGTATTCTCCGATAATTTCATTGGCGTATGGAATAAGTCTATGGTATAGTATATTAGCAAATACCTTATAGCTAATGTTTAATAAAGTTATTCCTCTGTAGTTGTTACAATTCAATTTGTCACCCTTTTTGTACAATGGACAGATAATACCATCCTTCCACTCCTCTGGCACCTGTTCATTATTCCAAATCTTTACAATTAGCTCGTGCAGTTGATACCATAATGCATTTCCACCATATTTAAAGAGTTCACCTGGTAAGCTATCAGATCCAGGTGATTTATTATTCTTGAGCTTCTGAATAACACTCTTTACTTCGTGTATCGATGGTTCAGCTATAAATGGTTGGGCGGTTTGAAATCGCACATCTTCCATGGTATTCACTGGCGTATTCACATTTAATATATCTTTAAAGTACTCGGCCCATCTTTCGAGGCACCTTTCCTCTTGCGCCATAACCTGACCATGTCTGTTTTTGCACAAAAAAGGTTGTTGATTGTATCCGTTGCGAAAACGATTGACATTCCGGTTCAATCTTCTATTATCGTTGTTCCTGTTAAATTTTTCCATTTCGACGTAAATCTTTCGTTCCAATTCTCGTTTTTTCTTACGAATCAATTTACGCTCGAAATCCCTCTTCTCGCGATAGTCTTCCACAGTGGTCCGTGTAGCCCGCGTTAGCATTTTCAGCCTGGACGCATTTTTTGCATCCCGAGCATTTCTACATTCATCATCGAACCACTCATTTCTTACTACCATCCCTTTTCCAATCACCTCTGTTGCGACCCCTTCAACGCATGACTTTAATTTTATCCACATACTATTTATATTAGTTTCCTGCTGGTAAGCCTCCAAATCTGTAATAATTCGTTGTTCCATTGCATCCATGTACAATTGTTTTACCGCCGCCTGTTCAAGTTTCTCGACTGCCCATTTCAACCCTACGGGTTGTGTGTTATTACTGGCCGAAATTCTGGCTCGTAGCACTATCCGAACTAGATAATGATCTGAGTCAATATTTAGACCACGACACCAAATATTGTCAAAACAATCAAGATCAATAGATTGAGATGGCTTGGACACGTAGAACGCATGGAGGAGGAACGTGTGCCAAAAAAACTGTTAAATGGTAAACCGGAGGGTAGAAGGAGAGCCGGAAGACCTAAGGCGAGATGGCTAGATGCAGTAAACTGTGATATAAAGATCCTAAAAATTCGGGATTGGAAGACGTTAACTGCGGATAGGTCAGGTTGGAGAAGCGTGTTGGAGAAGGCTAAAACCGCACCCGGGTTGTAACGCCATGGAGTAAGTAAGTAAGTAAGTTTGTACAATTTGGTATTACGGTTTCGTTGTAGAATATAGGTATTATTAACGCTAAAATAGACGTTGTTTTATAACGTCGTTATAAAACGTTGCATTGACGTCAGTTATGTTATGCAGCTTGTAGTGTTTCGATATATTCATATGGATATCCCATAATTTTAACATTTGAAATGGAATGCAATTATAATATTTTTTCAATATCTGAACAAATATATAGTTCCTATATTTTCCAAATTCAAAATTGTTCAACTGGATCAATTAAGGTAATAGTTAGTTGTAAATAAATACATTGAAAATGGGTGGTATGTGTGACATGGCTTAAACATGCATAAATATGGCAACAACTGAATAACATCTAATGTATATCAGAAGTAAATTATTAAATTTTACACACACTCGGAATAATTTACTAGTTTGACCGCGTATGCTATGCCAAATAATTCACTTTAGAGTGATATATTACCACATAGGTGATAAAATGGTGAGCTATAACGAAAGAGGTAGAATTTCTGAAGAAAAAACGTTGGGAATGTTCAAAACTTCTAAATGAATTTTGTGATTGATTACTTCAAAATTATTATTCTTAATCGCTATTTCTCGTTTTTATTGAGTTATGCCGTGGTTTTGTTCTTATGAGCATATCATAAAGTATAATTAAAACTAAAACACTGGGTGGCAGGTAAAGGTAAAGTATTTGTGAAAAAAATAATTAGCGCATATTACATTTTTTATCATTATTTAAATATCTATAAATCTCAGGCATTTCCAGACAATTGTCGCAATTATACGACAAGATTTTTTCAATTATTTTTCGCGTTAATAAGAGTATATGATTCTTGTGAATATTTTGATTATTTATTATAATTCGATCGCAGACAAGCAGCAGGAGCTAAAATTATACTCGTAGCACTTGAATAGATTGAATTCAATGCTATATATAATTTTGTGTGCGGGTGTTCTATAGTTAAAACAAAAAAACATTGAGAAAGTTTTTAAATTAATGCCTTTTTCCCCAGCACCACATATTGATAATAGGAATTATTTTCAAATAACAAATTTCCATATATATCTTTAATTTGCAAATCTATGTACGTAATTACGTACATACTATAATTTAAGTCAATTTTGATTGTATCTCACATGAAAACTCATAATAATATACGAACGAAACGATATATAAATTATTTTTTATAATATTAATAATGCACCAAGGAATTATTTTATAATTTATATAATATTAAATTACTCATACATTTACGAGTATTTATATATTCGAAATAAGAATGTTATGCAAAAAAGTTGTTTAGTTATTCGTATACTATATTTTAAAAATAATATATATCGCCGATATAAATATATTGTATTATTGGATTATTATATAAGTCCAATATCTTATAAACGGATCAATTTTTATATTTTTATTACACTCATTTAATTAAAAAATAAATATTGTATGTAATTGATTGTAAATCGCATTATGAATAAATATACTATTTATATTGAGTTGGCAACAAAAATATTGCCGTTTTCACGCATTCGAAATGCCAAGCCATATTTTTTTTTTATAATTGCTACTTTAACTTTCATTCTGTAAAAAATTTTGAATCAATCGGTCGTGTATTTTTTTGTTTAATTTTTGTTGTAGAATGGAAAATCAAAATGAGCATTTTCGTCATTTTCGTCGGATACAACGCATCACAAACTCACAAAAAAACTGTTAACTGAAAAGCCTTAAGAGAACGACAGTGCCAAAAATGGTTCGATAAATTTGGTTCTGGAAATTTCTCACTCAAAGATGCATAACGTTCAGATGGTCGAGGTGGCTGGCGATCAAAGCAATAATCAATACAAATCGTCATAGCACAATACGTGAGATTGTAGAGAAACTTAATGTATCCCATTCATGCATTGAAAAGCGGTTTAAATAACATGCATACGAAAAAAAAATCAATATATGAAGTTCTCATGAACTTAAAGAAATTCACTAAACACAGCCATCAGCGATATGCTTATGAAACGTAACGAGAATGATCCATTTTTGAAACGATTGATAAGTGGTGATGAAAAATAGATTGTTTACAACAATGTCAGTCGAAAAATATCATGGAACAAGAAAATTAAACCAGCTCAAACAACATTTAAAGCTGATATCCATCAAAACAAGATTATGTTATTTGTATGGTGGGATTACAAAGGTATAGGCTATTTTGAACTTCTACCTAATGATCAATACAGATGTTTACATACAAAACCTAACCAAATTGAACAGTGCAATTCTAGAAAATCGATCAGTATTAGCAAATCGATAAGACGTTGTGTTTCACCATATGACAACGCAAGAACACACACATCTTTGGTCACTTGTCAAAAATTATTGGACTTTGGTTGGGAAACTATATAGTCGCCGGACATTGCACAATCAGATTACCATTTATTTCGAAGTTTGCAAAACTTATTCAAAATTTCAATAATGACGTTCGATGTTAAAACGCACTTGGTTCAGTTTTTTGATGATTAGGACTAAATGAGCTAGGAATCATGAAGTTAACATTAAGATGGAAAATTTGTCATCGAACAAAATGAACAATACATTATTGAATAAAGTTATTTAATTCTATATCATCAATTAATTGCCATTTGTTTTCATTAAAAAAGAGGTAACGGATTTTGTTGAGCCAATTCAATATATCAAGGCACGTTTAGGCTAACCAACCAGACCACTACCATAAACCATAAAATCTTATACAAAAATTAATTCAATTATGGAAAGATTATTTTATCGTGAAATATACTCTGATTCTAATTATACTTATACAAATTTATTTTGGTTTGATGTAGTCTATTTGAAAATAAATATTTAATAATAAAATTGCAATTATTCCTAATGTCCGAAAGCCATATCCATTCTCCCCGGAATGGTTATTCCAATTTATATCATTTCATTATAAAAACAAATTATTCCAAAAACATAATCAAAATTATAAATATTTTGATGAATAAACCAGAAAATTATAATTATTTCTGTTGCTATTATTATTTTTAATTTTAAAACAAATGCGCACAATGCACAATCATTCAAAAGCACAACAGGAAAAATGATGAGGTTATAATCTGGAAAATGGTGTTTATGTTGCTCAACAAAATATAACCATTCCCGGATAGGCTATGCATATTTTAAAATTTCTTTTCGAAATCGGAATAAAGTGTTTTATGTCGTCTTTTGACATTCCGGAATGGATATGGCAGGCACACATTGATTCCATTAAAATGTAAATGGTAATTCAGCGCAATGCAAGTTTCAGTATTCACATAAAAATGTGAAGATAGCAAAATTTAACGAATTTAAGTACGAATTGCTCGAACATTAATTGTATTCATCATATTTGGTAACCTCTCTGAATATTACCTGTTTCGAGACTATTTGAAAAGTTCTTCAAATTACAAAGCTATATTGCGGACGTTGATCGATATTTTCCATACCATACCGGAATTCCAGATTAATTAAATGATATTTGTATTTTTTGAAAAACGTTCGAATAAATTTATTAAAACAAAAAACATATTCACATCCAACAATAATTATCTTTCATTGTTAGTAGATCGTGAATTTTTCACGCTATAATAATGCGTCTAATATAGTCATATATTTTAATCGTTATCATATTATATACAAACTATATTTAGTTAAATACAATTAATATTAAATCACATTGATTATGGCAATCAATTAATAATAATTTTAATAGTAATAATAATAATAATGCTCTCGCATATAATGAGATCATAATATATAATATGAAAAAGACGTGCATAATTTTTATTGCTGTCATTGTTTTATTCTTTAAAGTCATTATAGGATAAGCTTATTAATTAAAAAGCGTATAAGTTTACAATTTTATGTGTCAAAATATGAAAAAATATAAAAAATTAATAAGATTAAATGAGTGTGGAATGCTTTTATGGTATATGCTTGTGATGACTCATTAACCAAAATACAAATGAAATAAAAGACAAAACATTAAATGAAATTATTTTTAAAACTATTTCTTATTTGTAACATATAATATTAATCCAATTTATTCAATGCGATGAATGAAATGATAATTAATTTATTGAACATTTTTTTTTTTAAATAAATTATATGTTGTAATTTTTAATCTTCATTATGTGTTCGACAACAAATGTGCAACAAATACTTGATAGAGTAATCCATAATTATAATATAAATTTGAAAATTTATGAACAAATGAAATGCAAAGATCAAACCAAAATTTATTAAAAGTTACTATAATGTTGTTATTGACATTTAGTAAAACGTTTATGCGAATGTGATACACAATTCATAATTGATGGTAACCTTCGTTTTTTTTTATCACAGCTTCATTTTGTTGTTGTTGTTGTTGATGTTTGTTATAATCAATATTATTTTATTTATATTTCAATAATATATTTAAATATAATTTAAACAATTAATTTTTCTGTATCTCACATATGGTGACGTGCATTGACGAGCCACGGAATATTTATTAAATACCTATACATTATTGCTGCTAGAACAGCCTAGGCTCACTATAATGTATAAATACGTTGCTAGTAAAACACATGTAAATTTTGTGTTCGAATAAAACCTCGGGGGCGGAATTAAAAATATTTTCATCCATACAATAAATTCAACAGAAAAAAAGAGAATCTTTCCAAATTGATAAACGAGAAAAATTAATGCAATTCACATAATATCACACGATATATATAAAAATAATTAATGTTTAATTGATGTTAGTATCTGGTTGGATTTCTATTTTATATCAAAAACAGTTTGACAACCTTCTGGCAATTGATAAAACCAAATTTTTAAAATATTCTTTACTGATTCATTGCCACTCTATTTTTATTGTATCTATTAATAATGTTTTGTTCCTTATACTGTAATTACGCAATTTTCGGCCCAATTCATCCTACACATGTTCTATAGGTGATTGAGGTCAGACGATTAGGATGTCGTTTTTAAGTGAACATTATATAATAGCCACATTCTTTGTATTTTTGGGATAATTATCTTGTTTGAAAACATAGTTTATTGTCACTTTGCTGTAGATTTTCTTTCAAAATATTTATGGTCCATTATTGCGTTCACTGTATTTTCCCAGTACCGCAACAGCAGCAAAACAGCCCCACACAAGTACTGTTGAACCACCATCACTGTATAGCTGTTGCTTTCATATTTTTTAATTCCAAATGTTCACATGGTTTGCTCTACACTTTAGCACGTCCATCATGCGAGAATATATATTAAAGTTACTGTTGATATTTTAGTACGTTATTTCTTCCAGATCGAACTGCATTCGCTAAATTATTCGTGTTAGAATATTTTGTTATAATTCTGATTATTGTTGACAGCGGACGAATTATTATATTTGATATTTAAAAGTTTACATTGAATTCGAAGACTAATTACCACTTGTCTTTCTTGTACAGTAGTTTCTTTCATATGATTCGGCATTTTACACACCAAATTTTAAATTGCCGGTAATTGTTTAAATAATAGTACTATATAAAGGACATGTCAATATAATTATAATTTAATGGATTACAATGTGAGGTATATTTGCATCAATTTTTCTCGTTCATTAATTTGGAAAGAAATATTTATTATTTATTACGGATATTTTCAACTTCTACACCTACGAAAAGAATGATTGATCTTTAAGGTGGGTGAATGGTTTTATCTTTACTATCAATTAATTTTTAAATTTGGTTTAAATTAATTATTTTTTAAAAAATGAAAGATCACACTCTGTCTGTGTTATTGGTTATATAGTGCTAATGAAAAGAAGTTGGCATAGATTAAATTAGCTCTGCTAATATTTTTACTTATACTATTGTAATATAGTACTAATACTACTAAACTACTATGCATGAAAATTGAAAATACTAAATGTATTGCATCGCATTCAAAATAACATCAAATTTGTCTCTGATACGCGATAAATTTTATATATATTTTTAATAATAATAATAATTGAAAAGTGAAATTATAATGTATCGCTTTTAACTTTTCATAATAAATATAGGTTGAATAAAATTATATTGTTGTTGTTCATATAAAAAATTAATCAAAATTAAATTAGGAATTACTTAATTTTGTAAATGGCGCCATATAAGTTTTTTTTTTTTTCGTTTTCGTTAAATTCAATTTATGAAATAAAAAATGAAAGCTGTATTATTTGTTGATTGCAGAAAAAGTTAAAAATTATATTTACCAAATGAAATAATATTAATATTTATAATTAATCGAAATTGGCGATGACCGCCACCGCCATGTGTTTTGTAAATAAAATAAAGATATATTCATATTTTTCATTTTGGTAAATGTGGTAATTAGCGTGTTTTAATGTGCAAGAAATTAAATGGTGCCTATATATTCAAATGTGTGTGTGCTTGTGTGTTTTAAGTGGATTTATTTATGAATATGTAGTTAACAAGTTTTTATAACAAAATTACAAATTATACTATTATTTATTTTTATTTATTTTAAAATTAATTTTAAATTTTCTTCGTTTTTTTTTACAGATATTACATTCGCAAGATGGTGAGGCTGGGATTATATATCGCAACATGGACATTAATTAGTATGTGTTGTTCTGCTATACCGGATGTAAGTATCTTTTTTTTTTATAAATTATTTTAAGTAATTATTAAAAACTAATTAAAACCCTTAAACACAAACATTCTTAAAATTAACATTTTATTAATAGTTAATGCAACCTCTCGTTTACATTCAAACGAAATGGGTTAAGAAAAATAGAAGGCAATTGTTTTATTATTACAAAAATTATTTATTCGAAATATTCTTCCTGAATTGAAATAATCGTACATTGCGATTTTTCACTTAGTACAACAAGTGCATCAAATGCAAGTTCAACTGAATGGAATGTTGTTCAGTAACACAATTGTTGATTGTTTATCGATGCTATAACCGCGGCTTTATTTATTGACCATTGAACAAACTTTGACATTTTGTTAAACTCGGTTTACAAACGTAAATCAATCAATTGTGATTTATACAATTTTCGATTGTCACTTAATACTTTGTATTTTGACTAAGGAAATATGATGATCACGCGGTTTAATAAGGACGGCTCATAATAGATAAATAAATCAACTGACATATATTAGAATGTCCTTTCGGTTATTTTACGGACACTTGGTGTACATTATAATTTATTTGTTATAGAAAACATTGCTAATGTAATATATTATAACACTTGGTGTTGCCAAGGCCAGACATATATGTATAGCAACCCTCGTAGAATTTATATTGTGTATTGGGCATCCAAATGTGATGTTAATATTGCTTTAGTAATGGGTAAAGGTTGATTTATTTACGCAGGCATTTACGTAACATTTTAGTATTTCAACATATTTACTTATTCCTTACTTACCCCATTGCATTAAAACCCAGGTACGGTTTTAGGCTTCTCCAACCTGATCTATCTGCAGCTAACGTCTTCCATTCCCGAATTTCAGGGATCTTCAAATCATTGACCTTTTTTCTTTGCTTGAGTCGTTGCCGTCAATCGCGATCCGAGGTAGTGTTGTAGAATTCATAACTAGTTGTATTTCCGAAGTTGATAGTTACCCCATACGTCCAACCTACTAAATCATTAAGCGTAAATTCGTAGGGCATTTACAGAGGTATACTTCACTTCTTCCGAAAGCAGTTTTAATGAAGCTGCTAACTCACCGTTACTCTGTAATCACTGAATCATTAACTAAATTTTAATCGGATACTGCTTTCACACAATACCCCATAGCAATTCTAATACACAGCTGCTAAATTATCCGCGGCTATACTTATTTGTAGCTAACCCATTATAGGCCATTCCATTATCAGCGAACTGTAGATGCAACTGGCTTTGCAAATATGCTATACCCAACATACCATACGAATTTCAACATATTTTTAAGTCACTGTATGCTTTACCGCATAAATAATTTGAGGACGCGCACAAATGCCGGAATTAACTTCCCGCATCATTAACACACATTTTTTTATTAAAATCAAATTTTTAATCTATTTTCAATAAAATATATACTAATTTACATTTTGATCTTGAACTTTATACAAGACAATAAGTTTAATAAAAATGAAATCACCATACACTAAATATCATTAAATTAAATTATTTAATCCTTATAAAAATTACAGAAACATTTACATATTATTTATTAAAGTCAGCATATACACCCTCTGTCCCATATTAAACCGGAATGGATAAAATAGACACAAAAATTAATATTAAATTTTCACAAAAAATATTTTATTTATTACAAAATAATTTCCATCAACTGAACGCCATCGTTTTGCATGCACGTTCAACAAGTGAATCAAATAAGTTTTTTTATGTCTCTGATGCATAATGAGTTCCTTTCATTGCCAATTGAAGTTTGGGAAATAATAAATACTCACTTGTATGGAAGCAAAAACATGTGATTTCTAGTTAAAAAATCAGTGATTATTATTGTGCTGAGAGTGCATTCTCATACTGTAACCTTCTCAATGGCCTCGATATTCAAAACGAATACGACGAATAAGCAATTGGTAAACTTAAACAACTACACTTTAGTTACGTTTGAGTGCTGGTTCATAACTTGGTTTTTTATTTATCTTTGTCGTTTGCCTAAGCATGAAAAAAATTCTCTGGTTCATAGCTAAATTTAATATTAAAAATCATTTGCTTAATATCGCAAATTGATGTTAGCATCACACCATATTTTTGATAGAACGTAGTATTTCGCATAAAGTTTGTTATAATTGTTTCCCTTAATTTTAGAAACACAAAAGTTAAAATTTTTCCCACTTTTAAATAAGAACAATGTGTATAGCATTTTTTTTAGAGGTTGTGAAACACAGAACATGTAAGCTATGAATGAACCAGCACTGTGTTTCAAATTTATAATATAATTGAAAATTTGTAACATAATAAATAATTTATAATTTAATGAGTAGATTATTAGAGTATGTGTGTGGGTCGGTCGTAAAAAAAATTAATATTCTTGTAAAAGAAATTATATGACCTCTGATGATATGGAACAGGTTTAAATACACACAAATATATTAATTTTATTCTTTAATCATTAACTCATCGCATTGATCGTTTTCAAGAATATCGTTATTGAATTATGTATATTTTTATTATATTGTATACGAATATGCATTTAGGTATCCATATAAAATAGATCATTGTCCCCGAAAAATATATATTTTAAATTATATAATCCAATTTCATTTAGAATAATATATGCCCAGTGGGACTTTTTGTATGTAGTTCCAATTTCTTCAATGATTGCGCATACATAAATTGTAAGTACTTCTAATTTCATGAATGAATTCACCAATGAAAGCATCAATTATTCTATCAAAATATTCACCAAAGAATTTATCTGTGAATTTATCTGGTGAATTTATAAGTAGTACTATATTTTCATAAATATTTCAGCAGAGAATTTGTTGAATTAGATCTGTACACATGAAAAAGTCACCCATTCCGAACCAATAAGTATTGTTAGAGAGCATAATATCGCACTGACCTTATAATTAAGTCATTAACATTTTTTAAAGTGAACAGTAATTGTATTTAATGTAAAATTTGTGTTTTATTATTAGTAATAATAATGAATAATTTTAGTAATTTTTCCAAATTACTTATAATCGGGAAAGGTATAACTGTTGACACCCAACTGAGCGTGAGGCAATTTGGTTGGTGAGCTTGGTTTTACACATTTTTTTATTAAGAAATATTAATAAAAAATTGAATTACTTGAAAATATTGTGTTTTGTGTACAGTCAAGATAAAATGGTTTTCATACAACAATACAATTCTCTCCCGCATGTCGCAAAAACCTTGAATGGAATCAATTCTCACACCGCGTTTATTAACCAAATGTTGCTCCATCAGATTATCACTTGTTCAGATCATTCAATTCTAATGAAATTCCACAAAAACACTTATCTAAGAAAAACTCACTCAATCCAATACCATGAAAAATACACATGTAATACTCACCCATTCCGATCGAACCCATGAACAACTCATCTAGAGAATAAGTACTTAACCCACCAATGGCATCTCTGTACAAAAGTCTAATCTAGAAAGTATTGCTAGAATGTAGTGGTGCTGACTAGATTAGTAACTAGACAATCATCGGTGTCATGTCATACATACCGGTCCCACTGGGTATATACGTTAGATTGGTGGTTTCAGGATTACTTTACTTGCTATTGCTATAATATACTATTATATCTGAATGATTATTATGCTATATTATTGTAATTGACAATTACATAATCACATAATTTATATTGCATGTAAATATATTCAAAGTGACAATCGTATTTGTGTGTGTGTATATACTAACCATACACTCGTTTATTAATGCTATTTTATTCAATTTACAATTCAATTCAATATATAATTTAACAAAACACGCATTAAAACAACAATAAAATAAAATTATTAACATTTTTTTTTTGTTTGTTTGAAGACTGAAATAGGTATAAAGTAAAATTGCACAAATAATCATCGAACCATGTAAGCAATAATAACGTAATAATAATAATTTCCTTATAACAAATTCAATTATATTAATATAATATATATGATTTCGTAAGATTCATAATATGAATACTTTCATACCACCGCCGTGCGCCCAGTATACACTCTACTCAAAAATAATAAATTAACCCATTGACGTTTGATTATCGCATAACTTTCATTATTAGTTTGATTAATAAATATCAGTTGTATTACTAAATGCGATGACTTTCGGTTAATTCGGGTTAAATATTAAAAACAATACGTTATTACATAGAATGAATGAATACTTAGAAATTGTGAAAAAAGTGAAATACCATATAGTTTATTATAAAAAAATAAATAAATAATAATAAATTGTAGATAATTTTATTATAATTTTTTTTTGTATTTTTTGTAATAACGCAATGTGAAAAAAAAAAAATTAACAATTTTAGCCGAATGTTTTTTTTTACTAAATTAAATTTTATGGTTAGAAAAATTCAAAAAAATTATAAATACATTAAAAAAATTACCATTAAATAAAAACAGAAAATACGACACCCAATTTTATATAATATTAAAATGCGTGCTGTGTATTTTTATAATACGAAACGGTTTATAATTTCCTTGTTTAAAATTGTATTATTGTTATTTGAATTATGTAAAAACTAATGAGAGACTTCAAAACAAAACAACAGAAAAAAACAGTATTAATTGGTTTTCTATAAGCTCAAGCCAATCACGTACACATTACAATAAATTAATTTTAAGAATTATGTATTATTAAATAATAATTACATACCAATCACCAAAATAATTCAGAATATTTCTTTAATAAAATTATATTTTATTTAACAAAGTAACGTAACGTAACGTTTTGCATCCCAAAAAACTGATGTCATAAGCAATAATATTTTTTGCCGTTCGTTTATGCTTATTCTGCTTCTTTAAAGCCGAACATTCAGCTTTAGTCTACTGTAAACGTTCTTGTTTCAATTTTGGATCATGCGGTGATAAAATCAAGTCTCATTCATATAATTATAAAACGACGCCAAAATCGGTATTATTCTTCTTAAAACGATCCAAATATCGTTGACAAATTTCTTTACGATTGAGTTTTTGTTGAATTGCGTTAACGTATGCGCCGCACCACTTTTACCAAACCACTTTTTCATTTGTAATTCTTCATGTAAAATATGACGTACTTATTCATCTGAGATGCCCATAGTATCAGCAATATCACGCGTAGTCAAACTTGGAACTTTACTAACAATTTCATGTATTTTTTCAAAATTTTCTGAAGTTGCTGCAGTTTTTGGACAGTTTTTTATGCATTATTTGCTTTATCCAAAGTATTGGCTCAACACTATTCCTTGAGAAACATTTCCACACCTAGATGTTTCCACCACCGTTTAGTAAAAGTTTTTGTCGTGTAGCGTAGGCTAAATTAATTATTTTTCGCATGTCGCACCCAAGCCTTGAATAATGTATAAAGAAGAAGGCACCAAGATTAACTGTTGTTTTAAAATTGGTAAAAATGCTTTACTAGTGATAATTATTTATTCACAACACAAGTTGTCAGGTGCTGAATCGATATTCGGCAGAGCAGTTGTATATGCTGATTACCAAAGAAAATATCCCAAAATTTAGTCATTGAAAGTAAAAGTTAACAGGCAATCTTCAGTGCGAGAACGGCATAGAAATGAAATTGAAAATGAAATTTGGTTTACCATAATAATAACAATTCCTGAGATTTTATCTGACAAAAATTTGGTCTGCATAAGGTGAATTCAAAAGATGTTCCATGCACATTGACTCGATAACCAAAAACTGCACCGTATCTATCATTTCTAAACATTCATTAAAAACGCACTGAAAGTGATGATAATTTCTTAAAAACTATTGTAACATGTGTTGATGAAACATGGTATTTTCAATACGAATCAGAAACTAAATGTTAATGTAATGGTGATCAAAAGATGAAAGAAATCCAATAAAATTTCGTTTGCGGAAGTCAAAAATCTTTCCTCATTTTTTTTATGGTTCTAAAGTATCGATAAAGAATTTGTTCCAAATGGTGGAATGGTTAATGCTTTGCAAATGGCCTTGATGTAGTGAAGCGTTTGTTAAGTCGGATTCGTTGTATTCGTTATCGAGAGCCAGCCAGACACGTTAATGCACAATTATCGCACTGATTTCTTTTTTACTAAAAATGAAATTTATTTGCATATGGCAAACTTTTGCCACACTCATCCGATTTAGATCGTAGGCCATGGAACTATTTTCTATTGCCCAAGCTGGGAAATTATAGAAATCCTGGTTTGCATAGTATTTCATTATAAATAGACTTTTATAGTTAATAATGTGATTGGCGCCTTTGTATGCGACTATCATTTTGTGCCTTATATTTTGAATATTTGTGAAAAGGTGCTCGAATTATATTATTTTACATTTCATATAATTTATTTCTATCTTCGTCGGATTATAATTTTGTATGCACATTCCTTATTTGTGAAATGCCGTGTGTATTCTATTAAGGCAGCTATCCGAAGTGTATAAAATCTCTATGTTCAGTAAGATGCGTATCCTTGATTAACTATATATAATAGGAAATTTAGTCAATCAAGGAAACGCAGATTACTTTAATGTTATAAAGTTATCTTAATTTCAGAATAACAGACAATGGCTGTATATTTTGTTGCCACAAACTATCACATTCTTAATTTTTATTGTATATTATCTGTTCATAGATGTTAATCAATTATAATTGGTTCAATCCAACCTGATAATAAAACATTTCATTAGTTTTAGTTATTTCTGATGTTGTTTAGCAACAGTCGAATATTTTCTTGTTCTTTTTCCATCGAGTAATACAATTCACATTTATACCAAACCATAAATGAAATATCTGCTTATCTTTATCCGGAGATTCTTACGATGAATTAGCTGTGGCTATATTGGTGCAAACTTTGAAGTATGTAGTATACTTTGCGACCATATTGCCTTTTGGTTCTGCAGGTTTCCAGTTACTATGGGTGTATTAAAGTGTTATTATTACTAAAACTAATACAAATAAAAAACTAATTATTATTAGTATTATTATAGAGTATTTGTATAAGTTGCCGTGTATTAATTAGGAAAATAATTACATATATGTCCGAGTTTCATTTACAAAATTTATTTATATACGTTTTATTGTTGATTTAAAAATGTCTTCTATATATAGACCCTGAATTATGTATTTTACAAAAATTAAAATAAATTGTCTTTTTTTTGTTCAATTATTATTTTTTTACATTACTCGCGCGCGTATAAATTACAACATTTTTAACCTCCAACTCTATAAAAATTATTGTTTGAGATTGTGTTGATCACATATTTACAATATAGACAAGCAATTATATAGAGCAGCATTGATGGTGTGCGGTGCGGCATATTTATATTTATTGTATACCGGCCAAAAATTTTGAATTATACAATAGTATTTTGTTGTATAGTTGGCCTTAGGTGTGTATATTTAGATCTTTTTTATGACATAATGTAGGACAGTTTGAATATATGTTTACAAACGGAGTGTAAATATATAACAATCGAATGTGTGGATATATACAAAAATAAGTTCCGTTTTTTGATTAAAATTATGGTACATGTTTATTTAGCAACTGTCCGAAGAAATCATAGTCTTTGATAAGATTTGAATCGTATATGTTCAAGGACTGAGTGCATCGAACGGAATAATTAGTAATCCTGAGCTTGTAAATAGTTTCGGACAACATTGGCAGCGTAAGGGGTTTGATATTGTCTAGTTGAAAAATTAATTTTGCTGTCTATTCACCCATTCTGGGTGTTTTTTCATCACTGCTTGCTTCAAACGTACTAGTCGCGTGTCGGTAGACATCACCGCAGTGATAGTTTCAGAAGTTTTTAACAACTCACAGTAAACAACATCTTTTTGATCCCCACCAAATACAGAGCATAACCTTAACAGCGTCATATGATTCATAGTAATTCTATTTTTCATTTCCAGCCACAAGTTTAGCAGCCAATTTTTTTTACATGAAAACAAAATAATAATGCTTCCCACAAATGTCGTTTATTTTTGGTACAACACTTTCCATTTTCATATGATAAAAAAAAATATGGTTTTAGCTATAAGGAAAACGAAACTTACTTTTGCACATACCCAATAAATAAATAATTTGTTATCCCACACAGTGAAATCTGAATACAACTCATTTACAATTTACAAAATTTTACAAATTAGATCCCGTCTAACATCATTATAGCATATACACGAGCAGATAAATGTGTGATAGGCAAGTGACTACGATGTATACCGCGCATTATACCTTTTAGTGCACCCTGCAAGTTTTTATTATTTATTGATATATTAAATATACCTTCTTGTCGCCACAATATAGGTGTATCGTATCTGTATTATATAATTTAATAACATAAAATAAAAAATATTACGTTAAGTCAGTTGTTACATAAATGTTAATTTATATTTGATACGCGTTAACCTTGTAAATACCTATAATAAATATCTACACATATTAAAACAAATAAGAAATCAACCTAATATTTATATATATTAATTTAAATACATAAAATTTTTTGTAATTTATACCACAGCGGACATTGCACAGGATTCGAATATTTTCTTGTACATATTTGATTTGTGATTTTTATGTGATTGAGAGTATGTAATATGTCTTAAATTAATTCTTTAACATTGAAAATCTTAATGCAATACACAGGGCACATGTGAATGTAAATATCTTGTTACATCCATTCAATTTTTCTTTGTCCAACAATAAACGTTTATTATACAAATTTTTAGATAACATAAATTACTGATCGTTTATAGAATGAATTTTGTGTCGTAATTGATTACATCAGTGGATGATTGAATTAGGTGTACAAACAAAGCTATAACCACAAAGAAATGTATACATGACATGGAAAAGTATTTGATTAGTTTAATCGCTAACGTTTAGCCCTTATCAATTTTATTTAATAAATCACTGTCGTATTGGTGATTTTCCAACATATGGAAGACATCCTATATTATTCCTCTTTACAAAAATGGTAGCAAGAAGGATGTTTCCAATTATCGACCGATCGTACTGCTATCAGCTATACCACAAATTTTTTAAAGCATAATTACAAGTACAAAGGCATTTAATGTCAAAACTATAATTTTCCATGAGCAACATATGGTTTTGTTAGTGGTAGATCAACTACAATAAATTTGCTCAAATTTGTTAAATATTGTTTTGGGTCATAATGGGTTGAATCTTATTTGGTTGATTGATGTTGTGAGGTGTTGTCAAAATTGTGTCGTGCCAGCTCGGAGTACTCCACAGCGGAGCCATTTGGGGCCTATTTTATTCATTCCGTATATTAACGATGTAATGTAAAATAAATGCTATGATGATGTAAAAATTTATAAATCAATTGATGCATCAGATGATTCATTATTATTTTAAACTGACCTTAATGCATTTTATAATTGCGGTGTCTTACAAATTGTAAGTTTTTAAATATTGACAATAAATTGTAATTCATTTTACACGTAAGAAACAATCACTTATTCTTACTAATTTAATTTAATATTATTTTTAATAATATTTATAAGTCATTAGACCTTGCAGGTATCTAGATATCAAACTTAGTTTTAAGTATCGTATTTGGAACTTTCTGATCCGCATTGTAGTAGAGCATTGTTTTTTGTGCATGTTCGTTCTATTCTTGAATATGCGTGTCCTGTTTGGGCACTTCGTTATGAGCACTCTATATGGGCACTCTTCAGTATCTTTGCTAAAACTGATAAAATATAAAAAAATTTATTTACTTAAAAGCGTAAAATGCATACTTTGATCGTTACACTGTGACTACATTGTTTTTAATACATTATTTTCAGTTTAATGTGTGCTCTTCAACATATCTCCGTATACATATATTTAATTACTGAATATTAAACCACAATTTGTTAACATGTATTTATTTCTATACACAATAATACGTCGCCATCATCATCATTATCATAAGCTATTGTGCGGTGACCAATAAATCCACATATAGTACCGATCAAGGTTATCAATATTTTGATTAACAATAATTGTTTTATTATTATTAATGCGTGCAATTTACGCAAGTTTACAATATAATGCATGTATAATTATCATGTTATTGTGAATCAATTTACTTATATTTATGTTTATTTTGATGTGAAAATACTGTATACTTGTGTACAATGGTAAAACGTATATGTAAAATTACATATTCGTAAAATCATTAAATTGTCTTAAGCAATTAATACATTTTTACATGTAAAACCAAGAGTGAGTATATGGGAGAAAATCTAGTTCAATGAAATTTCAAATGTATATTTAATATAATAATTTCACACCAAAAAATTAGAATTAAAAATTGACAATTGACTCCAATAAATGTTATTTAAAAAAATTTAATTTTAAATTATGATTTCTTAAATTATTCCAAATAATTTGTTGTCACTGAATTTTCAATAATTAATATAGAATTTAGTGAACCAAAATGACAATAATATGGCATAGATCACAACTTCTTGAATTAATTCTTACGTATGCAATTATCGCAAACAATAATATAAAAATAATATATCCAAATTCAGTATTCTATCATTTTTAAAGTTAATTTATTAATTTTGCACCAAATACACAATGCCAATATATTACATTAAATTGTAATATAAGTAAGTGCACATTCCTAAATTGTATTAAGTTATACAAAAATGTTTACGACATCCGCACACATTAAACTTTGACGATGCGTGTATCAAACACGGCTAATCGTTAGTAAATAAAATAAATAGACTATATTCTAAAATGACTATACGCCAAAGTATCCCAGAACCAACATCTGGATTTTAAAACATCATGCAAACATCTATATTAAAAACAATCCTGCATGTGCGGTGTTGTAAATTGGATCTGTATCATAGATACATTTTTATAACAACTATTTTAACATTTTTCATTTACGATTTGGCGTAAAGCGTTACTTTTTATACTTTGATTGAGGTTGACTGGTGCAGATAATCATCTCGCATGCTACAAAAAAAAACCCATTGCTAATTATGGTTTCAACTATTCAAAAGCAGTTATTCTTTTAAAATAAAATATAACTGTCAATATGTCACTCACAAATTAGAAGCAACTAATCGATTTGTATAGCTATTATTACAAAAAAAAAAAACAAACGATCAGAATATACCAAAATCACAATAAAGTTGCTTTTCAAAATGACAATTGTCTAACAATCAAGAGCCACAAAATAAACGTTAGAAGTATTTCGTTGAGATATGTTAAACGCAGGTGCTGTATTGAATAGATACACTTATTCAAATCGGGGGTGGCACATGAACTCTTTAAAAAGCGCATCCGTACAATTATGAAGACGTCGACATGATGATTCATTTTCTTGTATCGCATCATGATTTTATATAAAAAATATTATTTTGTGTTTCATAATATTAAATGAAAAACCATAAATCAATAAAATTGTTACAAATTGATTTTCCGGAAAATTTTGTTAGAGAACATAAAAATGTGTTATTTTTGTTATTAGTAATTATATAAATTTGAGTTGGCATGCGAAGCAGACGCCAATATATGAGAAGAATTCTATAGAATTTAGAACTACTTTTCCTGTTTTAAAAATATAATCCGTTTCCCAAGTTTTTTCATACTGTGATATATATAATTGATGTCAGATGACTAATTGCCAGTGATTTACTATAGAGGGTTGTAAAAAGTTATTCTGATTCATATATATTACAAATATTGGTATAATACTCATCCGCTTCCAACCAAACTATTGAACCCAAATTAAATTGAACAAGTAAGTTTTGGATTGGGCATTATATTCTAAATATTTTGTAAAATTTATTTGCAATATGGCAACAAAAAAAGAAGATATTTTAAAGTATCTTTAACGTTAATTTCATTACACCGGCATCTTAACACCGTCAGTATAGAAACCGATGAATATTTTCCATTTCATAAAAATTTGTTAGAACAAAGAGTGAGACCAAAAACGGTCTGTTTTGACGCAACTCCAATATGGTCCCAATTGGTTCTGATCATAAGTCTCAGTTATAAGCTATTGGTTTGTGAAGTTTGAAGTTGAGGCTATATTTTTGGTTCCGGAGATATGGAGGATAGAATTTCCCGCATAGACTTAAAATTCAAATCTTCGGAAATATAGGAATAGCCACTGAAATATACGAATGTATAACTTCTATAAAGAAGAAGACTTGGCTAAGAGATAATTTGGGATCAAAATTATGCACAAATTATTTGTAATATTTAAGTTTGTTTTATTATAAAATAATTCCAGTTTTTGTCTTCCTTTGAATTTGTTAATTTGAATTTCTATTTGTGGTTTGGTACCAAAAGATTTGTGAGTATATATAATGACCGTTGGCAAATTAATTAATATAACCAGCGCATTTAATTCCAGATTTTTACCTTAAAATGAGCTAATTATTAGTTCATATTTTAATGATAACTTGGTTTGGGTAGTCACAAAACGTTAATGTTCTATTCCCCAAATTGATAACATATAACTCTAATGTAAATCCATAAATATAAGACCACTATGACAAGTGGATATTGAGAATAATAATAACATTAAATAATAATTATATTACCGCAAATACCATATCATCATGGGGAATATTCACTGATTGTGAGTCATTTGACAAAATCTATATACACGATATTAATCTTTAATCTGTTTAATCATTAATCTCAAATAAAAACATTTATACGAATTTGCAGCGTTTATGTGACTGACTATTCAAAATTGTATGGTATATTCGTCTGAAGAACATATACTTTAATAATATTTAATGTTTACATTGTACAGATCATGTTATTATAAAAATATATACTTTAATAAATATGGAGATTACAGATTATATTATATGATTAATATCGTTATGTCTTTATTAAAATACATACACTCGTATTTTAATATACAATTAAGTATCTATATATAATCCATCATAAAATAATAATTAATATATTATTATAATTACCACAAGGTAATCTACGTGTCGATATATAACGTAATAAAAAATTAATAAATTATATAAAATTTATTAATAATTTAATGTTTAATATATTCGATTGTACGCACGTAGCGTAAGATTTGTTTAATAATCAAATATAATATTCAAAATATGTGTTTTACAAATTTATTGACACAACACAAAATAAAATAAAAATACTTCATTTTTTTGCAAAATAAAAACCTTTAATTGATAATTTTTTCATATAATTATTAACAATTACCTAAAATTACAGATACCATAATCAAAATAAAAAAATTAATAGTTCATACACAAAAAATAACTAAAAAAATATAAAAAGTAATGTTTGAAAATTAAATATTATCATTTTCTCATATATTTTAATATCAGCAGTTGTATTGCCCTTTGCTTCAATCACAGCTTGCAAACCCGTCGGCATGCTTTAAACCAATTGTTGCGAGTTATGGTTTTATCTTTTTTATTCTATTCTTCAACTAGTTTTTGTTATAGAGGTTCCTTGGTCGTAATTGTGGATTTTCTTATTCTATTACTTTCCAGTTCCAACTAAAGACGCTCAATTGGCTTAAGATCTGGGCGATTGCGCTGGTGATTTCAACTTTTTTTTGAACATTGTACAACAATCGCATGTAATTACTAAATGAGGGGTATGCTTGCGTTGCTGTCATTATCTTGTTGAAACCGTACCAACTTCTGGAAGGCTTAATTGGCTGATGTAATGATACTGATTCATTTTTGTATCCATAAATTCTAAATTACCAGCACCACCTGCAGTCATGCAACCCCAAAACCATTACATTTTCACCATCGCGCATAATTTAGTGTCGAACAAACACTTGTTTTATTTAATGTAATATTCGCTTTCCTCCCTACAATTTATTGGCCAACCGTACAAAAATATATTAAATTTGATTTCATCAGAGAAAAACACATTATTCCAAAATTTCATTTATATAAGTTTTGACGAATTCTTTCAATTTCTTTCTATTAAATACAGATATGAATGGTATTTTTCGTGCTACTCTAGACCATTGTAACCTTTATTTCGTATTCGGAGTGTTCTGCGTACTGTTTCATTGCATACAGGTTTGTTGATTATTGCAGATAGTTTATATCCAGTTTTGTAGTGTACGGTGCCTTCTCTTATTTAAATTTATTTACTACATTTATAACCGATGAGAAGATCTACCGATAATATTTCCAACGTCTCGATACGTTTTATCTTGATGCGATTAATTTCACAATTATTTTTCTTTCAATAATAATAACCTCTTTATTTTGTTTTTCAGCCATTTTAAATAAATAACGACGCGTTATATTAAAAATCAGAAAATCATCACAACTGCGTAATTTTGAAATAAATTACATTGCAATTTGGTATAATTATTGCGTGATCCAAAATTTTGTGTATATAGTTGTGTCGCATGTAGGCGTTGCCAAGTAACTTGTGCTCATAATTTTACGTATGATTTTTATGCAGTAGTTTGTTTTTCATATAAAAATAGGACTAGCGCTGATTAGATTTTTTTAATATTGCATGTAATAAATATTATATATAAGTAATAGAAATAAAATTTAATAAAATATATGGTACGAAAATGTTATAAATTTGCAATAATTAGCTCGTGCCAATATTTTTGTGAAGCAGTGTACATATATAGAAATAAAGAAAAATTTCTTCTGTGTGTTTCTTACTTTTTTTTATTGTATACTTTCGTTTATAATTAATTACATTGTGAATGAAATTTAAATATATCTATCTTATTTCATTTATAATTTATTGATTTCTAATCATCGCGATATTAAATGCGTTCGTACATTGTTTTAGCAAATTATCAATAATATATAAACGCGATATTTAAGTGTACTCGCAAATAAATTGTGTAAACTTTAAATAACATTTTAACATTTTAAAAATGAAAGATGGAAAAAGGGCAATTTTTTTTTTGCTAAAAATGTTGACTTCATGTTTAAACACTTTTACTTTTAATAAATTTCATTTCATTTTATGTAATGTACCGGATTGTTTTTTGTGTATGGTTATTTTTTGGTTATCATTATAAATTACTTAATATCTGAATAGGTACGATGTAATAATAATTATTATTATTATTATTACTCTTTATTAGTAAAATTATGTATGCTTAAAAATATAATTAAATTGAATGCGTATAATATATACGCAGTCGGCTATCGCTATCGCATAACATAATAATAATAATAATAATACCACCGCCAACACTTAAAAAACTGTTAGATAATATATTAAATTATAATTTTTTTTCTACGATGCCCTCTAGCATAAGTAACAATTTTTTTTCTTTTCGTTCAACTTAATTACTTGTTGTGGTAACCTAAATTTAAATATTTTAGTTGTTATAGACTTAAATTGAATAGAAAAAAAAAATTAACTAATATATAACGCCGCGCGCATATAATATTTATTACTTAAATAAGGAAGTATTTAAGAAATTATCTAAAAACATATATTAATAACATATTTATTATTTTTTTAATTATTATTATTATTATTATTATTATTGTACACAAACTAAAACCAGTTTACATATTACAATTATACAGATATGTGTGATGCAATACAACTGGTTGATGTTAATGTATACGCAATGATTATACATAAATTGTTGATGTCCTTTATACTTCTTTATTTAATTTAGTTGAGTTACTATCGGAGCACATGAAGATATGCTCCGCAGAAACTCCCGAACTAATAATTTCAATAGCACAATTTACAATGGGCGCAACCTCCAATTGGAAAACCGTGGTACACGCATCTATAACTAACCGCACAGACTTATTCGTTCCGTAAATAATGATGTCGAATGATGTACCCAAAAGGATCCGTCCGTATACAAACAGTTACCCGATGGAGGAACTGTTTTATTTACAGCCGTCCGCAATCATCTCTTGATGTGATATGTATTTTGAATTTTTTATTAAAAATTATTCTAATTTTGTCGAAATCCGATATCATATCTATGACATGCACATATATCCCGTTATAATCATTGCGAGGATTTTTCCACTGAAACATTTCGCTTAATCGATAAGCAGTATTCGCCGCATGTTGTATCGATCTAGGAGATAAACATCAAGAGATACCAAATGCCCTTCGACATTGCATAAAGGATAGATCTGCTTTTCGAATTTTTTTTTGTGTTGGTCTGTGTACACAGCTGCATCGACTCTTAGTTGTCAAAATTTGTACTGTGTAGAAGCAAATTCTAAACATATTTAAAGCAGAAAAGAATTGAAAACTTGCACAAAACGCAATTGCCATATTTAATGTATTTATACAACAATTTATTTTACTCTTTTCGGTTACTCGAATTGCATGGCGTACGCCTTAGTAAAGTTAACATGAATATATAAATTTTAATTTTACTATCTACATCATATGTTATAAATAAATAAATGACCGAAGACCGCTCCATCAGAAAAATTTTCTATCACTTCACCGAAAAAGTTCAAGTTCTTTATATATTCTTCTTTTATTGAGAACATTGCAGCAATCATTTCATAATCCTGGCTGTCGTCTTCTGAAGAGGAGCTTGATTCTTCTATAACTTTACTTAAAAAGTTAACAAGTTGCTGGTTCATCAAATTAGTTAAATATTTTCATTAGATGCAATTTTGAAACATAAAAAAACTAATTTTTACATATAACTTTTTTCAAATATTTGCAACTTACCTTTAAAATTTAAAAATTTATGTTGATTATTTAATTGTGTTGAATTTCAAATTATTATAACATAAAAAATGTTAACTTTATTCGTTCGACAAAACCTTTATAAAATTTATGCATACTACACACTCGTTACAACATTATTTATAGTCTGTGGCAAAATGTTATACTGTGTAGCTCATACAGGACAACGGTGGCTTAGAAAAGAATACTTGCACCGTAGCTATACCGAGGCGGTGTGTCTCAAAAAAAATTACAGATTGTTTAATCAGAGTTTTATTAATACATCTATAAATCCCCATCCTCAAAAACTTCTAACTTCTAACTACAGTTGATTTGAAATTCTCAAGCGTATGCGTTTATATTGATACAAACAAATTTATTCATCGAACTGTGCCTGAAGCAGAATTAAAAATTATTGTCTTACATACTTCGGATCGATGGTTCGAGTTCCACAAAATATGATTCGATTTATTTATTTTTAAATAAATACTTACAATTTATACATCCATTTCACATGTTTAGGGATACTCGAATGTTTTTGTCAATTTCTCAATTCTTCAATGCGATATTAGAATATTTTTATTTATGTCATATTTCTCGAACTGTGATATTGTTATGGTTCTCTCTCTATGCCTTCTGTGAATCGTTTATAAAACAAACATTTTTTCAGTTTTAGTAAATAATACAAAAAAAAAAATTCTCAATCCCGTGCTAAAAAATGGAATATTTTTCATGAATATGACGGACTCTGGATATTATAAATAATATTTTTAAAACAGGTTCTGGTATTTTTTAATAATTTGAAACGGTTGTTGTTATGCAAAATAATATATGATTAAATGACAAAGTGTAATCCTTTAATTTATTTATTATTAAAACATTATTTATATAATCTTTTTATTTTATTTTAATTTACAGATTCACAAACGAATGTCACCATATCAATTACAATCAATTTTTCATGTAGATAGTCAAGATTTAGTGCCACATTATGAATTAATAAAGTTAACACATCATGGAACATCACATCATATAAAAAAACGTAATGTCAATAGTATACAACAATCAACTAAATTATCACCATCATCATCATCATTACCATCAAAACATCATGTTAAAAAAGATTTAAGTAAAAGTTCTTATTACAGTGAGTTAAAAAATCAAATGTTTATTGTTAAAAATAATAATAATAATAATAATAATAATAATTATAATTATAATTATAATAAAAATAATATTAGTAAGAATTTAAATAATAATATTAATTTTAATAATACTAATAATATTAATAAAAATAGTGATAATAATTTTAGTGCAAAATTAAGTGATGAAATAAATTTAGGTAATATTAAAGAACATAATGTATCGTTAAGTGCATTTGGTGAAGTATTTAATTTAACCCTAAAACCAACAGATGGTTTATTTAAAAATGGACCAAAATCATTAAAAATGTGGAGTGTACAAACAAATCCAAATGCAACACAAGGATTACAATATGATGAAATAGTTGAGGTAAGTCTATTTTGTTGTTGTTTAGTTTTATGTGTGAAGACTTATTATGTGATTACATCATTGACTAAATCTGTTTAAAATCTGTAGTGTAATAATTTTATTTGAAAGAAAAACGAAACTATTCTTCCGAACTTGAACAAATTATTTTAAAGATATATTGCTTATCGCCATAGAGTATTTAAAAATAAAACACACGTTTATCCAAAAGTAACACCACCTAGATATTATTATATTTGTAACTCATCAGATTAATTCAAAATGCTATAGATCATGACAATTATATAGTAAAACCACCTAATTAGACCTATCTGTATAGAGAATTCAGTTGAACAAATTACTAGTGTAATTAATGTTTTAGATATTTGCTCAAAGTTGTCAGAACAATGGAAGAATGTTATAATAGTAATAATAACAAACTGTTTCAAAAAAGTTGCAAATGAAATTGTTGTAGAGCTATCTTCAGATGGTAGAGCGAAAGTAAATTTCTTGGTGTTGATGAAAATATTCTAAATCTGTGAAGAACTCCATGACGCTTGGGAAAAAACAAATTTTTAGCTCATAATAACGAGTAAGTTGCAAGAATATTAAAGTTCTTCATCTGCACAAGTTACAGTCAATTCAGAAATGCAGAGGCTTATCATGTTATTTCATTTAATGTATCAGGACTAAGAAATACGCTAAATTCATACAATTAATCTTCAGGATGATGGTTGAGTTGAGTTTTTGTTCAAAAGCCATAACTACGTGTAATCACTGAATCACTAAGTTTTCAGCGGTTACTGCTTTCACACACAATACCCCTTAGTAATTCTAATTTTCAGTTTTCGATCTGAAGAAGCACATTTTCATCATTTACTTTAGGTTTTGTGGGTATGTGTGTGTGGGCTTTTGTTTGTGGTCGTTTGTGTATATCCGGAGGTTTGTGTGAACGTACGAGTGTGTGCAACCAATTATCTTTCACGCCATTGTCGTTTGGTCTGGGTAAAGCAAAGAGCAGATAAAATTTATCCTCAGCAAAAATAATAATAATAAAATTGTATACCTACATGGTTGTGATTGTTTGTGAATATCTCTGGAAGCAGTTACGAGACCCATCGTAATGCTATAGTATGAATGAAAGGTTATGAATGTGGTAAGTATTTAAACTTATGCCGAGAAAATTGTTTCATAATGATTTTTCGATTTATGCAAACTTGCACAATGAAAAATGACTTTAAACTATTTGTGAATGTGTCTATTAGTATCTGTATGGATAACAACAGGCCCGAATTGCCTAATCTTAACGTCAAATTAAAGATTTCGGTATGCTATTGTTAATAGTGTATCAACAATTTAAAATCGGTTAATTAGTTATTGAATCAAAACGATCCAGAGAACCTTGCGTTTTCGTATTATCGTCGCAATTTGGGATACCCCGTATAAAAACTATAGAGGTATTTTCAAGTACGTTACAAACTGAAAGTTTTGTCAAAATGTGGGCCACTAGCATGTTGGTGGTATTCAGGAGTGTAATACCTGTTCATTTAGTTCAAATACGATGATTATCTTTTTATGGTGTTTGATAAACAAACCATTTTTTCAATAATTTGGAATTATTTCCTCTTCCAAAACTTATTGTACTATTGATACTATACGATATTTGATGTAAAAATTTGCAAAAATGGTATAAAGTTAATTGTCCGGATTTGATGTATCATTAATGCACAACTATATATACTATGAATCAAACGTCAAAGTAGAGCCGTGAAGTGTCATCTTCATATATATATATATATATATGATATATGGTATATACAGCACGATATATGAAAATTTAAGTCATTTTTTTCGTAATTATCCATATATAAATGCCATAAGGTAAATAAATATTTCGATTTATAGAAATATATTATTTAATCAAATTTCTAATAATAAATAAGATTATGTAATTATTTCTTATTAAAATGTGGTTTATTTACCTCTCTATATTCATCCATTTTTTGACAATATATAGATATTAATGTGAATATCACGATTATTGAATATTTGAATATATTATAGAAATTATTTTGATGATGATGATGATGATGATGATGATGCTGATGATGCTGATGATTTTGATTGGTACAATGAACTATAATAAATATTTTATTTCGTCTGCTGTACAATTGTTAACAATACATATAAAACATGTATTTGTAAGAAAATAATTAATTTAATATTTATTTTTATATACGCATTACTTTTCTGTAAATAACTTGGAAAAGATTACATAAGTTTTGATGCGTTTTTTTATCCATTATCCATCAAAACTTAACAACAAAAAAAATCCATCAAGCACGCAGAATATTTTTGAAAGAAATAAAAAACGTGTAATTCAAAATGAATTTATAAATAATAAATGAACCACACAACACAAATACTTTTTTTAAACATTTATTTAAGTATAAATTTTTCATTATTATAATATTATGGCTCTACAATGTATAAACAACATCGTCTCAACTTTATAATGATCATCAATTCAATTTACTCATTCGTCTCATGTATATTTTTTTGTTTCTATTTTAATTGAGATTGTCCAACAATATGTGCATATGGTTAAGTTTATGCCAATTACTTAAATTTCATCTGCTGTTGTGATGCATAGAAACTATTATTAATATTATGGTGTATGAGAAGTTATTAAATAAATACACATGATTTCTTATCTCTCCTATCGCCATATTATAAGGAAAATGATTATAAAAAAATTTTTAGGTCGCCCAGACAAACTTATATTCAGTTTTTTTTTTTAAAAAGTCTGACATTATAACACTAACATAATTCAAACTAGTATAAAAACTACAGTCTCCAAAAAATAGTGGGTCTATAGTAGTTTTACCATAATTTAAAACTCATTACTAAAAGTTTAATTTCCCAATTACAAAAAAATGTGATAAATACTATATTCCCCCATTGGGAATTTCCAAATACAAATGGTGAGTACCCAGAAGGAGTGGGCGGGTAATACCTCTTACTTTATCTCTAAACTATAGAATTTATATTTAAATGCTTATGTTCAAGATAGCTAGATTCATTAATATATATATATCCCGATAGAAATAAGATGAGCTATCTTGAGCATGAAATGTACATCTATTTTTTAGATTAATCCTTTCTCTATAGGATAAAGACAACAAAATGTTTAATCGCAATACATCCAAATAATGTTTGTGGTTAACAATATGTGAGTTATGACATGGTCTCAACAACATCAAAAAATTTAAAAGTACTTCCGACTTATAAAAATTACAATAATTAAACTATCGATATGTGAATTTTAATTTGTTCTCCAACATTTGATATAAGTTGGATTTCCTTAATCCTAATGTTGTTAAATTAATTTAATCCAAAATTTAATAAATCATTTTTCCGCGCGTGTTTTTCTTTGTTCCTTTTTTGTAATAATTTGTTTTGATTACCAGCAATTGACCGTACTTATTCATTCATTTTATATAACATTAAACAGATCACATAAATTTGTGGACGCAAATTTTATTGCATTGTCGTCAGCATATGCTTTGATCTTACCGCACATATTTTTAGTTGAAATAAATCATTTCAAAGTCAGGTTTTATAAGTTTTTCGAAAATGGTTCCATGATTAACACAATCGATAGCCTTTTTCAGATATATAAAGAGTATTATTACGAAATTTTGTCTGTTAATATTTTCACGAATAAGGTGAGTTAGTTCAGCAATTGCAGATATAGTGATTATTTCATTCTTTATTATGAAATGATTTAATCTTTTAAATATAACCTGTTCGAAAATTTTTGTATATGTACACATTATACTGATATTGGTCTATATTTAATTGACCATGAGTCAAATCTTTATCATGGCATCAATATCCATATTAAAAAACACTATTTGTATAAAAATGAACTGAAAATTAATCGTATCTTATGAGAAACGTCGCATCTTATTATGAAGCCATAACTAACCTTTAATGCGCCGCCGGTCATCATAACTCATATCTTGACACATTTTCATGTATTAGTGTTTTGAAGTTTCCTATATAACATGTCCGTAATATAAATTAGTCAATATCGAAATGTAATTTTCCACATTCCTCTGCCATTGGTGTTTTGGGATGCTGTTATATAATATTCCTAATTTATATATGTTTTTCGATAATATTTCTTGTATAAACACATTTATTTATATTTCTATCAATAGAGTTTACAATTTAAATTACTATGAATTCATTTCTAAACTTTTTAAACAAAGTTCTTCCGTTCTGGTGATTTCTCACTCAAAGATTAGCACAATGTTCAGGTATCGTCCAGGTGAGGTGTATGACGACCAAATCAAAGTAAAAATCGAGGTGGATCGTCATACCACAACACGTGGGATTGAGAGCATTTAAAACACATTGTCTACGAAAAAAAAAACTCGACTTATGGGTTCCTTATGAACTTAAAGGATCATTTAACACACTTTTGAAACGATTGATAAATGATGATGAAAAATTGGTTACAATACCGTAATGTAAATTGAAAAAGATGATAAGGAGCAGAAGTTCTATGGGGCTCGGAATCATGAAGTTAACAAAAAGATATTTTCATTAAAAAAACGTAATTTATTAGTGTGCAACTTTATACAATAGTTAGAGGTATGAATAATAAGATAATAATTTAACACATCTGGTCAGCCTAGTAAAATTAATATAAATACAAATGTATGTATTTATTGGTACGTACAAACTACTCTACTACAAAAAGTTGTTTCAATGATGATGATGATGATGACGATGATGATGATGATGATGATAACAATGATGAATATTATAAATGACATGAGTTGCATAAATTTTAAAATATTATTAGAGAAATCACATTTACGCTCAAGGTTGTCGAAGCCTCATTTTTGTCTTATTTTATTATAATATTTTATTAATGTATAATTATATTATAAGCACAGATTTTTGATTTTTTATTTTATATTTGTTTTCTGAGAGTAGTGAATACATATATTTTTTGAAATCAAATGACACTTGTATATATTGTATAGGTATGGGCTTTATCTTAAAATCATTCAGATGGATCAAACATATTAACATATTTATATATATGTATGTTGTATGTATGTTGTATTAGATTAGATTAGATTAAAATTGGTGGTTTAAAAAATGTACTGTGATTCTGCGACACCAACCTTTTGGCTTATTATACCGGTGTTCATTTAGCATACTTCAAATACTGTTATACAAAATATGAACGCATTATTCACCACCGAATAATCGCAATATGTCAATGTAACATTCAATCAATTACATTATATTTTTAAAACGCAGTAATGGTACAGGTTCAGAGCTATATGGTGGATGTGATATAACATTCCACCCACAACCAATAATGTTTGAAGAGTAAATGGTGTGGTCTTGCATTGTCATGGTGGAACACATTCCTTTGCGATTTTCCATTTTTGCATAGTTTAGCAGTTAGTTGTTGTTTGTATACATCTGAATTGAAAGTTTTGCTAGTGATGAATTGTCAAAATTGATAATTCCTTTGTCATCACAACAAATGAATAAATATAATATGCTTTTGCTGTCTATCAGGTTTGGATTTTGCTTGCGCTTGTTCATCTTGTCATTTTTTATGGCTTGTATCGATCGTCTCATAAATGAATCATCTGCAAATCGTAAGATAACAATGGGTTAAGTTCAATAGGAACTTATAAATCGAGTTTTTTAGGAAACCAATTTATTCTAAACGCTTTACTATATGCGTATGTTTGTGATACATTGTGTTGTACTATGGTGGTCCACATTGGTTTGATTTCGTGCGCACCACCTTCAACTGGAATTTAGCAAATCAATTATGTTACCTTCGTGCTTTTGAAGTTTTCTCACCAAATACAACCCATAACTATGACGAAAATACTCATGTTGATTCATCATATGTCAACAAACTCTATAGAAAAGAAAAATACACAAGCTATCGACATACATTTTTTACTGACAAAATAATTGAAGTACCATACTATTTACAACGACAATATGGCTTTGACATGGTGTATTCGTAAACATATACATATATTAAATGCAATTAAAGTCGTACCATTAAATTTGTAATTATTTAGCACTCGCAATTATGTAGTTTTTTTTGTAAATAAATATCAATAAAGAAATTACAAAATTAATAATAATTAAACCTACAAACGTATGTCGTATACAGTTCGCTTACCCGGAACAACGTAACATATTTTCCATATAAAATATTTTGGAGCCGAAGATCAGTTTTTGTTAAGTATGTTCGTTGTTGTGTTAACGTTGTTTTCAATTGATGCAAACCGATTTCCTTTCATCACAAAAAAAAAATGAACAAACTTTGTCATTACGGTTATTTCTCGGACGTGTGGAACCATCTTTGCGCACTCACCTTTTTCTAGGTGTCACAGTAAGTTTCACCAAACACTGTTTGCAAAAACTTGCAAAAACGTACATTTCGGCTCCTCTTTATGATTTCATTACGATTTAATTGTCTTATTTACTCATTGCAAGAACTTTCAATTGGTGGTAAAAATACACGTGGTAAAAATATAAAAGTTCTTGCAAAAATTAGTTGGGGAAAGTTACTGTGACACCTACGTTCGTATACCATCTTTTTCCGGTTAAAATCTCATGAGTTGTTGTATTCGAAATACCTTTCTCTGTCATCTTTGAATCGTCTATGATGCCACACCAAAATTTGTGTATTGAATAAATAATATAGTAACCAAAAATAAACCATTTTTTAAGCACCATTTCAAGAATATTGGTATAGCATTTTTACCAATTTTAAAACAAAATGTTACCACACTTATTAACCAAATTCATATATTAAAGTGTCACTCATATTATTTTACTGACAGAGTGTACAATATATTATTTATAAATAAATGATATATTATAAAATTGAAATCAGGAAGTTGATATTTATTATTAATTTAATAGAAAATGTCATTGTTAATTATTTCGAGGTATTTAATTAATTTTGTGTCAAATATTTAATTTTTTTATTTTAGGTTGACTGAAACCATATTTAATTAGAAACTTTAATGGGAACACCAACACACATTTACAAAGTTCAGTTTAGACAGTTTATACATTAATATTTTCATGATTTTTGTGTATTTTACTCGATCGAATTTAATTATGTGTTTTTAAAAAAAAAATCCATATATAAACAAACAAACATTTATTACCTCGCGTCATGGTATTATGAAACTAGAAGAATATAATTTTGGTCACATATTTAAATTAATTTAATAACCATGAAAATAAAAACTCTGTGTAATTTACTATTTTTTATAATTTCGGTTTTTTACTTACTTTTTTTTCTTTTTTTTTTTTTGCAAATCACATTAATTTTATTATTATTTCTTAAATTTATATGTTTATTTTTAGTTAAACACAATTTAAATATACATAAATCCGGTTTATGACATCAACGAATAAAAAAAGTAACTTCTATATGTAATATCCCATCGAATATGATTATATTAATAATAAATATCGTTGTATTTTAAAAACATACACATTGATAATAAAAAAATTAACATTATTAATGTATGTAGTAAATTGAACAATGGAAAAGACAGCAACCTCTGGTATGTGCTTACCTACAATAAACTCTATGAAAACCAGAAGTAATCTCTATTATATTATAAACATACCTTGGTCCGCAGCCGCACTCTAATCTATATAATGTCTCTGTACTATAATATTTTTAATTCGATAACTTTATTTACATGTACAATTGTGTACATACACACGGTAAAGTATAAAGTTAATACACTATCTAATATAAATAAATGTATGTACAAGACATGATATTCGTATGTGTTAAATGTATATATTTTTAAAAATGAAAATGAAAGTTAATAAACAATCAAAAACAACTCTAAATAACCTCTTTATATTGTAAATTTATATATAAGCGGGCGGTCTAAAAAATCATTGCAGTCACACGCAGCCCATGGCGATATTATTATTTTGTTTACATCGCTCAAAGCTGGTATGCGAACATATGTGTTGACATATCGACAGATGAGTTAAAAAATTGACATTTGTGTTTATGTTTTAAATTTTATTAAAAATTGAAGATAAAGATATATTTGTTGTGGTTTATAATGCAATTGATTAGTTACTTAGACAAACTGCCAATTGCCCACTTATCATTTCTATTCATGTCGTCGACACCGCGCGAATGATGCAATACCTGGATGAGTAGTGTATCCATTCACGTCGCCACTGATATTCACATCGACACTTTTGACCGAATTATGTTCTTCGCTTAGTATCAACTTGGTGCGATGTGAAAAGGATATATGTTATTTGTGTGTGTATACGTTTGATTTGTACTGTATATGTGCGATTTAATCAGTATAGTCCTGTTTTTATCATACATCTATTGCGGGACAAGTGTGTTACATATTGATCTGTCTACTTTCATTCGATTTTGTACAAATTAAACCCGGTCGACAATATGTATCCCAAAAAACGCTTTATTCCTTTCGAGAAATTAAAAAAAGGATTGTTATCACCTCAAAAACAAACATTTCTTTTCGTATAGCGAGAAATAAAACTTATTTGCTGGAAACGTTGTTTTTTCATTTTGTTATTTATTCAAAAAAGCAATTATATTTTTAAATCCTATTGATTTTTTTTGTAGAAAAATAGATCAAATGCTTGTATACATGCTGACCATATGTGATATTTAATTATTTTGCCAATTGATCAAAAGATAAAAATGTGACATCCATTTACTAAATTACATACTGACATCATTATCAGATTGAATTTTTTTAATTTATGAAAATGAGCCCAGTTACAGTCAATGTTGTTAATGATCATTTTTATATTCACATTTGCGCATATAATATAGTTTCAACGAGCTGTTTACCGAAACATATAGTTGTACCAGATCGTTTGCGTTCATTGACATTGGATGCGTGGTGTGATTTGTTGATTTTAATGTGTTATATAAGTGATCCTGATTCTGAACATCAATCTTAAAAACATACACGCATCCCGAGAGTACAACGTCATATAATAATCGACGAATGAACATGAAATAGTCAATGAACGACTATATCACTATATGCCTATGAGCAACAGGAATATAATTTTATATCACTGACATTGGATGCGTGCAGTTTCGTTGATGAATTTATAAGTGTGAACGCAGTTTTAAAAACAAAATACATTCCGAAATTGCAACCTCAGAGGAAATGGATTCAATATAGGTTCGAAATGTATGTTTAGATCTTGACCTGATAAATAAACAACACATACTCTATCACTGTGAACAACGGGAAGATTGATTAACCTGAAAAATGATGATAAATGAATGACTTTGGAAAAAATCTTAATCTAACAGTATTTATTGGACAACTCATCAAAGTATAAATAATATACACAAAGAATTTATCTATTGTATTGTAAAATGTAAACACCATTTTAAATTATAAATTGCAATATAAAAGTATTATGGCGTGCGGTAACCAACGGCGGTATTGACTATAATGCTATAATATTATTTATGTTTAGATTTCGATCAGGCTAAATCTTATCCTACACATATAAATAAATGTATTTTGTTTTGAATCGAAAACGTGAAACAATATAAATATTTTAATTATAACTTTATAAAATCAGAATAGGTTTTAAATTATATTTACAATATATTATGTTTTTAGTAGGTATATTTAATAAACAATTGCATATATAATACGGAAATTGAGATTTAATTTTCTTCTCGCTATTTGTTGAAAAGAAAAATAAAAAAAACCAAAATAAAAACTTATTGTTTATTGGAGCATAAAAATTATTGAATTTATTGAAACATTTTGAAAGAAAAAATATAAAAATTGTGTATAGTAAAAAATTAATAAAATAAAAACAATTTCTGAATTACAATAAGTGAAAGTGAAATTTATGGTAAATTTGCAATATTATAAGAAAAATTTGTATGTATGTAATTTATACATAAATTACAAATACACGCAATTATATTAAAAATACAGACAAAGTGTAATAAAAAATAGTATTCGAGTACATTTGTATTAAGACACACATTTAGATTTTTGCGAGGGTGGATGAAAATTTCTGTAGACAGAAAAATTTTAGAGTAAAACGTCTGTTGGGGGTGTGAGACTTTAACCAAATAAAAATACTACCGTTAAGCAATGTCATTCTGGGAACGATTACTTCACGAACTATTTCAATTGAATCTCCTAACTACCAATAAACAATTTAATTTTATTACTGTTTTACCGTTTTTACATCAACATAAGAACAATTATTCATAGATTGATGCCAATCTGTTCTTTAGATAAATTATACGCGAGCTCATAAGGTTTCACCCTTTTAAGTCTTCGTGACATGTCGGTGTTGTCTACTAGGATCTTAATGCCCGCTACTTTCCTTACTATGCAAATTCTTCATCTTTATGTCAGTTTATGTATTGTTTTGTTCGTAGCAAGATACTTATTGCAAATACTTTGTCCTGGAACCTTTGTATTATAAGTTAGGTTAGTTTTTTGGTGCAATATCCAGAACTGTATAACATATTTCCAAACAAGTTTCAGGTCGAATTCGTAGAGTAATATTTTGTATTCTTTATTTTAATTGTCAAGGCAGATAGTTGCTTCCTAATATAACCAGTACATTTTCCTATATCTTTCATTTCCAATTCTTCTATTTTCATTTTTACTTGTGCTTTCCAGTGTAGCTTAGCATCTAGGGACAAGCCTACCACCCAGGTACTTGACTGTATTGGGATTTGGTATTTATAATTTGATTGATTATAAATATAGCTCTATGTTATAAATTATTGGTAATATCTATGTAAACTGATATGGATTCATTTAATTTTATCTTATTTTTAATCTTTATAATTATCACTCCAGCTGTTGTGTGCGGTTCAATGCGTCTTCATCGTCATTTTGCGAAGTTAAATTTGGTCCAAAGTTCTTGCCCACCTATATATTTTCTATATATTCGGTGATTTAGGTAAAGTTGTCAGTTTTCCAGTACTACATTTCCAGTATTTTTACTCTTTTGTACAGTCTGGTTAACGATCTGCACCCTGTCCATATTGCAAACCTTGTATTATTCATTTAATCTTCTTGTCGATTGATGATGTGCTGTTACTCATTACAATTTACGCCGATGATGGTTTTCGAAGGTTACATGTATTATGAGTTACCACATTTCCTAGAAAATCATTTTTTATCTGACTGTTGTTACTAACATTATAAAATGTTGAAGTAGTTAACACGAAAAAATTATATTTCGATTTTAATCGCACGAATGCACTCTTTATTTCAAAAAGTCAGTTCTCCCGTTAGCTTAAATATGGCCTTAATACATATTTTGAATCATTTGGAGGTCGGGTCGGGTGCAGGGAAACAAAATTCTATTTACTCTGGATAACCAAACGGTGATTAGAAGAATGGAAGTGATAAAGATGACTACATATTTGGGTTTGGAATGCGTTTAAAAACTAAACCGGACTTCAACTCGAAATGAGATCACTTTGGTTTGGGTAAAGTGACATATGGGCTCAGCTTGACCCTCAATGGTTCAGAACTATATTACGCCTTAGGTGAGGATTCTAATCGTGAAATGTATTATGGGAAAACATCGGAGACTTTTGGTACAAAATGACTAGATGTAGGCAATCTAAATTAGCTGTTAGATATTCTACAGGAAATAGCTACAGCTTGGAGTCTAAGCTTGGAGTGAGGAACCCTTAGAAAAATACCAAATATTTGGTTATTAACCAAATCGTCAGATGGTACCTTTGTCAATAATGATATACTACTTGTTGTTATATTATAGTTGGTTTCGATCTGAATGATTCATAACTAATTTCTATACTATCTCTTCGGCGGATATAACATTTAACTTAATAATAAATATAAAAACATTGAATTATTTTTATAATTGTAATTTGTAATATTTATTTTTGTGTTTTATTGTTTACTTTACGTCGGCTTACAGAAATTTATTGCAAAATCATTTTTAATGTACTCTTATTAAATTCTCTTACGTTGATCTAATATGTATTTATTATTATTTTTCATACAAAAAGAATGTACATGATTTGCAATGAGGTAAAATACCTAATATCGTAAAAGCAAATATAATTTTCTTTGAAGGATTTTTTCAAAAATTTATATCATATGATTTTGTATATTGAAATTACTATGAAACACTACACGACAGAGGATGTTAAATTGTATGAGCAGATTACATTATAATGACAATAGTTTATTTCTTATTTTTATAAACATAAATCATTTCATTTCCTCTGTGACAACGTATATATTGTTAAAAATATTATGTATTCATTTGGAATTATGTTTATGTTGTGTCATTGACATACATTTAAATTAATTTACTATATAGCAAAATACTTATAAATAATTATTGCAATTGAATCTTAAGTTATTCCACTAATAGCTTAAAAATCATTTTTTTTAAGAGCCATTCATTTCGAATATATAATTATTTAAAATATCTCTTACTTTGATAATTATTTGTAACGAAATGAGTTATAGATTTTGGTGCATAATTAGTAAAGTATTTAAATTATGAATGAAGGTTATGGGTTATGGGATATCTTTACGCTTAAGCTGCAACAATTCAAACCATTTTTAATATAAGTACACACACATAGTTGGTAAAAATAATGTGAGCTACATATAATAAAAACTTCTGCATAGGAATCACCCGTTCGTTATGTGGCATAATATATTATAATCATTTATAATTAGATTGCGAAATTTTCTATAAAATTTTGCATTATTTTTTATGAAATAAATAATAATGAGTCACGCAATGATTTGTTATTCTGTAAATTTTATTGGTTTGTAAAAAATAAGTGGATGCATACGTTTATATGAAAACAAACAACACAATCATTTTTTAACATACTATAAAATAACTTTATTCAGCGTAAAAAGTGTGTATTCAATTTTTATTCGATGACCTTTTGTTAACTTTTAAACAATTCCGGTGATATTTCTCGTTCATCGAACTTTTAATCTTTATCGACAAAAAACTGAACCAAGTATCGTTTGATATCAGCATATCATTATTGAAATTGTTTACATTCACAAAGTATTGCGCAAACAAAACGATGGAAATGGTAATGTGATGATGCAAGGTAATAATATGTTGGTGTGTAGCACCATATCTCAAACAAGCTCCAATAATTTTTGAGCAATGTTGTGTGTGGACTTATTTTGTCGTCATGGTGGAACACAATATCTTTTCTATTTACCGCAATTCTAGTTGCTTCTCTTGAATTGCATTGTTCGCAGTAGATTGGTTATAGTTGTTGAATATATACATCGCTGAATTGATCGTTTTGTTGCTTGATAAACGTTTAAAATTTCCAATTACTTTGTAATTTTATCAAACTAATCACATAATATTTCTTTTTTTTATCAGTTTTGCATGTTGTTCATCTACTTGCTTCACGATCTTTTTCGTCTATAAGAAACAACCGATCTTTCATCGCCAGTTTTCAATGAATAATTTTTGTAACGTTTCGTAAACAAACCGCAAATGGAATTTTTAGCGATAGTTAAGTGAATTTCTTTAAGATAAAATGAAACTGGTTTTTTTTCGCATTCAAATTCTTTTAAACGCGGCAGTTGATACGTCTAACTTCTCTGGACGTCAATTTTGAATGAAAACCCCCTGAACAAAATTTAGCAAATCAAATTTGACACTCACACTTTTGATTGCGCGTATTTCCTTATCTTAATTAAATACCATTGTTGTTTAACAATCCATTAATTTCATTGATTTATATCTTCTTCCTGATTAATAACTTTATTGATTTTTAGTGCACCATCTACAAAATGTTATGTACAGACAAACATACGAGAGCATGTTTTTAACTGACATGAAATGTTAAATTTATGCAATGACATCGTGCTCGCCAATAATATGCTATATCAAACAGATTATATATCGTTAAATTAATTTAAATTACCAATTTTCAACAACATGCGCTTATTATTGTTAATTTTGAAATAAAATCTCATTGAATAAAAACACAAAAATTGTGAGAAACTGAATATACGACAGTCGGACAATCTGCACATAATGTGTGGAGAAAAATCTCATGTGATGAAGACGAATGATACAAAATTACATCTAAAACAACCATACATACGTTCAACAAACGCTACAATCCAAACACCCATATTCTGCATACATGGTGTCACAAATCCATACAAATGGAACACAAATTTACTCGATATTTATTATTATTATTATTAAAATCACACCAAAGCACTGATATCGAAATTTCACAAAATGTATTTCCTATACTGATATAATTAAAATGTCTGTTAAACACTTTGTATGTATACATATTGTACAATATTGTATTATAGATAGAGTAGAGAGTAATAACGCATAATATATAATTTTCCATTTCATCGAAATTAAAATAGAAATACATTTTTATAATATTTAATTTAACCAATGCATTCAAAAAATATCGAGACTAACTCACACTTTAGATTATTTTGTTAATTTATGTTATTTCAAAATAGTAAAAAAAGCTTCATAAATGTTTTGGCGATTATAGCTTGTATGCGATTGTTCAATGAAATAAAAGGTTTGGTGGTAGGTATGTACAGTAATTTTTGAAAACGAACTACGTTCTACTAACAATCATTCGTCGGATAAGTGTTGTTGCTCATATTTGTTGTTTGTGTTATTATTTACATGTCATATTGTTCAATTTTGCAGACATGGCACATGTTTTGTGCGCCAAAACTATTGAATATTTGAGATCGAATATCACAAGAGATAATTTTTCAAGTCATCATGAAACTTGAAAGGTATCGGAACTGTCTCGTTATAACAAAAAAAAAACACAGTATGCAGAACGCGCAGTCTTGATACTTCTTAAACGCTTAACTATATTTCTATAGTATATTTAATCAGTGCATATAAGAAAAAATATTATGAAATCGTTCACGTATAAAAAATAATAAAGTGCAGTAACTATATCTTATAAATAATAATTATTAATTTAATTACATATTATAGGTGTATAATAAAATGTATTCGTATTATAGTTACATCAACACTAACACACATGCAATACAACACCACACACTTTCACAAAGGCACAAAAGAATATCATTATTATTTTTATTATTATTATTATTATTATTATTACAATTAATGTAATAATTACAATAAATATTGTTTTGTTATTGTTATTATAATATTATTTTTAAATACTGCGAACTTATAATTATTTAATTTTCCAAAGACTTACATAACAAGTGACGTGTATATGTTAAATGCCTGCGATTATAAAGTTTATTAAAATGTTTACAAATCGTTTAATTCATATCAAATTTTGTAACTTTATGGCTATCTGGTCATTTATAATTGTTTCTCATAAGGTATAACCCTGCGGCGACTTGATTTAAATTTAACGGCAATTAAGCGATAATGTTACTTCGAAATTTAATAAATTCATTTAAATTCGTTAATTGCTAGTAATAAATATGAATGGATGTATTAATTTCCAACTCTTTCTAATATGTAAAATAGTTAAAATCTGAACTTTTAGAAATGCGAAGCAGTGAATACAATAAAATAATAGTGAAAAATTTTCCATAAAGTTACTAATATATCGAAAGTAAATTACTTATAGTAATTTAATGTTTAAGATAAAAACATAAAATGTGGATTTAATCATAAAGTAACAGCCTACACCAAGACTACACAGCTGAAACAGCCCGCCAAAACCATTGTCACGTGTTATAAAATTTAGTAACAACGCCATAGTTTCACCACATAAGTGGAATGTAATTGCCAGTAATTAGCCAACTGCTCATAATGTAGTGCATAATCCACCAAATTCCCATACAGCACCAGTACAAGTAATATAAGAGGATCAAAATGCATATAATCCCCGAATACTAATGGTTCACAACCTCATCCGAAAAAACAATACCACTGATGTCAACACACCAATAAATTGAGGACAATTCGTCTGCAATTCAACTGCAAGATCGGTCTACCAAATTTCATAGAAGTACCGGAATACAAATGCATCCAAAAAAAAACAAATGGTAAACGTAAAGTATGGGCATATTTAGTAGTTCAAGTCTATGATTATAACTTAATCTTAATATGGATCAGTCCAATTAAGATTTCTAAGCGCAAGCGATTTTCGAATATCATCAGCAAATATTTTGCATTCCGAATTTTTAAAAACAGAAAGCAAATCAATAATAATATAAATTAAATAAAATAGGTCTTAAATGACTACGCCGAGGGACACCAGACAATACATTAATATCGAACCTGATAGTACATTATTTTTAACAAAACACATCAAGAACGACCCGTTAAATACAACCTAATCCATGTAACAAATTTTTAATTAAAATCCATCTGTTATAAAATAAAAATGAAAGTGGTTACGATAATGAATATCCACACATTTTACAAGTACAACCGATGGAATGCCATCAGGCCCGTACGAATATTTAACATCACATTTTAAAATATACTTGCGCAAACATCATGAACACTTTGTTTGACGGTTTGTTAAACTCGCGGTTCACAATCCATAAATCAATCAACTGCTGATAGTGGACATAACCACATCTATATTGTTATATTAGCAAGTCATTTTGTTTATTTTCCGGACAGTACATTCGTACATTTATATAACTTATATCATTACATACTCCTTTAAAATTATATAAATACATTTGTAAATTATAATTATATATATTCTGAAAAGATCTCAATTATTTTAGCATTTTCTATTTTATATAATTTATTTCACCATATTTGATTTGATCTGTTGACATACATATTCGTACATTCGCAGACACTTTGAATTTAAAATAATCGAGTTGTTTATGTATACAATTAATTATCCACCCACTCTTTGCAATTGTATGCATAATATTTTTTTTGCATACTTTTTTTCACATTTCTTTATTTGTACACATTTTTATGTTGTAGTAAAATCCGATTTATAAATAAATGTAATGGTATTCATATGCGGTTATCCACTTTGCAACTATACGCAATATTGAGTATACATATATTGTAAAAATTATTAATATGGTAATAAGGAGATTTACTTATACGAACCTAAATACATTTGCATTGTCATTTCACCAAATCCCCGCACACATAATAAATGACAATATATAAATAGAAGTTTTGAATTAAATTTGTTTTCTACAATAACACATTTTATGCATAATTTATTATAAAAAAAATTAATAAAATTTATTATGCAAAATTAATTGTGTGCACACGCCGCACGCGTATAAATTATGTAAAATTTAATATTGTTAATAAAAGTTCGAATGTCTAACAATAAGTCAATAACATTAAAAATAGTAAAACAATTATAAGTTAATTGTATTATTTATTAAATTAAAATGTATTTATTATTATTAAGTCAACATTTTATTGTATAGAAATTTATTAATATATAATATACGAGGTGTCCCAGTAGTTATCTACTTTACACACCCGAAAGGAGCGTAATCCTGGGACTTTTTCCAGGATTGTCCGATTGTGACTCCTAGTGACCATATACAAATCAACGAATGGCTTTTAGATTTTAATAATCTATATGTGTGTGTGGCCGATAAAGATGATTTCAAATTTATTTGCAAAAAAATGGTTCACACATTAAAAAATTTCATTTAATTTGTGTATTCGAAAATAGAAATATCTAGAAAAGTAGGCGTCGTAGGAAAAAAATTAATACAACTTTTTTGTAGCTGATAATTAGTAGAATAAAAATATTACAAAACATACTTTTGTGAAAATTTTTCAAGTTTTCACCATTATTTTTCGACTTTGATTCATAATAACTCGAGAACTAATGAACTAAAATCCATGTTGATTTGTAGATATTATAATAGTTTTAAAGAATGAATGACTAATGGTCAAACGCAAAACCAATAGCCTTTAAAGTATCGGAAGTGGCACTATAGTAATCACGACAATCGGACATACCATGTAGAATAATTTTTTGCTGGAAAAAGTCCCAGGATTACACTCCTTTCGGGTGTATTATAGGCACATACTGGGACACCCAGTATATATTGTGTATCAACAAAAAAATGTATAAACAATAATATTGTGATTGTTTGTGTCTTTTACGAAGAATGCGATGAATAACTTATTAATAGAAAATGTGTCAAAGAATTTTTAAGACAATCTGTAACATGAAATACAAACAAATTATTATTATTTGTTTTGTAAATTTTATTCAAAAGAAAAATACATATATAAACTTGGGACAGCGATTTAATAATAATAATCGGAATGCATTTCCAGTTCACTTCAAGGAATTGCTATACCAAAGCATGCATCAAAGCGGCTTGTTTGATCGATACATCACACGTTTTACTTTTAAGTTTTTGGAATAACAAGAAGTCAGAAGGATGCGCTAAATCAATGAATATACGGTGGAATTCGGACTTTTCCATATCAAATTCAGAATTTTATAAATCAAATTCAGAATTTTTCAAATGAAATTCAGGATTTTAAAAATCAAATTCCGAATTTACCAAATCAAATCCATAATTTATTAGTAAACAGTTGAAAAAATAGAATTATAAAATGAATAATAATGAATTGAATTAATCAAAAATAACATAATTTAAAATTTAATGCAAAGTTTGTTCAGAAACAGTTGATGGCAATTTCATCGTCATATGCGAGAAATAATTGCTACAATCATTGTAGGAGTGATGGTTGTCACAGACTCTGCAATTATATTAACTAAATTCTGGTTATTATTAGAGGATCCACCAACAATTCTCGATCTTTGAAACTGGTTTTAGAAAAACCTTTTCAATTGGATTCAGCATTGGAGAATATATAAGGTGGGAAAGATAGACTAAGGTATATTATTCGTCTCATTCATAATATCCAGCACTTTTTGTGTCTTGTGCATTGCTGCGATGTGCAAAATAAACCATGCACCTTAGTTATATTTTCTTCTTATTTAAGTTTATTAATTATAATTCTTCGAGAAATCCACACAAAATATCGCTGTTCACAGATGAGGTATAGTAATTAGTTTTTATATAATATTACCTGAATATTCATAGCTGATATTTCCATTGGAAGTATGACGTATACAGATGTGTTTGCTTTGCATCATACGCAATCGTTCTACGCATATGGTAATTAAAACCATATAAATACAATTTTTTTTCTTGCCTGAGGAACATAATTCGTGAAATTAACTGCATATCATTTTCATTTCAGAAAAGTTGCAGGAGAATTTATATAATTGTTCGATATTGATGCTCGCACATTTAATTGAAATACGTAATTTTTCCAATTCAATATTAATTGAAGTTAAACTTAAAAATTTTGCGGGGTAGAATAAAATAGAAAATCCGGAAAAGTTCGAATTTAAAGTTAAAACCCTATTTATACATAGGAAATATTTGTTTTCAAAAATCTACATACAATGAGTAAATTGCGAATGAGTGTTATTATTATTATGTACCACCCACCACACCAACTCCGTTTTCATCCCAATATTCCGAATTAACTAAATCGGTCAGTATGTGTTACATATTTGATACTAATAATATTATAGTGACCAGTAATTGTTTGTCCGCAATTGGAACAAATTTTTGAAGATAATATCAAATAATTTAATGTGTATTGCATTGGTTTAATAATTCAACGTTTGAGTTAGTTTAACAAATTCATATACAAACTTTAACTGTTATAGGCGGCTGACTCTCGAGCTTTATCATGCATATGCGATTACAATGTTGACACCGCACTGTAGGTTGTCATTTAGTCTTAAAAATTAATTTACACTCTGTATATATTTTGAGTGATTGATATGTCGCGTTGTAAGTATTACACGTTTATTTAAAAATTTATAATATGAATACAATCAATTGGTACTCGTATTATTAAATAAATCATCTAATAAATATGTAATATTTAAATTATAAATAAATTCAAACAATAAATTTTATTATTCTTATTTTAATATAAAAATTTGTAATTATAATTAGTTACATATATTTTGTATATTACTAGATTTATTAAGTGAATGATATAGTTTTTTTTTAAATATATTACATATTTATAAACTATTTGGTTCTCCTGCTGAGTAATTGTTGCAATTGTCTTATGTGAATGAAAAAAAGTTTGTATTTTTTCTATACAGGCAATGATTTTCTAATATTAATGAATCTATATGCATTTTGCCAGATACAAAATAAATTATTAATAATCTAAAATAATTTAAGCGGCATTGACCTGCATTGATTTTTATGTTGTTGAATACACACGTACCGAGAAAAAAAAATACTAAAATTTTATAATACTCAATTATTTGCAAATTATTATTACATTTGATGTATTTATGTTAAAATATTACGAAATTTATCAATCGTATGTTTTTTTGTTTATTGTTTTGTGAAATGCCTTATACAATGCAAGTTTAAGATGATGTTTTAGAAATGATTAGTATATAATTAATTTACATTTTAGCATTTAATTGATTTGTTATTTATTTATTTATTTAAACATTCTAATGTCTGATCTGAGGTAAAATAATATTATAGAAAAAGTAGAATTTAAAATTTGGATCTCTTTTTCATAATTCAAATTAATTTTGTCACTAAATTCATAAAATTTCGTCGGCTAAAACGATCATAATTGGTACGATAACTATATAAATCCATAATCCTCAAGTGTAGCTTAGCTAGTAAACCAGAGCAATCAATTCTACCGTCTAATATAAATTCGTTATAAACGATATAACCATAGAAAATCTCTATTCCTTTGAAGAGTTGGCATATTTAACAAATTTAGTCTATCTTCATATGAACGAAGATGAATAGAATTAGTCCAAGGAAGACTTAATGCAAATATAAGATATCTTTTCTGAATTGATTCAATTCTGACAATATGTATGCTACAATACGGAGACCATACATGACATAACAGGAGCAATAAATGTTGTTTTAGCGCAATTAGGTTAGACATTTTGCTTAATTCACATTTAATGAAACCAAAAACGGAATCTGTTTATCACAAAATCAATGTGTGATTGCTAAAATTAAGTTTTTTTTATATCGAGGACTATAATTCAAGATCTTTAATCGATCTATAGAGCAAAGCAAAAATGAACCATCTAATTGGTAATAATTTCGAATATTTGCAGTTAAAGTTCATAACTTTACTTTCATCAATGTTTAATGTTAATCTATTGCGATTTTAAACCAATCATATATCTGATTGTAAATCAATACAATCCACAACATTATACATTTGATTTAAAAATTTTTACATCGTCCACAAACATTAAACATTTACATAATGATTTATAAAACACAACAAATTGTTAATAAATAAAATAAATAAGAAGATCGGTCCAAAATTACTACTCTGAGGTATGCCGGAACCAACGTCTAAAACTTATAAATATAAAACCCATAAATACAACCCTACTGTTACGTTACCGTAAAGAGGATTCTATCCAACACACAACATTTTTATTAAATTGCACTTTTGTTAATTTTAAAAGTAAAATTTCATGAGATAATTTTTCGAAAGCCTTGCTAAAATCAGTAAAAACATAATCTACTTGACAACGCGATCAACAGATTTCTCCGCGTATACAAAAAGTAACAAATTCCAACCAATTTGTAGTTCCATTCATAAAATCGCATGCTGTTTACGTCAAATAAGCGACTTAATATTGAATATTACTGTTTTTGTAACAATAGATACAAATAAAATGAACAATTGGGTGACATTAAGGTTGTTTTGGAAAAGAACTTATCAGTTTGTGAAATTGCTCTGAATTTGAGAGTAGGTAAAACCTCAGCAAAATTAAAAAAGAATTGCACAGAAATCAAAATTTGTCAAAAGGATGTATAGAAAATATAAGGAACAACTGTTCGCTGTCAAATTAATTGAAAGAGGATCTTTCACTAACTCAACAGGAGCAATAAAAATTGTTAATACAGTCTCTAATAAGCAAGTATCACGTCATACTGTGTCATAATGGTACTCAAAACACTTTGGACTGTTGCTGATTGAAAAGCTGTGCTCTTTATCGAAGAAAAAAAAATTAATTGTATAGGATCTGATGGACGTCACTATGCATGGAAAATTAAGTGATCTCCGTTGAAAGACCATTAAGTAATATAGGCACTGTTAAATTTGGTGGTGCGGGGCGGTTTTTGCTATGATGAATTAGGAAAAATAATAAAAACTATGTCAAAATGACCGCTGCTATGTATTGTGAGATATTAAAACACGGTTACATACGATCAGTCTACGAATAGGCTATGAATAGTTTAAAATTTCTTAAGAAACCTGTCAAAAAGTAATAGAGTCAATGCCTAGAGCTCTTTTACCAAATATTAATTCCAAATTGTTTGTATTTGTATTTACTAATTCTCACAACTGTCCGCATTGCAACTGTTGACATTTTTTCATTTATAAGACAAACGATTTATTATTTTATTTTGCTACTTTAATTATTAAATATTATTTAAAAGTATTTGTTGAAAAATTTAGTATATTGTTTAAATATTTTATGAAAATAACCTTTATTTCGCACATGTGATAATATGCGGACAGACACACACTACTGTGATATATTTATATCTTATCTAATAAAAGATGGTGGTACATTCATAATATTCTTATACAATACGAGAACATAAATTTAACTATTATTTTTATTCAGACAAAAATGCTTTATTCTATAGTCGTAGAACTTGTTGTAGCTCTAATTTCTATTATTATTTATTTATTGGTAATTATTCTTTGTTCTTAGTTTTTACCATAATTTACATATTATTAATTGTTGGTCGCAGTAAATGATATACTTGAAAGTATATTATCACGTAGTCACATAATAAATTATTATTATTAATTTTATAAGCTATCAAAAATGTTAATTTAATATTTATTATTTCAGAATGATGAAAAATCATTAGAACATATTGGTGATATTTTTCAAGATGAAGATAATATGGCATCAATATTAATGCGGCGTCAATTAGAAAATGGTGATCTATTAATGGTAAGTAACCTAAATTTATTTAAAATTATTTTATTATGGTAATTGTTGTAATGTGGTTTCTTTTAAATACATATACAAAATACTAGTACTAGTACTATAGTATAATTCATAATCATAAATCTTAATTGACATATCAACATTAACGTATTGATATAATATTTTTAATAGAGTTAAATACTTCTAATTATATAAATAATTATATATTAATAATAATAATAATAATAACAATATTTCATATCATATTAATAACAATAATATTAAATAAAATATTTAATTTATCGATTGCAAACATTTTTACAAATCATTAACAAGATATTTGTGTTGTTTTTTTCTACTAACATTTGATTTACCATAATAAAATTCATAATACTAAATTTTGTAATAATCTAACTATAAATAAAATGTTAAAAATATATTGTATAAAAACAATATAATATTCTTATTATAAATAATCTAAATCACAGGCTGTTTCACTTGAAATCGCGTTAATAATTAAGATTAGATGGTGGTAGTAGGGCAAAATCTAAGTTAAAAAGTTGTATAATATTGTTGACATTACAAACAACAATGACATGTGGGTATTATTTTGCATTAACAATTGTGTATATATTAAAGCTATTGCAACAGGAATGGTTTGCGCTATATATTCAAGAATAAAAAATTATTGTGTTGGCAAACGAAAATGTTAAACAATAATGTATTAATAAAGGAAGCTATAAACAAGAGAATAGCTATAACAACGAAAATAACTGATTTGGGTACACCTAAATATAGGAATGAAATACACAAATTATTTTCGCTGTATGTCCACAAAGTGTAGCGACATCGCCATAAAGAAATTAATATATCTACTATTATAATTAATGCAATGATAATGACAAGGAATACTGATTTTTGCTTATTTCTAATATTAGCAAATATACAAACATGATGTTCTTTTTGCTAATGGATTGCAAAGCGTTACAAATTTATTTTCGCTTGTTCTGAATCGGTCAAAATTATGACGCTCAGCTCTTCTTCTTTAAAAATGCTCTGCTTGGAAAATAGTTTGGACAAAAATTCAGAAACCATCGGTCGACAACTCCATGTAGCGTTAGATTTTTGTGCTACTTACGTTATACTGTAACTTGGTTGGAAAGTTACCATCTCGCGTATTTATCAGACAATGTTTCTTCTGCAGCTAAAACTTGAATGCATTCAACACCGTTAGTTTATGTTATTGCAAATGATGCGGAAAATATTTTGATTTAAAATAAAAATTGCAATTTTCATAAAGTAAATGTATTTTATTTTTTCCAAAAAACAGAAAAAATTAATCCTTTTGCATTTAAAATATATTCTAAATATATATTTTGACCTTAATAACGCCTTTAAACAGTATTTATTTATATAAAATACGACTATTCTTCAGTCAAGCGAAGGTTCAAAGGGTCAAGGAACAGTATTTTGAAATCGACCCACATACCAACATTTGTTTCTAACAAATTTGTGGACAACCCTCCTAAGGGTTGGGATTAGTTAAATTTTGTATAGGACAAAATTATAATTACGAAAATGAGGGAAGTATCGTTAGTGTAAGATATAAGGGTAACCTCTACCAAATATTGTTCTACCCAAAACACTTTTGCTAAAAGAAGTATTACAATTACTGGAATAAATGTGATTTAGTGACACATCCGAATTTCTTAATGAAACTTCAATGCATTCCTTATATACGAACGTTTAACTAAACTTTTGTTTGCAATTATTTAAAGTGCCAGGAATCACAAGGAAAATTGCATAAATTTATATATTTTCATTTTCATCATTGTTACACACAGTTGAAAATTTTGGACTAAATTTTGAACCAAAATTAGTTTACACCACGCTTTTTATAAACTAGAAATATTAAATAATAAACACAACGAAGTATACCTCGATTTTAAAAAGCATTTGAGATTAATTTTCAAATTTTGGTATTATTTTTAAGTAATAATATGTTATTATTTAAGGATTAAATAATAAACCATCGAAGATATTAAAACACTTTCGACAACCGAAAATAGAAAATATTATAAAATTACGTTTACAAAATTGTGTTATGTGTTTTAAAATCAAAATAGTGTTATTATGTATTGATAAAAAACGGCACACCACTTGCATATGTCAAACTTGATTTTATATTTTCGATAATTTAAACCCTCTAAGTTTAAACCATGTTTTAATTATTTATTACACAATATATATATCACCATGAAATGTGATAATAGACATAAAATATTTTAGTTTTTTAGTATTTTATTGTTTATTGTGGGGGAAGGATGTGGTGCATTTTATTGTTGATTCCGACCCCGGGGAATTTAATTTAACCCGATCGAGTAACAAAGCGAGTCAAGCGTGTAATGTTCTTAAACTGCAGTGACCCGATGAATTTAAGCGATTGAACCGAGTGAAGCGAGTTACCTAAAAACGTGTTTGAAATAGAAAGCCGTTTGATACCATCTTCTTATCGTTCGTTCACTCTACTGCCTTTATTTTTCAAATTTTAATTTGTCCCCATATAATTTTACCCTCCAATGTGAACTATTGATTAATTATAAATACGTTTACTAATTAAAAACCATAAAATTGTGTAATGGCAAATCGTTTTTTTTTAGGATACAATTTCAAATGAAACACCCTTTGTTAATATGTTTAGTTGTAGTTTATTACTAATTGTTTATTATTATACACCTATTCGGTTAAAGTAAATACATTTTTATTGTCGTTCAGTTGATTTTACTCATATTTCTTTTCTTACTTCTATGCCATATGTCTGAGACAGACATGAGATAATAAGATCACATATAATATAATTCTTCGTGTAAAAAATGTAAAATAATAATAATAATAATAGTTATAGTATTTATTTATTCTACAAATCTCCGTCATATAAAAATTCATGTAAAAATATAATACATTTAATAATATTTTAATTTTACGTAGTGTAATTTTAGAGTTTTACCTTGACCGATTTAAATTATAGAACAAGAAAATTTACTATTAGTAATTTTATTTATATTTATTTATATTTTTGTATAAGAAAAAACCTTTTTATGTAGTATTTGTGTAATAAATATATGCAAAATAAATTGTATTGTATACATATTTGTAATTTAATATAATGTTTTTACATATTTTTTGTATATTGTTACGTATTATTATTATTATTATTATTTTTCTGTGTTGTGTAAATTGTAAATAGACTAAATATAGAAAATATAAAATGGAAAAAATGTATGGAAAATACCTTTGTAGTTTGTAGAAAAAATTACCTTATTATTTATTATACAATTAATTGTTATTTGTTTTTGTTCATTATAATATTTACAATTTAATTCATTTTTTGCTGCGTTTACAATTGATGAATACTTAATTTGCATATACACAAAACATCCATATATTTTCATAATATATCATAAATATAAACGACGTAGACACACATAAAATATTTTCAAAAAAATTCAACATAATTGAAAGTTCTATTTTTTATTCCTCCTACCATGTACACTGTACTTAAAATGTTTACAGACAGATAGTAGATACAGTACGGTTATAAAGTTAGTTTACACTGTATACAGACCGCTTTACCTAATAATTTTTCATCATCATCAACTTTTTAGAGGTTTTTCAGCTTGTTTTTCACTATTGTGCCTCCCATTTTTTTTTTGGTGATCTGGCAAACAGTTCTTCTGCCATTCGGTTTATTTGTTTTAATTATATTCTAGTTAGTGCAGCTGTCACGTTTCTCCGATTTACGTAATTTCTCTACATTTTTCTTCTTGTTTTTGTCCATTTTACGATGTCTTGCACTTCGCATTCTGTTCTTGTTGTCTCATTGCTGATCATATCCTTTCCCATTGTTTTACTATCCTTCTTAGGATTGGCATTTCTGTTGCATTGAATTTTATTGCACTTGTGTCTGGTTTCGTTTCAATTCCATATGTCAGAATTGGTCTGATACATGTTTTATATATTCTAACCTTCGCCGGTATGCTAAGGTATTTATTATACAACACAATGCTATTCAGTGAGGCTGCCGTGTTCAGTGTTTTGTTAATTCTATTTTCTGTCCATTTGTTATTGAGTTATCTTTGGTAACTTTTGTGCCCAGATACATATTTTATGTGATGACATCTTGAGATTGTATTATGCGGCTGTCGGCTATACTGCGTTTATTTAGATATAGTTGATAATTTATGCTGTTGGCGACAAGTGTCATATCGTCAGCGTAGCAAAACATTCCCATCTGTTTTGTATCAATGTTTCATGTTGTCAGCGTCTTTCGATTATTTTATCCATTACTACATTACAAAGTATCGGACAATAAGTGCCTTGTCTTGTCTTATACCTGTAGCATAATCTATTTGATGTGATATGGTTTCATTGGATTTTATTTGTGATTTAAGGTTTTCAATTAAGTGTTATTATAGGATGTTGGTAATTTGTCGTGGAACATCTTTTTCTGTAGAAGGTATATTTACAAGATCCGTTATTTGTACGCTGTCAAAAGCTTTTTCAAAATCCACAACGCACTCAAACGTGGGTGTATTAAATTCAATTGATTTTTCTAATATTTGCATCCGTTGTTGAGGTGACGTTATTGAAACCGAACTGTTCGCTTCGTGGTGAGTAAATAATGGTTTATTCTTGTTTTGCATACCGCAGTGAATAATTTCGTCAATGAGTTTATAAGTGTGATTCCGCAAGATAATTGTTTGTTAGTCAATTTTTTATATATAGGCACTATATTACTTGTTGTCCATTCAATTGGTATGCAATTATCATTTATTATTTTCCAGAACAGTTTTGTTATTTGGAGATGTAGTTGTTTGTCACCATATTTAATTATATTCTACGTTAAGAGCATCTGGTCTGCATGCCTTACTGTTTCTCAGTTTCCCTGTACGGCTTTGGTTTCACTTTCTAATAATATAATATAGATATTATTATCGTTGTCGTTGATTTCGAGTTGTCTGCCAAATGTGGTGCAGTCATGTAGTGTGCTTCAAAGTGTTGCCGTAGTTCTTCGATATTTGGCATAATTGTGATCCATATTATACGTTACAATATACAATTCATCTAAATTTTAATAAATAAATAATTATTTTGGAATAAAACATTGTCTCCATTTCATTGTTGTCGTCGATGTGCCCAAACACAAAAAGACATAAAGTGAATTGACCTATAATGTTCATTTATGTATATAACTTCAATCGACTTTATGTCCATTGACTTTATGTCACTCCACACCCGTCCCAACATTCCATATATAATTTATTGGACTTAAACCTGAGTTGTTTGTTCTTATATTATGCGTTTACTCACTTAATTAAGTAGGTAGTCTACAGATAGGTGCACACCGAAATATATTATTCTAATTCTTCCTGCGAAAATGCTGTATTATGTTGAATTTGTTCTACAATTATTCGTATAAAAATATGCATACATTCTTTCATAAAATGTTAAAACATATAAAAACATTGAATAAAGCTACAATTGCAATATTTGGTATTATATTTATTATGTCTGCCACTTTGAATTTTGCAGTATTTTGCAATAATTTTATCCAAATTATCATATTAAATATCATAAAATCGGTACTATGGATTGAAACAGGCTACCGCGGATTACTAGGCATTCACTAAAATGTAATAAACATACCATCGTAATTCGTACACCGATATAATGAAGTGACAGATAACAAACAAATAGACAAAAAGCAGTTGTTATCAACTGTACTCACTAAACATAACCTTTTTATATTATAAATTCCATTAGTATTAGTAGTCCACTGTACGAATTTATATGTTCCTTGAAGTTATTTTTATTTTGTAGATTTGTTGGTATTTTGTATTAGTAATTCAATGTATATATCATATTACCATTCAATGTACTTATTCATTTTTTAATCAAATAACAAAAGTTTTTCTTTCCAAAACACACAATAATCAAATGCATTATTATATATTCGTTTGCCTTTGCATCGTATAATTAATTATCAAATCAAACCAACTCAAATACAATAACAAAAAAAACAAAAAAAATAAACAGAAAAAATATTTTAAAAAATATGTACGTGAGAATTTTTTTAAATTACAGGGTAAAAATAAAATATTGAGATACGATCAAAAATATCTTATTCATGAAATAAGACAAACAAAACAACACTCAAACACACAATGCAATGTTAGTTTTTAGTTATTTTATTTTAAACAAAGTATTTAAAAGAAAGTATAATTTATTTATTTAAAATTTCAATGTTCATTTTGAATTAAAATATTATATTTATTATCTGTGTCCGACAAATAACCGGAGAATAGATTAAGAAAAAGCTTTACAATTAATTTATATTTACAAAAATAATTTAATTTTTTCGAAATATCGATTAACACACGCGTTTCTGGTTCGTATTAAAACACAATGTTTCAACACCGTGCAGTTACAATAGTTTTTAACAATATGAAGTCTTTGGAACAAATTTTTTCAGTTAAATTCTCTTCAAATGGTATTCTTTTATTTTTACTTAATTTTAACATATTATTACAATAAAAAGTAAAGATATATATTTCTTCTAAACACTTAACACAAAAGGAGACATTCGGCGAGATTGCGGGTATCTATGTACATGTATTGATAATGAATATAATATATATAAACAAACGGGATTTATGACAATTCAGCAATATTAGCAGCACATTTGACAGCAATTGGCAATGCATTCTACAAGTTTACACTATATACTAAAATGTCTATGAATTATTAAGTTTATACTTCTTCCAGAGGCAGCAAATCGAATTAAAGCAAACAAATATAGCGGCTGACCAGACCCCATGTCAGTTTAAAACGAAATAGAAGACATCTAAAATTATAAAAGTCAGCCGCAGCGAGCACCTCAGTATCGTATTGGTATAGGCAGATACATGATCATATCAACGCAAATTATAAATATATCTAACACATATATTTGTACAATGTGATCAATCTACGTTAAGGTTTTATTGAAAATCGTTCCAAGATTTTTAATAGTGGTGGAATAAGGGATGGTTACGGAATTAAGAAATAGGCAAGGAAATTACGAGGTATAAATTACGCTTTTATAAATCATCATTGCCTGGGCTTTTAATCCATTCCTTTTAATTCAGCATTTACCGTCGAAATACAATACCGGAATTATATCTACAGCCCCTTAACTTGTTTTCCAAATTTCTTATTCTTGCCGGTCGCAGCGGATTGAACCCGCATCCGAATCGACCCGCAAAAGATTCTAATTCCTATTTATACAATAACTGTGTTCTTATACAAAATATACTAATTGTATATGATGTGATTAATAAATTACTATAAATTTTATAAAACTTTAGAATTAATTACACATTGAAATAATTTGTATTCGTGAAACAAAATTAACTATATTTAATTATAACAATCAAAACAAAATATGAATTGTCAAAATGCCATGCGAAAAAAAAACGTTCCAAGTGTAGTTACTCTACCGCTAAATATTTTCTTGGATATTTCATTGAAAACGAATCTTTTTGCCGTCGTCAATTCTGGCCTATACTCATAAAGCATTGCTTTTTATGAATTGTCTACATCCAATATCAAATAGAAAACCCATACCATACGGCAGACAGCGGTTATAGAAAATTCTATAAGTCATCGACTGCAGTCGGCAGTTCATAAAAAGCAATGCTTAAGCCGAATTTTTGGTTTCCAATTTCGCTATAGCTATATTTTCATATAAACTTTATCTTAAATCTTGAACTCAGTACTACACTTTAGGTGTACATAGAGTTTTAGTCTATATAATGTTTTAGAAATTCCATTAATTAAAATTAACACCTGCGTTTTTGTTTGTATACCAGTATATAGGTATGGTATCTATGGTATATTCTCTTCCTTATAATATTACGTCAAAGTCATAGTTTTAGATGGGGAAGAATTCTCATATTAATAATTCATTAAATATACTCTCATATATTGAATTTACAAATTAACTGTGTGTAAATTAAAATATCCTTCAAAATAAATAATAATAAATTCATTAACTTACGCACATTTTAATGAACTCTGAAAATTTCTTTTTAATATCAATTATCAAATATAATTTTTTGAAAAAAAAAGGCATATGATGAAAAAATATATTTCAAATAATTGTTGTTTTTTTGCAATGAAATGAAAGCATATGCAAACTATGTTACAAAAAACTATATATTTAAAATATTGATTTGCGTCAACAATTAAAATTTTTTTAAAAAACATATTACACAATATTAACTAAAAACATAAAAATTATGTTGTATTCGATTTCAACTTTATTGAGCTAAGTTGCTAAGTTATTACATATTAAATTTTGTATTATATAATAAAATACTTACGTGTTTTCATTTAATTGATTATTGGACAATTCGCATGTATACTAAAATAATTGTCATGGTCAAATCGATTCTTCAAAAATATTTTCAACACCGGTTTATACTGGGCCTCGCCACAAGGTTTTTATGTATCTTGTGCCAAACAAATAAAAATCATTAACTCGTCAAATTTTTAAAAGGTATTATATATATTATTGGTTAATTTGTTGTGGCAAGACGACGCCACCGTCTTTATCATATGGTCCGTATTTTATGTTATCTTATTAAAATATCACCCTCAAGAAGATTCTGCTGATGAAAATCTATCGACAACAGAGTATTTTTACACAATTATTATAATTTTTACAGAAAATTTACCACCTAATTACTACCTAATTACGGAAAATATGGTGCGAATCTATAATGCCTCATTTTTATTACATTCCGCATTCAGCAAATGCTGATGTTGATATGTCTCACTGTCGCTATTTTATTGTACTTACACGGTAATAATTCCGGAAATATAGCATAATATATCATATAAAATACGGTAACGTTTTCGTTAGTGCATGCATTCTAATCTAATGACAGTCAACTTTTTTAGATAAACAAAACATTTGCGTTCTATAGATTCGTGAGTATGTCTATAAATTGTTTTTTTTTTAAAATACCAACTAGTAGAAGTTACTTTTACAATTCAATTACCATCATTTTATTTATATGGCAATAGTATAGCATAAAAGAAGAAGATTATTTGTAAATCATCATAAATCAAATATGGTAAGAGGAATTATATTAATAATAATTATCTTAATGTATTTGTAGTAGTAATAAAATTCACATACATATTTACATGAACAGAATTTCAATATTACTATAATATAAATGTAAAAGTGTAAAATTGAAAAACTCTGTAAACTCTGTATGATAATTTTCTTGATTTTATATATGAACGTCGACCGTTCGGTATATTTAGTTTTTATTTATTTATTTATTTATTTACATTAGCGACTGTGTTGCATTGCATTTTATTAGTCGTTTATTTTATAATTTTATTAAAAATCTGTGCTGAAATGACTTTCACCTGAAAGCGTCACGATATTTACTTTTCCTTTCAATTGAGTTCATTATAATATACAAATATAAACGTATGCGCGAATACAGAGACTGTTTCTATAATAAATTTTATTTATATTTTTGCACTTTAAAAACGCTAAACTAAAGCCAACTATAATGCATGTTTATATTTTATTATAGTGTCTATAATATATATTTAATAAACGTGACGTCGTCGTATATTTTTTCTATTTGAAAACATTTATTTATTAATCGCAATTTTTATTAATGTATTACACTTATAATTTTTCAAATTATAATAATAAAATAGTAGGAATGCATATAAATTATAATAATATACGTGGGGTGTTTTATTAGTTCGCGGTGCATCATCTATAAAGCAATCAAAATCGACTACATTTGGCTATTTATTTAGCTATCACATGTGCAATTTCATTGCTGTGTGTCAATTCATTTGTATAAAAACCATATAATAATAGGCGATCAATAGATAAATTCATTGTGGTAAATGGTAAATGTATTAGAGAAGACTGTTTCTTTAAATACAATGGTTTGTAAATAGGCACTTGATTTTATACGTGGGCGTGAAATCACTGAAAATGATTCACGTAGCGGACCCCCAAAAAGTGTTACAACACAATAAATGATAAAATTAATTTTTAACTGATATGAAAAAGCACTGTGTTGCATTTTGACCGTTTTAAGAAGAATCAAACTGATTTTGTACGTCGCTTTACAGTTTTGGATTAAAAATAGATTCACTACATATGTGCGAATCAAAAAGTAGTCAAAATAATGGATAGAACCTGAATGGAAGTGCATAAAGGCCAGCAAAAACAGTTCATTAATCAAAAAAGGTTGTTGCCACAATTTTATGACACGTTAAAGTTTTTTAATTCATTGATTATCTGGAAAAATAAAAGGTAAAACAATCGAGAGAATATTATACAGAATTTTTGAGCTTCGAAAATTATTGAGAAAAGACACGGTTTACAAAAGCAAAAAAGCATTTCCCATCAGACACAAATAATGTAACTATTCTCTTGACGATATAGGAAAAGTTGCCAAATTATAAAGTATGAATTATGCATCCATAGCCTTAGCAGTGGATTTGACTCCTTCCTTTCATCTGTTTCCAAAGCTTAAAACCATTGGTGACGGAATGCGTTTTTCATCAAATGGAGAAGCTATACATAGTAGCTGCGTTTAACAAGTATTTTGGCCGACCTTCCAGAAATTCTCTATACAAAGCAGCATATTAACTACGAAAATTATTCTTATCCATGTTCTTGAAATGTCCTTGATCATAGAAATAAAAAAAAATTAATTTTATTATTTATTGTTAGCTAAATTTCAATTATACAATTTGGTCATTATATCGCTATATTAAAGGAAGTAGTTATACCGACTACCTGCGTATAATTCATTTCAAACACGCATGCCGTATGTCATATACAAATTAGTTGGAATATCATCCTGTATAATTTTGTAGAACCACTCTTATTAAGTTGTTGAAAACATTTATTTAGGTTCGCATAATCTCTATTCAATCCAATATACCGCAGTTTTAGTTTTAAGATTTTAATATCAAAAATGATCCGTTAATTTCAGCTGAGTTTTTTTAAATTGTAATAGTGTCTAGTATTGATGTACACAACACCGGAAAAGCAACTTATTCATATTATACTCTCCATTTTTATTCGTTTTTGAAAAGTAAACATATTTGATTTGAACGAATGATATTTATTGTCTGATGAATTTTAGCGGAAAAAAAACATACACAATGTAGTAACTTAACACTAGATTTACCACACCAGTCAAAATGACTGGTTTTACTATTTTATTTTTAAATTCCTACTTCATCTACATTTTTTTTCATTTAAAACAAAGTCATGACATTTGTAGCGATAGTTAAAAGATTAATAAAAGTCAGTTAGTTTTATTTTTTTTTATTTAAAATCAAAAATTTTTGATCATCATCGGTACTAAACGAGTCAAAATGACTATATACTTCAAATACTTCGTAATTGTAGCACGATCAAAAAAAAATGGCATGCGGATGATAATGATAGAATTCGTGATAACGATAAATTCATGATTACGGGACAATACGATATAAATTTTCGGTCTTTGACACGGCTGCCACTTGCCCAGTTTTATCTGTAGTTATCTTCGTTTTGATAAGAAAAAAAAAATGGCAGGAGTCAACAAAGAGACAAATTTGCTTTAGTTTCAACAGTTTGGAATAAAATTTAATGAAAATAACTAAAACTGCTTCAAACCACGTTTATCCATATATTACGGTGGATGAGCAACTTTTTCCAATGAAGGTTCACACAATATATGCCAAACAAACCTGACAAATTTGGCATAAAATTTTGGCTTGCGTCTGTCGTTGAAACTAAATATGTAATAAATGGATTTGTTTATTTAGAAAAAGTTGAGGCACTGATAAATGTCGAATAACTTTAAGTGAATTTGTTGTTATCAAACTTTTAGAACCAAAGGGCAGAACCGCATAACAACCGACAATTTTTTTACAAGTGTTTCTTTGGCATTCAAATCGCTATCAAAAGAATGCTACATTGGTTGGAAAAATACGTCGCAATAAAAAAAGACTCCCAAAAATTTGCAAAGCAAAGAAAGATAGCATTGGTCATTCGTTTCGTCTAGCTAAAGAACTTGCATTTGAATACCAAATTTCAAGAAAAAACCACAAGAAGTTTATATACCAGAAGTTGATATACCGAGTTCAAGTAGCACCCTGCACACACACACGTCGTAAATGGTATCAAATTGAACATTGTTAATAATAATAAGACCACGACTATTTGTAATGAAATGTGTATAATAGTCAAATTGTCGGTATATCGCTTCGCTAGTGTTAATTATGTGGCCGTTTTTGTGTATATAGTCGTTTTTACCTGTCTTTTGTCTATATATGAATTTCTTCTTCAAGATATACACGATTGCGTGTATAAAATTTATACAATATAAACTCTACAATTACCACACAATAGTTTTAAGTTACATATTTTCAATAGCTTTTATTTTTATAATTTTTTATTTCAATTTACACACTACACTCACTCAACCGCTCTTGTTATGATTATTATTATTATTATTATTTTAATATATACACTTACTACTATATTAAGATGAAATAACTGATTGGAACATAGCTATTGGCTATTTATTATGTTTATATATTATTAAAATAAACTCAAAATAGATTTAGAAGTTGATATATAATAATTATCATATACATATGGTATTAATTGCCAACGTCACAATTGTATTATATAATCAATATACAGGGTGTCCCAGTCAACCTAGTCGAAATGAATAGAAGGGTGAAGCAATTATTACCTTTCAGAATTAGTGCTACTTTATGAAACTTAAGATTTTTTGTCGATGCTACAATCATTTCTGTGTTACTGATGGTCAAATGTAAAACAATAAAATTTGAAATGGTCAAAGTGGTGCATAGAGTCATTTTTTAAACTTTGGTCTAGAATAACACTTTTCATTTTATGAACTACACACCCTACTGTTCGTTTCGACTAGGCTGACTGGGACACTCATATATAAATAAAATAACAACAATAATAATAATAATAATAATAATGAGATAAATATACCTTTTTTAAGAGTATTGAATGGTCATTCTTCTTAAACGATTGATAAAAGCATATGATGTGTGTACGTACTGTTTATAGGTGTATATTCACTTAAAATATGTATTAATGGTATATACCATATATTAAGTATATGTATTACATAGTGATTTGCACAAATGGATTTGGTTTAGTTTATTAAGTTGTTGTTGAATGTTTTTGCTGCTGCGTAGCAACTTTTTCTATTTTAATTTATTTATTATTTAATATATTTTCATTTTTCTATTTAAATTTTGATTTTATTATTATGATTTTTTTCATTTTATCATTTTTTATTTGTGTTTTTTTATGTAGAGTATGTTTTTGTTTTCATATTGCAATAATAGAACACGAAAGATATTCATATAAATATACATAATCACATAACAATATAAGTATTAATATTGAGATTGGAATGCGGTTATTTATTATTGACAAAGAAATTATATAATAAAAAGTGTATGTGCAACTTAATATATTATAAAAATTATATTTTAAAGAAATGCCTTTTCATTTATATAATAATAATAATAATAATAAACCCACCAATACGATTTGTTTTTTTGCCATTAAATCTATATTCATTTTATTATTTAATTTGAAGAATTGTATAAGATTTGTATACGAGATATGATGGACTTTCAATTGTGAGAATCGGTATTCGGTAGAAATAGATTTTTCTTTTACTGCACCAATGTACGAAATGTGACTCACTTTGTTGACACAGATGATACCGCAATTGGCGATTAGGTGGTGTTAAAACTACTTAAATACGATATACAATTTTAAAATGATTTGTGAATCGTCTATCAGTCCGATGATGGAACATTGCTTTTAAATATATATCTAAAAGCATAATCTCATTGTTTTGATAACAAAAACGACATTTAAAACAATATAAGAATTATTAAAATGTGTTTTATTTTCAGGCAAATAAAAGTATTACATGAAAAATTAATAAATGAAATATATTATTCCATAAAGTTTGATTAAATCTAATCAATTTGAACAGTGTTACGTTCTCTTTAATTAATTTACTCGAATTTTTTATAAATTTATACAATAAACATCCAACTAAAAAACACTCTATAAATATGCGTTTCAGTATTTACATTTATAAAAAAAGGAAAACCCTACCAGTTTCAGCATAGCCAGGAATAATATCAGCCGAAGATTCCATTGCCTGTGTGTGTGAGTGAGATGGCCGTGATATTTACGGAGTGTTGTGCTTTTTTTATCATTACTAATTTCATTGTTCAATTGAAATTATTAAAAAAAAATTTATAAAATAAATAAATACCGCCTTACCGTAATGTGACAGCTAAATATCTATCTGCTGGTCTAAATAACATAAGCGATGTATACCCGATGCTTTGTCAGGTAAGCCGATGGGGAATATCTAGAGATCTACCTAAAAGAACATATGTATAGCGGGTTAATTGGGTAAATTAAGTTTTCCGAAAACAAATCCATGAATAAAACAAAAGGAATTTGTACACCAGGTGCGATAAACCGGACGACAGTTCGGCGAATCCTGTCTCTTCGGCGATAGGTTTTGCGGATTCTGGGAAGGATCAAAAATTGCTTAACACCAATGAAGGACAATGCTTTGCAATAAGTATGCACCAAGTTATCGGCTTTCGAGGAGGCGAATGCAAAGTGTAACACAATAAAAATTTTGCCAACTTAATCTTATTCATCATATATAGTAAGGCGACATCAGCAATAATGTCAAGATGCTTTGGTGCATAGGTGATGGACACAGCACTAATCCAGGAACACCGATATCTGACCAATTTGGGGAATGATTTTTGGTCGTGACAATTGGACTTGGACAAAATTGTAAAATTAAAATATCATATTATTTTATGAAAACAGTGTGCTTAGCTCAATTTGCGCACACGTTAAAACATATAGGAATACATTATTTGACCAAATATGACTAAATTGTCAGAATTTGTTATTAAGTTAGTATTTAGTCACTTTTACTATACCATAAAGTCATTAAATTTAAGTTAAACGACCATCATAAAGTTATGCAAGTCATTCTATGTCGTTATACAATGGAATTACAATGTCGGCAACCAACTAAAATTCGAGCTGACCTATATCGGACGTGGTACCGACAACGTAAACTCAACGTTGGGTAATTTCAAACTGTTTTTCGTACAAATAATCTGTTGAGGTCATTAAATGACTATACATTTGTCCCAACTTACAAGTCAGTTTCTTGGTAGCATCTAAAATATCAGTTATTATATATTGTATAAAAAGCCCTTCTCCACTACATCATATATCGGATTACCTTGTATTTTTTGGTAATTTTCATTTATTTTTCAACTGCTATAAGTGTTCATTGTATAGAAATTATTAGTTCCTTATTTAAATTGCATATAACAATTGTGTATAAATTATGATATTAATTCATATTATGTTTTCAATGCTAAACAAAAGTATAATATAATAATTATTTAATTGAAACGTTAAAACGATATACCTAAAATAACTGTACGAATGCTTATACGAAAGAATAAATTATTAATTATTTTTTCGTTTTTTTATATAAAATTTGCAACAATTATTAAATGAGACAATATTTTTGTTAATATATTTTTTTTTATATTGATATGGGAAAAAAATTAAACAAAGATTTGAATTATTAATAAATTCCATATTATAAATAAAGAAATAAATAAATAAATAAATAAATAAATAAGTAAACAAAATAAATTGTTGTGTTTGTTAAATTTAACAAAAAAGAAATATCAAAACAATGATTTATAAATAATAAATATATAAAGGAACTCTCTTGGGCTTCATTAAACGAAGGTTATATAACAATATTTTTTATTTCTTGTTTATAAAAATATACAGACAATTTATTGTTTTACACAAAATTAAATATTAAAATTACGCTATAACTATATAATTTAAATTTTATTGTATTATAATATATCTATTACCTACCTCTACCTCCACAATGGAGCAATATAAACGCACGAGTACATATTCATTTGAAATACAATTTATACACTGTGTGGATTAACAATTTTAATATTTAAATATGAACTATAAAATGTTATTAAAAAAAAACCTATAATTTAATATAAAAGTTTTCTTTTGTTATTACAATTAATTATAATCTTTATCGCACATGAATTTTAATTTGAATTTTTTCCTTTATTTTTAATTGCAGGAAGGAAGTATTGGTCATGAATTAGTTATTAGACCGGTCCCATTAGAATTATACCATAATAGTAATAATAATAATAATAATAATAATTATAATAATAATGATAATAGTGAATTAATTGGTGCTAATCACATTGTATATAAAAGAAAAATTGATCATATTGAACCATTCAGTGATTTTGGTAAGTAAATTAATTAATTGGAATTTTCAAATAATATAATAACATGATTTTTTTTGACGTCAAATGATAAAAAGATAATATTTAATCACTTTTTCAAACAAAGAAATCGTGTGTTATTAAATTTTTCTTATTAATTCATTTATATGGTTCGAAATGTTGGCTTACTCATATTTAGAGAACCCTTTCTATAGTCCTATTTCCTTAATTAAGGAATTGATGAAATAATTGATATATATACGCAACTACCTTGATTAAGAGGGATTTTCTGTAAAAAATGGGTACAAGTTATTTGAATCAAAGTATTTTCCTTCATTTATCTACAACTTTCTTCCATATTTCTATAGCAATGTGGTGATACCGTTTGATTAAAACAATATGTCGAATCGAGGCAATCCATTATTGCACTTATTTAACATTTCAGAAGTGTGTAATGTAGACCGTGCTGCATTGATCGGAATAAAATATTGCTGTTATTTTTCGCAACAACTCTTTGTTCAATTAATTCAATTAACATTGGTAGCCATTACTGCAGTAACAGGTTAGTTTTGGATACTCGTGGTGCCATACTCCTTGGTGGTAATCTTCGTTCAAGGGATTAGACATTCTGAACTAGGTATTTTCTATTTGGCAATGACGTTGATTGAATGCTGTTGAGAATTTTCGATCACCTATTAATCGATGCGTGCAATAAACTTTGAATTCAGCTGTCGTAGACCAATTTTTTCAGTTAAAATGCCATGAATTGTTGTTTTAAATATTCCTAGTTACATTTCCATGAATCTGATTGAAAATTTGTCGAAAACTTTTACGAAATCACATTACTTTTTCAATGCAATTTCTTCGGTAATCACTTTACATGGTCGACCTAAATGTTCGCATCATCATTAACATCTTCTATACCGCATCTTTGAATATTCAAAATCGCACTTAAAAACTTGTGTTTTGGATAAACAATTATCACTGCGTGAGCGATTTTAAGCCTTTGAAGCATTGCTGTAGCTGATTTACTATTCTTACAACAAAATTTAATATTTAATCTTTGATCTTTTTCCACCGATGCACACAAAAACAGCTGAAACTTTGTGTATTTATCTGTTTTTTATTCTGCCCTTACAACATATGGCCATATAGAGAGTTCCTACCACCAGCGGCATATTACATTGGTCACCCAGCTAGGTGGTTAACAGACGCGGTGTTGCTTAACTTTCGTATTCAATATGAAAGTAATATTTAGTAACACCTATGTCGCCTACTTTGTGTATTGTATTTTCGTTTCTACTGAATGTAATGTCATGAAATTTTGACAGTTTATTGAGGTACAATCGCAGAACATAATCACAAAAAACTAAGAGCTGGCGCTACGTGTTCTATGGTTTACATAGCCATACCACTTTATTATGGGTGTAGAGGGTGTAGATCAACTTTTCATCGTCAGTTGTAACGTTAAATACCTACAATAATCCACAGAAAACTCTAGGATTTTTTTTTGCCAACGAAGACAGCGTTGTATATTGCACCGGTTTGTAATAACAATTGTTGTGGTAGCCAATACTTGAAGATTTATGTAATATTCCTATTTTTTCTGCATTCTATAATTCCCAAATATTCTCAATGACACATGTCTCGCTCTAAAACTGTGTATAGTTGATTTACTTGAAATATTGAAATCAAATCCCGGAAGGAAAATTCTTTAAATTAATTAAACACCCGGCTTGTGCCAATATGGTAGAAATTTTATGATTTCTTTCGCAAGGCGCATTTAAGTGTAAGAAGTTAGATATGTATATGCTAAATTGGATAGATGTAGTAAGGAAGAAAGTATTTTTTTAAATAAGTATATATTCTCATTTATAATTTATCGTTTGTATAATTAAATAATTAATTTCTTCTTATTTACCGACTGAGAGTTTTTTAAATTATTTTTATCATAATAATAATAATAATAATACGTAGGATAATATTATCTTTCAATTGATACTGGTTGCGCATCGTTTTAGCAATAAATTATCAATAAATAATATTTAATATTTCAACGTTTTCCAATCGTAGAGGGTATAGTTTTTCCATAGAACGATCTGTAGATAGACCATTAAATGCATTAAGTTTTTTTTCCTATAATGATACAATTCACAATTGTTTCACGTTTTTAATGAATATATAAGAATAATTAATCGAATATCTTATCAATTATATATGCGTCAATATATTTACGTAAAATGTAAATGTTTGATATAAAATTGAAAATTGAAAATATAAATATAAACTATCTTTACCTGTGTGTACGTACATTCAGCATTCATATGACAACACGCATATAAATATTGATTAGTATAAAATAAAAATGATACACACCTTTTGTAAATATTAAAATAATTGAAATTTTACTCGTATGCCTCCCATACAGGCGAAGTAGCATGTTAATATCATCTTGCATTTTTAATGCAATTACAGTTGAATACCATATTTTATTTATATATATTGTTTATTGTTCATTATTTTTAAAGCGTACATGGAACCAGACCGTCTATCAAAACGATATCGTCGAAAACGATCGTCATTATCATCATTGTATGGATTAAATGTTACACAAACAGATAAACATAGATCAAAAAGAGCAGTACCGCATATAATTTATCCAGAAATTTTAGTCATAGTCGATTATGATGGTTATAGATTACATGGAGGTGATAATGTTCAGGTATATATTTATATATATATTAATAATTTTAATACTAATCTAATACACGTAACGTAATTTATAAATTAACATTTCCGTTTATAGGTGAAACGATATTTTGTTTCATTTTGGAATGGTGTCGATTTAAGATATCGTTTACTTAAAGGTCCTAGAATACGAATTAGTATTGCTGGTATAATTATATCAAGGGTGAGTACAATATAAATCAGTTATTTCATAAATTATTCATGTATCGCTTAAGCTAAAAAATATATTTTATATAGAAATTATAAAAGTTTAGAAAATTTTGAAAATATTTATGTAAAATAAATATTAACTTAATCTTTTATTAGTACACAATAATATAAATATAGCGTCTTACTTAATATTAACTGTATTATGTATTTTTATATATTAATACCTTACCATATTCAATTTCGCTATATAAATTATAATAATAATAATAAATAAGAATAATATATTTATCTTAAAATGAAATTAAGAGTAAAATTTATACTGCAGTCAAGCGAAAAAACATGTATTTTATTATAAATTTGAAAAAAATCTATAAGAAAGTAACATATATACAGTGTGTCTAAGTCAGTACTCAATATAATCCAAACGAATAATTTAGTTGGGCTAATAAAATGAAAAAATTATTCTAGACCAATGTCCGTAATAATGCGGACCACTTTTGAGCATTTCAAGTTTTGTTGTTTTACTTTAGTCACTGCGACAAACATTGAAATAAGTTAAAAAGCGCGCGAGGAATAATGTATTTCATTTTATTAGTCGCAGCTACACACCTTATTCGTTTGCACTATACTGACTGCGGGCAGGACAACCTGTTTATGAATTGTAGACCATACAATCAATTTAACATAATTATAAAATATATTTATACGGAAATATCTATATTTGGTAATTTTGTATCACGTTTTTATTCAGTCATGATTATTTATATTTATTAAATGCGATTATAAAATACAAACAATTATAAATTAATATAATTTAAAAATGTGAAAATGAATTGATATCATATGGAATTATTAATATCAATATAGATAAATTTTCATGCATGTTTGCATTTCATATATGAATGTGTGTACTATTATAGCATAACTAATATAATGATTATTTTGATTGGGGTATAGAGAGGTACACAGATACATTAATTATATATAGAAATTGATTAATACGTGTGTATTTAATATAGATATTCATATATGTTCATATATAAGCAGCTTTTCAAATTGAAATTAATTCAAATTATAATGCCTACCGATTATATAATAATATAAGATATGCATAAATTTAATGTACGTAATTGGTAAAGGCCCGAGCAGAATAGAAAAATGCAGACGGACGTTTGCGTATCCAGAAGTTAAACAATACGATTCATATATAAATGCACACAATACGAAACACAGTCGCACACTTACACGGATGAAAGTCGAAGTTCAATGTTCAACTTTTCTGAGCTTTTCTTAACGTTTTTTCACACTTTTACATTTTCTTCATGCACAACATTTATCGTTTGCGATAAAAATTAAATAACATAGAATTATTTTTGGACTGACAATATAATAATAATAATAATAATAATAATAAATGTAATGGATCGCGGATGACATGATTGTGTTGTGGCCGTCCATTTTCTTTTATACAGACTTGCGTCTGCGTTTTCTATCCTGCTCTAACCTTTACACCTGTTACTTGTCAAAGAAATCGCAATACGGCATTCCAACATTATTAATCCAATTCATTCGCGCTGTTAGTTAAAGCGAATAACTCAATCTACATATAGAGTTATTCCAAATAGCAAATAATTACATTACATTTTTATAGCTATAGGGCTTATTTCATACCAAATCAGTCAAGTCAAGTAAAATCAATTGAAAAATTTGTGTTTTAAATAAACAAGCATTTTAAAATCTTCTTTTCACCAATCATGTCATATCGTTCTTTATTCTTGATAGTAGAATCACAATGCCGCTACTCTCATTGCGCTATTGTGACGCAGACAGCCGGCAATGATGATGTTACAAAATCTATCACCAAACTTCAAATATTAGATAGTAATCGAGTTTATATAATTATATAATAATTTAAATATAGTACATTAATTTGATTAGCACAAGTTTTTCGTTAGCAAAACAAATTCCGTGAGCGCACCGGCATTGTGGTTCTGCTATTGCATTTACATTTTTCGACCCAAAACTACTATCACTTACTGGTGGTGTGGATATCGCGTTCATACATGTTTTACCAGTGAATTCAAAAATGCCCACATGATTTCTAAATCATGTTTTATTGAAGAAAATAAATGTATTTTCCAAAGTCTGGCGAAATATTGTTCCACTTAGATACACATTCGATTAATTTTGTTGTTAAACAATTAATTATATTCTCAAATCTGGCCATAATTAATTATTCACGATATGAAATCAGTATTTCAGAATGATTAAAGAGTAATTCGAAATGTAAGATTAGAAAGAAAACCAATTACTATTATAATTATAATCAATGTGTTAGTTATATGTAAATCTATTTTAAAACTTGTAAGAATTATCGGAATTTATTGGAAACTGCTCTTACCCAAATGCTCAATCATATAGATGAAAATTTTACCTATAAAATTATGCATAAATTTCTCGTAATCATTTTTAAATTAGCCTATATTAAAAATTTGTACCTCAAATTAAAGGTGAAGATTTCTCCATCGATTTTATTTAGAGTAAATTTTTAAAAATACATGCTGCTGGACAAAGCTACAATATAATGCATTAATTCACATTTGTTCAAAATTCCTTTAGATATACATAGACCTTGTGACCAAATCCAATTAATTTTAAAAAAATAATTGTTACGGACATGATAAACACGATTTTGATTGCCAATTTTAATAACTATTGTTGCACTTCGGGTGATTCAAAAGTTAAAGATTTTCATAAAATGTCAAGTTTTTTACTCCTTAGGAGTAGGGCGGCTCGTTACCCCGCCTTCAAAGTGAAATTGAGGCAAAGAAATATTCAGGGTTTTAATGAGTACTATAACTTCATTGGAAACATAGTATACGACATCTCAGATGGTTTCTTAGCAAGATAAAAGAGTTAGGCAATGCGTTACTTTATTTGAAAATATTATAGTTTATATTAATCCTTCTTACATATTTATATTATGCTTTTCTAGGTCAATTACAAATAATATATAATATTTTTAATAATTTTATGAACATTTTTTCTATTCTTTTTATAGTTTCCTTATTAATTTATTAGCCGCATAATAAAATCCATGCAAATCTACTTCATTTATAGTATTGATATTGACCTTATATTATTATTATTATTATAACCGATTTTATCATGATGCGATATCATATATTGTAGTATAATAGGAACAATCACAAGGTGATCCTTGATCCTACACACTTACCCAATAATATAGAAAACAAAAACAGTTGACATTATTAAATTCTTGTCATTTTACTTCATAACATACCAATAATAATTGGACATTTTACCGGAAGAATAATTTCTATTAATGACTTTTTAATAACACCGATTTAAAATACAGATATATTCACTCGCTCTGTCTACACAAACCATGTTTTTTTCATTATAAATGGTGTAATATTTATAATCTTCTTTGCAATATTAATAAATAATAATACTCGCATATAATTATAATAATAATAATAGTCGTATAGTAAAAATTATTATTATTATTATTATTATTATTTCATATTATAAAATAACGATGCGACGATGACACACAAAAATAAATAAAATAAAACTCACTTTCAAATTAGCATAAAAATAAGGTGTGAGATAATTTATTATAATCTCTTATGCATACAATACAATTTACAATGTATGGATCATGAATTGAGTTGCATGTATTAATATAAATACCATTAATACTTTAGCTTTAGCTTAACTTTACCGTACCGCATATACTCTACTCTGTTCTCGAGCATATATATAGCCATAATATTGTAATATACAGACTATAATTATAATAATGTCTTTTATTACATATGATTTTTGAAAATTTATTTCATCGCTATTCTTTTCTTATATAATTTCTTATGTTCGAGAAATTAAAATTTGTTGTTGTTGTTGTGATGATGTTGATGATGCGATACCGGTGCGTGGATTATGGATTATTAAAATTAAAATGTTTATATTGTTTTTTTGGTACATATTATTATATATTATTCTTCTATATATATTTTTAAATATGTGTATATTCGGCACGAAGCGAGACAATTTTCTTTACGTCGAAGTACCATAAAATATTTTTAGAATTACAATTATATTTGCGATAGTAAGTTCCGATAGATGGTATAAGTGTTCTGATAGTTTGTTTATAATTTGGTAATACATGCTCTTGAAAATAATCTTTATAATATTCAAAACGTATTATTTTACTTTTGATTGAAGTGTAAACAACTTTATTTTTTATTGACAGGAAAATTGTGTAGTATTTTGTTTTTAAATTGTGACAGGAGATCCATCACAGCCAATGCTGATAAGGATATGCTCTGTATTTGGAGGGATCAAAAAGATGTTGTGTAAAATGAATTGTTGAACTTTTTGAAACGATCACTGGTGATGATAGATAAAACAAATTAATTTTTCAACATGACAATACCAAACCTCATACTGCAAATGTCGGCAAAAACTTTTTGTAAGGACATAACTGAGTGGTTCAATTCCGTCCGCCATACACGCCAAACATTTCTCCTTTGGATTACTGTTCATTTCGGTCGATGCACTCAGTTCTTCAAGACTCGCACAAGTCACATCTTATGAAAGTATCAAAAATTAGTTTGAAGTGATTATGAAGAAAAATTAGTACTATGATATTTCGTATTCATGTTATTCATGTTTATATACAATAAAAAATGCATTTTTCTTACGGAAGTACTCATTCCTCACAATATTTAGAGGATTCGTGTGTGACTATGTACGAATATTTATAAATACAATACAAACATATTCGTACATCTTTGTAAAGTGCAAAAGTTTTAAATTATTAACACTTTCTTCATTGTGTTAAAATTTATTTTTGGTAAATTACTATTTTTCTTTTGCGTTATGCGAATAATAATGATAAATATGAAATTTGTTGTTTTATTATTAATTTAATGTCAGATTAATTTATGGTTAACAGAGTATTTGTTATTAAAATCTCTGCTTAAATGTTAATTTCGTGACATTATCACAGATGAGTGATTGCATTTTTATTGTTAATATATATATGGTATTTGTGTGTTTCGGAAGTATAATAATTTCGATTATATAAATATTAAATTGAAACTGGAAACAATATAATAAAAAATAAATATATATAAAACATATTTTCTATGAATTTCTATATGAATTCAATTAATCTTACATTAAAACGCAAATTAGAATATATTATATCGATCACAAAGAGACGAAAATTGGTTGTGCATCTCGTAAAAAGTTAATCGATAAACTATACAATACGTGTGGTTTATATTAGCGCCAATGGGGGCTTCTTGTTTACACACGAATTTGTATTATTTTATTTTATTTTAATATAGAAAACTACTATTGTGGATCACGTGTGAGTTGTTATTTAACCCTTCGTCAAACTTGTTCATATTTTCGACTTCAAAAACTTAATTAGAAATTTAATGATAATAACTCAACTTCGCATCAACAAAGAAGCAATAATTCAACGTCTATTTTATCGTCGTCAATAGAAGCCTTAATGTGAGCTGTATGGGACGACACCGCGGCATTGTGTATTGTATGGGAACAAATTAAATATTATATAAATTATACTAAAAATAATTAGAACCACTAAATGATCTACGATTTTCTGATTAAATTGAATTGAATTGTTATTATCATAAAAGTGTTAGTATTAAAGTGATAAATTAAAACGACATTTTTGATTATGGTTTAAAAATATATCGTCTGCGTTTTAATCAAATAATGTGCAGATATGCACCATTATACCTTTTAAACGCAAACAGATGCATACATGCAGTGCAATCTAATTGCAGTCAACTGATTTAATATATTGTTAGATGTACTTAATTTTCGAAAGTATAAATTCGTACTAATGTAGTTTTATTTGTTTTAATAATATTGTATAAACTAAGTAATATTATGGAAAATTATGAATTAATTACAAAGAATTGCAGAAATCTCATTCGAATGTAATAGATAAAATACGAACTGTCATATAAATTACTTAATAATCATAGTCATGTTGTGCAGATGCGACTACACAATGGTCGCAGTAATATTAGATGTCAAAGGATATTACAGTGTATACTTTCCTATACGTTTTGTCTTCCTACTTTGTGGCAATGGTAATTGTCCTGTCACACGAACGTTATGATAACGTGCGAAGTGAATTTGGTTGGTGGAACGCACGTTATAGCATTAACATTAAATTTTATAATACCAGTCACACTTGTAATGTATATTTTGACATTTTCTTTCAAACCCTATTGTGAAAATGATTGTTTTATTAATTAATGATTTATCCTTCTACGAAACGGCTGTTGCGTGCAATTTCTAAATAGACACACGTTATCATATAACTCTAGTGTCGCAAGGCATACTAACTGTCACCAATGAAATGATCACACCAATTTTGCCAGAAAATGTATTAAATTAAATTTGTTAATAGTTATATATTTTAAATTAATTTAACCTTTTTAAGAAGAAATACTAACTATAATTATTTTTATATTATTAGTTAAACTAAAAATGTTAATAACATAAAATAAATAAAATTTTTGTTGCGTCGTTCGGTTGATATTTAATAAAAATATTAATATTAATAAATAATAATAATATTTATAATATTATTTATTAAATGTGCAAGTAATCAAAATGAATATCGCATTTTTACGAAAATTTTCAAGGCATTTTATATAACTTAAAACTTCCATTTAAATGTGTTGATGACAAATTCTCACGTTATTTAATGTAAAAGTGTATTGTAGTACCCATACAGTTTGAGTTTGAATGCATATGAATATAAATAATGATATTAGAATAGGTCAACATTATGCATCTTTATTACAAATGTAAACATTTATATTATTGACTGATGGATGGTTATTATACGACACGTTTAAAACTAATTCAAATATTTGTAGTATTTCTATTAATTTATAAAAATAAATTCAAGGTGATTTTAAATATTAATATTATAGCAATTATTAAATAATACTACACAGCTTTTCGATTTAGTTAACCCATAACTCTGTTGTATTGAATTATTTTTATTTGCTTATTTATATTTTTTATTCTCGCACATAATTCAATTAAAAACGATTGATTTTAATTTACATTTTTTGTTATTTATTTGATTTTAAATATTCGCAATGATGTCTCCTTCGGGGCAAATATCTCACGATATCTATATATACTTGTGCAACGCAACGTATATATATATTCCAATTATTGTGATTACATAAATTATTATAATATAGTAAAGCATTTTTTTTGTAACATGTTTTACATGTTTCATTTAAAAACAAATTAAATATATGTTTTAACAATATATGTTCGAGTACGTACGTATACCATTCATTTATATTGGAATAATATAATAGATGTGCAAGTATGACGTCGCCGTTTACCGATACCATATATTTAACTGAAGGTTGGTTACGTCTTTTACACTATGTTCTTCTTCTTCCATTCACCATTGCGTGTTAAGACATTTAACACCTAAAAGCGTAAACAACATTTTTTTCGCTTTGTTGTAAATGTCGAATTTTGTACTTTGCTTTTCTCATGAATATGTATAAGAATTACTATTTATGTTTTATGTTTTGAGAAAAACTACTACACAAAGTTATCGAATGCTTCTGTAAAGCATATGCTTTATCAAAACCGAACGAACGAACAGAATAACTTTACTTTTTGCAATTAATACTAAATAACAATATTTTGTTAAAAAACAATGAATGGGAAATATTAAGAAGCATTTTTTTTAGCAAATATTTACATTTAAAATAACTCAATTATTTCTCTTCAAATTTTAAAACACATTTTACTCGTACGAATATAATCAGAATATGTCAGAATAGAATGTGGTTTTTAAATTTGAAGATAAATAATTAATTGTTTATGTTGTTTTAAATGTAAATATTTGCTAAAAAAAAATGCTTCTTAATATTTTCCATACCAAAACATTCATTGTTAAGCTTTGTTTAAAATATATTTTGGCGAATATCATACTATATTATTGTTTCGACCCATTTTCGCGTCTCCTATACTGCGTTGACTATATACAAGTTGATTACGTACACCAAAAGTCGTTATCCTCCAGTAATAATGCTCCATATGGATATCCATCTAACATTAAAATCAAGTTAGCAGATTAAAGCAAATGATCGTCTTAACGATTCAATAGCGGTGATTTGATTTGATTTGAAAATCAAATTTACCAAGGAAAACCATGGAAAAAGTTTTAAGATGCCGATTTGAAAATATGGAAATGCTCAAACAGCTAATAACAATTACATGGGTGATCTATTAAATATTATTATCGACAATCCATTTCTGGTTGTTTACAGTCAAAAGTGAAACATTCAGAATGAATTAAAGTTGGTGCCATGCCATTTATGAATTGAGTAAACAAAAAACACCCACTTGTGCCGCTCTTGTATATAGCACAGTACCGAATTACTTCCGAAATACATCTAAATTTCTGCTAAATCTAATCTATATAATTCTGCTACAAATTCACTATTATCATTTGTGCGGAATTCCTGTCGCCGAAAATACCCGTTTATGCTTCAATAACAGTATTACTGTGAGAGCAGAAATTCTTCTTTCAATTTCAATTTAAAGTCTGCAAAGGAAGTCATGTTTGCAGTGTTTTGTACTGGTGCGATAAAAAATGTACCTATAAATAATAAAATTAGAATATGGTCTGGGAAATACGCTAATTCTCAATGGAGGCGAATTTAGAGGGTTTAAAGCAATTTGCGAAATGTTTCCATCAAGTAACTGGTGTAAGTAAAGAGGCAATCAAAATTAACTTTATATTTGGTAAGTTCGCTTGCTTACATCTGCACAATATTGTCAACGAATACACCTGTAAATACTACTGCAACAAAAAATGTTTCTTAATAAAAATAATGAATAAGCCGCAATCATGCTTGTACACCTATTATTATAATAATATATAGTCTTATGTTATATATATATGAGATGTTATAAGAAAAAAAACTTATGTTATTAACAAAGTGAAACTTGTTTTAATTAATTATAGAGGTGGTGTACGACGATTATAAAATATTCAAAACAATAAAATTATTTTTAAATTGAATAATATTTTATTTGTGTAACAAAAGGGTGATTCAATTTGTTTGTATCAATTTTGTAGTATTTTTATTAATATTAATTAACTATGTAATCGTGCATGGAAAGTGAGCTAAGCAACTTCTAATTCCATTGATACTTTAATAAACAAAATTGTCGTTAATTTGGTGCTATGTTATGGACTAATGTTTACATTGAAATGATAAAAAAACTGTATATGAAATGAATTGGATGACATTGTATTTGTGTACATTTGGTTGAAATAAAAAATAGTGTATCTATATTGTAATAATATAAGTTAGATGCTTTGTAACTTAATCTCAAGCAATGATGATGACATGGATCTTATACAATTTAACATGAATATAAACCTTTATTATATCAACAACAAAAAAATGTATTAACGTATTTCAAACCATTTCAAAATTTACAGAAAATGTTATTGAAAATATTACGATAAATATTAGCAAACAAAACAAACAAGTTCTACGGTTTGAATCACACTGTAGGCCTCTATTTCATTTTTAGGTTCATGAAAATAATGTATATACATAAAATTATATACTTAAAATAATATTATGTAATAATTTTACTTTTATGTATTACTTTATGTTTAAATAGGTATTTTCTATGAATATTTTATAACTTTCTTCTTTCTCTTCTTAATAATTTATAATACGATTCTTGTTACATGATAGGGTAGAAGCACCAATAATCGAACACTTATACGCTTAACGTATAACAACAATAATTTAATAATCAGCATTCATCAGAAAAATCACTATTTGCAAAAATCCACAACAAAAAAACGGTGTTTCTGGGAAATTTTCGTTTTATTTATAAACCAAATTACCACAAGAATTTTCGCAAATTATTTCGTTCTGATGTACGCACCAAAAAAAATTATTAATTGCTCACTTTGTTTTTAGTCTACAATTGTTTGGAGACAATTATCGTTCTAATTTATGTGTACAGACACAATTGATGTTCCCACAGTACAATTCTCGACAAATATTTATCATGATAATTTCGGTTACTAAAAACATAACGTAAATTTAGCAAAATAACCGCGTATTTAGCGTCATGTGATAGAATTTCACTTAAAATTTGGAATAATATCACAAGAATATTCGAAATTGTGCAACAAATACCGCGATACCAAGGCATTGTGTTTATAAAAGCTAAAAATAATCATATGATTCAATATTAGATGTGGGAAGCGTAATTTTTGTTGACGCGTGATATATGTTTTCATTAAAAAAAGTGGTATTGTAATTGTACACAACTTTACATGTTTTGACATTTTTGCGTCGCAGCAGGGTCACAGTTCAATCGCCAAATTAACATCATTTTCAAAGTCATCTTCCCAACAAAATCCCAGATGTAATAATATAAAAATAAAAATTTGACCTTTTTAACTTATTTTAGATATGAAACACCCTGTTGTAAAACTATAATTAATTTTTTTAACTGGAAAATTTATATTAAGACATTATAATTAAAATTTAAGATGAAGAATATCTCTAGAATATACATTTTAATGAAATTTACAACATTATTTGCAAAATTTCGAAAGTTTTTACATATATTTTCAAATTTCGTCACTTTATAGATTCACACTATACGTAATCACAACAGCCAATTGCATTTTTAAAGTTATTGTTATGTTAGCCCTTATTTCCAACTTCACCCATCTAAAAATATAATGGAATTAAGGATATATCGATATCTTTCGTTAATTCCCGTACAATTTGTGAATTGTTATATACATGTGAAGTAATTATTATCAACTTGGCTACAATGAGTGCAACTTGTACTTTAAAAAGACTATTTATATTCTATATAAATGTGAGAGACTATATACGATCTAAATACTGATAACTTTCCACTATTTAAAACTTATTGCGACTCAAAACGACTGCACAAAGTCGCACTTTAATGTAAAATTTACAAAATAAATGCAAAATATATAGTTAACAAGTCCTAATAGTTTGCATTAGACTGCTATTTTATTTTAAAAATTACATAATATAGGAACATTGTTATAACAAGTTTAGGTACTATAATTATCTCAAAATTATTATTATTAATTCATAGTAATTTTAATATATATGTAAAAATTATGTTAAATTACCAAGTGGACTTATATTCTATTGAGGCATATCGACTATACAGTTAAAATATCGTCATGATTTTAGATAGTAATTATTAAAAAGGAGAGCCATATTATATTCTATTAGCTATATTTCTAATTAGGTATGAAATATAACTAATAATACTAGATTAATATATAACTCTCCTAATTTCGCTGAAATATGTGTCCGTAAAATTACTGATGTCAACTATATTTATATGACTTAGAAAATCTAAATTGATTTTAATCCAATTATAAATGCCATGTCTTCACTTAATGAAGTTCTATAGTGTGCAATGTTATCTTGCGTATAATGTTTATTATGTAAAGATTAAAACTTTATCGTACAAAATACCATAATCTTCAACTTTATATTATATTTATAATTATTCTTCAGATGGATAAAGTTTACTCAATGTAATGTAACTTTTATCAAGTGGAGAAGACACAGCAAGAGACATGTACAATTAAGTTCTCGTTTGTAATATAATTGATTTTTTAACGTATTCAGCTAAAATACACAAATTATGTTTGTATTCAAAAATTATAAATATGCAATAATAATGCGTTTTGATGAATAACCTAAATCTATTATAAATATTCATAACAATTACCATCATCTTATATTTATAATTAAAATTTCAATTAATAATAACCATTTATGGAAAAAAAAGACATGACTATACACGCAATAAATAACTAGTAAAATTAATATAATATAATTATTATATTATAATATTGTTGTGCATTTTCTTAATTTAACTCTCGCATAAATGTGTGTAAATAAATATATTGTTAACCTTTCACAATTTTAGAAATAGATATTTTCTTGTTTACATGTAATTTTTTACAAACAGGGTGTCCGGTAACACGAAATACACACCTATATATATGTATATTCCTTAATTATTAATTAATGTTAATTAATATTGATTCAACTATCAACATTTCGAAATTAGCATGTGTGTTAACGTGATCAAGGTTCGAAAAAATGGATTGATTGTAGTGAAAATGAAGCGTTAATACAGCCGTCAACTGATTTTGTAAGATATTTTAAGCGAGCACTTTATGCGTTGTCTTACATTGAATAGGATGTCATGCGAAACTATTAAAGTTTGTTAACAACACATCGAAATGGCGCAAACAAATTCATATATTAGAAAACCATTCTCCGGTTATTTTTCGGACAAAGATTGTACAATAATATTTTATAAAAGTAAAAAAAAAACGAAAAATTATCAAATATTTCCCAATAACATTTTTTTTTCTTTAATGGCATGCTGTTGTTTTTAAGAAAAAAAAACCATCAATATTTTTATTCTCTATTACAAATAACAAATATATTAAAAATTATAATAAAATAAATTGATGGCTTGTCTTTTCCGAAATGGTAAATACTGATTAAAAAATACATATTGATTTGTAATACACTCGTCGCATATATACATTTTGCAAATGCAATAAATATTAATTAAATTGGAATTTATACTTTTCATCTCTTTTTCTTTTATGTGTATTTTATATTTTTACAGTGGAATTTCTGTTCAATTGATCGCCCATTCAAGCAATTGAAGTTCTTTTAAAAACGAATATGTTTTGGTAGTAAGTTAAAAATGACATACAAACCCAAGCAGAACTCCATAAACCATTTAATTCTTGCAGATATAAAATGACTGACAGAGCGTAGTGGCAATCTGAATTTAGGTAAATTTTAGTATCTATATTTTTAATCTAAAATATGGAAATTAATTTTGTCAGCTGGAAAGTTTTAGCTCAGCTTAAATTTCAGATATTTTCGCTTACACAGTTAAATTGTCCATTTTAAATGCAGCTATCATTTCTACTTGGGATAGCATTCCATTCAATTGAACATGTAAATTACATGATCAAATTCCTCTATAGTGCAGTAATAGTAAAGAAATGAGAATGTGAATACTAATAACAAAATGAAAGATAGTATAGAAGAATTCAGTAGAATTCCCATTAGCGACACACTTGCGATTACATTGAATACAAATTTCTCTGTATATTTATATTTATATATCAACTATGAATATATTATTCAGTTTTAGCACGTACATTATTCAATAATAATATATCATATGCCATATTCACCTGGGTATACAATGTAATGAATAAAATATACTATTAGGTGGTACTGGTTCTAATAAATTTATATTTCGAATTTCAACATCATCGAACATATATTAGTTAAATCTAGTTGCGATGCTATATTTTTAATACCACTTTATATATTATACCATACAATAAGACAAAACACACACCATAACAAACTCTTCATCTTATTGTGTAATTAACATATTTTATATAAATAGTTCAAAGCCGCTATCGCTTTATTAAGAATGATAATATTGTATTTTACGTGAAAGTGTAAATGTTTATTAATTTTTATGCTATAAATATTGATGGTATCACCGCACTTTACATCAAATTACAAAAAATTAAAACATTGTTTTCTAGGCACGTCACCATTACGCTGTATTGATGCGATCGTTTACGCAAATTAATAGGGTTATATTTAAAATTGATAATGAATTTGGAATTGTTTTCATCTCTATTCGGATGGCAATTAGAATATACCTATAATACGATGTCAACCGTCTTTTTTGGAAAGATATTAAAAATTAAGTAAATTATGTTTATTTACGTTTTTAATTAAGATATTTCCAATAATTATAAGTACGAGTGAATGCGCGTGATGGAATCATATCAAATTCTGATAGATTTCCGGAAGTTTCAGAGTGTTGAGAATGTTTTACAAAAAAAAAAGGTTTTTTTCTGGAAAATGGTATATTTAATTTCAATCAAAATATTTTCCTTCGCTTGCTACTAAGCTTTTGACCATCTTTCTGGAAATTTCATCGAGCCATTTTTTGATTTCATCAAATTTTGTGCAGTGCTGATGTTGAACATGAACATCACCACTTTTAAATTTAAATCGAAGCAACTGATTTCTTCATATCAAAGTAATACATGTAATAATATAAAATGATGTTTATTTCATTCCATTATGAATCGTACTAAAATTGAAGTTACGTCGACCAATCTCAAATGAAGTACAATATTTTAAATTATTTTCCGAATGACGTAAAGAACATCAAAATATCTGAATTAAAACCGAAACTGCTACTACATAGCTAACTATTAACAAAAATATTGTGCTTCTAACTTATGGTGTGTGGTGTAAAGCAGTGCCAACAATAATCCATAATAATATCCAAGTGGGCGTGTTTTTACAATATAATAATTGTTCACATTTACAATATTCATATTAAACATGCAAGAAATTATTTGTGACAACAGAACTGTTATTTAGAAACCGAGAATTTTTGGAAACGTTAAAGGTGTATGGTGTATTAAACACTGGCCTACGGCATTGTATCATCTACAGTAAAATCCTACCGATATCGTCAACCATACGAAAGGGTCTTGCTTAACGGCATTGATCGGGCTGGGACCTTAGGGACTGAGATTTCGCTGTGCCAAAAATAGCATTGGTGTTGAGAAAATCGAAACATGATTCAACACCTTTTTAAGTCCTTATTTCTTTGTTACATCTTCCACTAAATATTAATTGGGGTGAAATCTGTCTTGTTCTCTTATTAGATGGTTCAACTTCATCATCTATATATTGTGCTCAATATTTGTTTTTATGAGATTTGACATATAAGAAGGGAAATAGATAACGAATTTCTGGGCTTCGTCGGTCTGATATGTTTATAACCACAAGGTAAAGCGAGACCAACTTCACGAAGGCATTTTTACGACTATGTTTTGCCATGTTTTTCTTTATAATTAGGATCAATATCTGAATAAATAAGAAATGCATACAAAGCTGAATTATAAACTATGTTAGAGAAAATATACATTGACCATCGATTAGTTTTATATTTGCAACTAAATCTAGAAAGCATTTCATCAGTGTTGTCCATACCGCCATTCGTATTATTGTAGTACTCGATTATATATACAGAAGTTTCATTGGCTCAGGACCAATGCTAGGAGAATTATGCTAAGAACTATTATAATGTTTACTAATATATGATAGCAAAGTTATGTTTTCAGTAAACGCAAATGTATAGATTGATATAATGGTTGCTTCTTTTCCCACAACAGCTTTGGTGGAATGCTTCATTTATTTTTCGTAAGTGTGCGAACAATAGTCAAATTTTTTTGTAATAATTTTTGACCCAACTCTTATGATGAAAAAAAATTATCTATTGTTATGTTGTGATCTTTTAAGCCGTGACATTAATCGATCACAACACGTTCTCCTTGATGCAGTTCAGGTGGAGCACCAGCAAGTTTTCCCAGATATGGTTGAATTTTTTCAAACATATGAAGTTTTAACACCAGTTAGAAGCCAAAACTTCAAACCATACCTTTCTGGTTTAATTTTTATATATTGTCTGAACGGGTAACGTCAATGTGATAACCTAGTAGTTGTTCATCAATTTTGTAACAGACTCATTTGGATTATAATGACGTGGAATGAAATCAACCCAATTACACCACAATTCACGAATCGGAGCAAATTTATCCCTCTATTTCGTCTCCGATTTCTTGAAGAACGACCGAATATGAGAGAAATGACGCAATAATGAATTACATTACATAAACTACAAAACCAAAAGGTCTACGGTTAAAACAAACATGTGCAGAAAAATATTCGTTCGTTTTTCTTAATTTTAACATTGCCATTTTTTGAGTGCTTACACAATTTAATTGAATATAAATAAAATACATGTAGAATTTGAAATCAAATATAATAAATCATTCTATTATAGATAGAAATAAATAAAAGTAATTAATTAATTGCAAAATCATTCTTTTATATCGAATCACTACACTCTCGTATGTATGTGGTGCGTTCACTATATTATTATGATTTTACAAGTAATATTATATAATAAATAAAAAATTGTATATCATTTGATTTGAACACACAACACATGAATTGAAAAATAAAATTAAAAAATTATAATATAAATTGCACATTTGACATGTGAATAAATATTATTCATTAATTTAGTGTTAGAAGAAGAATATATCTTAACCGCAATAAAATTCGTATATAATAAAAGAAACAACAATTAAGTTAAAATAAATAAAAAAAATTAACAGATCATTTCAAATATTATTTAATAACCAATATAGTTAAGTAATTGAGTATTAAAATCGTGAGTTAATATATTTTATAATTATCATATTAACATAAGTTAATAATAGTATAAATTTATTCACATAATGTAATCTTTTCTATGAATAAAAATATCGACTCTCATAAACCGCAAAAGTTTGATCCAATTTGAAATGAACAACCGTAGATTGCATCGCTGCAAATAAAAGAACAAATTCATTCATAATAATCCAGCGGAATAATTTTAAATCTAAAAATGACTGTCAATGGGACACTGACAAAGAATAGGTCCATTACCTTATTATCAGTATTAGTACATATTATGCCAGACTGTTACCGCGTTTAATTCTAGTATCATTTTCGAAAATATATAAGTATTATAATAACCCATTATGCCTGCCAATCAAATTGAAAGATGTTTCCCACGGTCATAAAGACATTATGTGCAAAATTCTTAATTCTATATCGTTGCCAATAATATTTGCGTATATAAAATATTATTTTTCTCACTTCGTGCCCATGTCACCGCGTTTTAATTTTGTTGTTGTTACAAAGACCGGATAGCTGTCTATGTTTGTTTGACTATTTTTATGGAAAAGAACTGCGGTGTGACCAAATTAATTATATGGAAATTCATGGTATGTCCAGCTATTATTGTAGATATTTATTGTAGCTATTATTGTAGATTTTTTCCGGAATTACATTGACCTTGCGTGAGCAACAACTTATATTATACAGGATTACGGTAGGATCCGACTTAAACCGTCCTCACTTATTAAATTCCCCAGATATGTATAACAGATGGTGCAGATGCTAAGGTAAGAAAAAGATGTGATCTTAAAACCTTAAATCCAAAATATTCAATCTATATATGTAATTACTCCCTCTGTCCCATAATAAACCATATAATGTCTGTGTCAACCATAGTTTCTCTTATTTTTTTTGTCATCATATGTTATGTGAACGTACCTAAACAATCAGTCCAAATTTCATGACATTGCATTCGCAGTAGAAACGAAAATACAACACATAAATTTACAGCTGTTTTTGTGCGTTGGTCGAAAAATGTATAAAGCACAAAGATTAAAAATTAAATTTTGTTGTAAGTATGGTTAAAATCGCTTATGCGTTGATAACTGTTTATCTAAAACATAAATTTTTGAGTGCAGTTTCGAATATTCAAAGATGCGGAAGAGAAAATGTTAATGATGATGCGAACATTTAGGTCGACCATTTTAAGTGATTACTGAAGAAATTTCATTGAAAAAGTGATTTGATTTCGTAAAAGTTTTCAAGAAATTTTCAATCAGTTTTATGGCAATGGAGCTAGGAATACTTAAAACTACAATTCATCGCATTTTAACCGAAAAAATTGGTCTACGGAAACTAAATTCGACGTTTGTACCACGCATCGATTAACAAATGATCAAAAATTTTACTTAATTAAACATTGCAAAGACATCATCGATCTCGTTGATAAAAACTTCTTGAAATCGATTGCGGTGATAATACTGTTTCGTATGATCCAACTAGGTTAAAAATTATTTCTTAAATAAAGGAATTGATGTCAACGATTAGGCTATAAGAAAGCGTAATGTAGTTGCTAAATATCCCACTAATATTTCGAAACTATTTTAAAGTCACAATGGAAAACAACTTATTGAAGTCTATGGCAAATTGTTTGAGGGCAGTTATAAAGCCAAAAGATGTGGGCTGATTGAATGTTATAATTAAGAAATTTAATTCGTATGCCATTATTTTAAATTATAGATTAGTTAAAACCCGTACTTTATCATTCATTCATTTACTACTAAATTTTATACTCAGCATTGAGATATACCGCGGATACTGTATTTATATATGTGCTATATGGAATTATAGAGTGTATTTAATTTTGTATGTCTATGACACAAACGAAAATATAGCAAATTCTATATTTCAAATTGGATCATCTTTTAAATATATAAGTTATAAAAATATTGATTCAGATAAGATGTTGCTAAACGATATATGTATATTTATGCTATATGTTTATGCAGACGATATAAATTATTATATAATTTATAAGATTGAGATTTTTGGAGCATTAAATGCATGCAAAAAATTTAAAATGATCATAAAATCCACGAATTTATCACCGGTAAAATATATATTTAAATATGTCGTGTTACACGCAGAGATCATTTAACAATGAGCAAATGAAGGCCAATTTAGTGATAAAATCAAGTGGTCAATTATGTACTTATATAATAATTACAACATATTTTATAATTCAATATATTATATCGATATAGTATGTATATTTGCCTGTAACTAAATATGTATGAGCAGTATTACTAAATCACTAACACTAAATACTATATCAGAATCATTAAATATTATTATTATTATTATTATTATTATTAATATTAGTTTTGTTAAATATCGAGAAGATTAATTTTTTTATATTTATGAATATTTTAACATTTTAAAATGTTATTGCGTTAATTGTGTGAATAAAAACAAAGCAAATAAATGTTCATTCCTTTCACTTATTTTTTATCTTATGGTTATGGTTAGTATATTGTATTTTTTTTCATGTGTTCATCATATATTGTAATGCAACAATATATTAGAAGATATTTTAATGATAATCACAAATTATCACCATGAAAATATTACTATATTTAGTTTTTAGTATTATTGTATTATTTATACAATATTTATAGTAAATTTTTAAAACAAATAATTAAACGATTATAAATATTATGCAAGCGAAAAAGAAAATCTCTCTCACATTTATGGTGCATTGTACAAGTACGAAAAAATTATTTAACGAATAATGTAAATTTCGTAAAAAAAAAAATTGTTTGTTTTGCGGTTGACTACTAAGGGATTTCTTTAGTTGAATTTTTACCCGTATTTATTCAGAATGTCAAAACGATATAAATTGTTGTTTGATAGTAGCGGTACTTGTCATTCAGTAAAAAAATTATATCGATCGAATGTACGAAGCCGTTCAAAAAACCTCTGTATCAAAAATTGGGTTGTTAAATTTTATTAAGAGTTTATTTGCATATAAAGATGAACAACGATCCGATCGCCTTGTTGAAACTGTGATGGCAACCAAATCAAAAAAAATTATCGATATACCGATCGTTATATAGCACAACACCTAAAACAATTTGACCACGTACAAAAAATGATGTATGGGGCTCGTCTTACTCCACAGAAACTTTTGCATTTCTTTCCATTTCGCTTAACGTAACAAAAATATTTAATTTTTGAAACTATTTATAAGTGGCGAAGAATGCGGCTCGTAGACAATAACATAGTTCGAAAAAGATCGTAGATTGTGCAAGGTAAACCAGCCCAGACAACATACAAAGAATTGCCCCGTTTTTATGCAAAAAAGAGACTTATGTTCATTAACTAAATACAATAATTTTAATATTTCAAAGTATGATCCATTGATCCAGCTGTACCATCTTCGTCCATCTTTCCGATATTTGTTGCAAGGTCACACAGGTCTTTGGTTACTCGAACAACAATTATTGGATCTAGATTGGGATTGGTTGTTTTCCTCATTTACCGCATATAGTCCTGATTATCATTTATTTCGGTTTTTACTGTTAAGGACCGGAAGTTCTATGAGCATAGCTGATGATGCAGTAAAAAAAATAGCAAAAGATCATCGAATAATTTCGCATTGCTTTTTTTATATATTTTTTAAACGCATCCACATTTTAATTTAACATTATTTGAAAAAAACGCTATATTATAAAAGGTAAGTCCGCGTTGTCTGTAGTGTGTAGGAATATGTCAATTTCTGGTCCAAATTAAGTTAGCCACGTATGCAGACTGATCATCAGATCAAAGACGCAATCTAATTTTGAATTATTAAATGAAATTCAAAATGGGAAAATAAATATAATTGAGTTGTCTAGTCACTTTTAAAATAGAAAACCAATGGATGATTATTCGTGTAGACAATCAGAATTGTGAATACTTTTCGAAGTCACACACTAAAAATGTTGAACTAAAGTCGGATTTTATAAGATCATATCTAAAAATATAGTGTTGGTATGGATAGACATCTTTCCATCTTCTCCACTTTTCTATGTAACATAGGAAAACAATCTGTGACGTAAAGTACTGTACTGCCAATTAGATCTGTTCTTCATCAATAATTTAGCTACATTGGAGCATGACCATCAATAAAAAAACGAGATATTGTTAAATTTTGAATCAAAGTCATTGTCTCCGGTCAGATTTTATCCTGGACTGCGGCCTAAGTAACTACAATTCTGCGCCATGTATTTATTGATCGGTCCACCTTTATCTTATCCTGTGGATTCATTTTCAAGATAAGTTCAATCCATCCACATTATCCGTTTGATTTGAAGATCAATTCTTATTTGTTTGCACTTCGTCTAAAGCTCTTCATTACTAATTATTTCAAACGTTTTCATTTTTCGAAGGCACTTATTTAAACAATCGCAAATAACACACGACGATCATCAGATGTTATTTATTCGATCCGTTTTGAGATTCTTTGATTGCCTTATGATTATAAAAAGCACCCCTTAGAACAGATGCAGCAGGCGTTTATCCATCACTCGCAATCCTATACTTACAATTAGAATATTGCTGCTACCGATTTTCAAAATTTCTATCATCATGGAATCATGCTAAGGCCATTGTTTTGACATTTTTCTTTACAGATTTTTAAAATAACAATTTCCAATATTTTCAGGAAGAAATTTTCAAAATGTGTTCTGAAAATAATGGCGATTTTCCATTTTATGTCATCGAAATTTTGAATGAAGTTATACTTATATTTTTTGTGTACTATTTTTTCCTTATTTTGATATCATAATGTCATACAAAATTTCAATGACATTACAATGCCTGAGCGGAGTGTTCATCGAATATTGCTTGCCATTCATCATCTTTTTTGGTTGCCTGAGCGCGTTTTTTTCTCTGCAACATCAACATCACCACTTTTAAATCTTAGAAGTAGCTTATATTAGAAATGTAATAGCTTTCAAATGACGTAAAGAACTATAAATTTTCTAAATTTGAACCGAGACTGCAGCCAACTACCCTCAAAACTAAGTTAAACTACCAATAATTAATAGTACAATACTATTTATGACTATCGATTACGATAATGTTCGTACTTTTTTTTTCAATTAAATTTCGCCATCAACAAAAAATATAAATAGAAAAAACAGAAGGTGGTAAAAAATCAGATATTTAATTACATTTTATTTTCCTTTTATATTTTGTATTAAATTAGAAGAAGAGATTGATGCGGACTCAATAATTTTGATGTCGTTTATATTTACATATAATAAACATATAATTTACACCCTTTGTCAGAAAAATAACCGAAATGACTGATTGCTTTATTTATTGTAAAGTGATCTTAACAAACTGCGTCGAAGTTTCGTGAAATTCCCTTCAGGTGAAGCGTCGTTCGAAAAATGTTAATAAAGAACAACAAAGAACTGACATGAAATGTTGCTATAAAATGCTTAAAATGTTACCGAAATGCTTAATCGCTTAAGATGATATACTGATAATTGTTTATCCAAAATACACAAGTATTTGAGTGTCATCAACGATTCGAAATAGGCTGAAAGAAGATGTAGATGAAACAATGAAAACATATCCAAAAAGTTTGTGATTCCGTAAAAATTTAGCGTGAGATTCATGGAAATGAAAATTGATATTCCAAAAATAAAATTCATGGGATTTTAATTGAAAAAATTGGTCTACGAAAGGTGAATTCAAAGTACTGTTGTTTTAAAATTTCAACCTATTTGATCATTTCAAAAAGACATCATTGAAACCGGTAGAACTATATATATATATATGTTTTCAATATGGTCCAGAAACTAAGTGTGCAACTACTGAGTAGATGGCGGTCACAATGAAGAGTCTCGTTTGTTGAAGTCAAATATCAAAATGATGGCTCGTTTGTGTTGGCCTTATATTCATCCGATTTAACTGCATGTGTTTATTTTCTATTCTCTGTGAACTTCTTCTTCGAAAGGATACCGGTTTGAATCAGAGGATATTGAACAATCAATAAAAGCCCTACTCAATGTAATTCCGTTGATTGAGAATATTTCGATACAATATTTGAATTATATAGTAAAATTACTGCTTTTTTCTTAATTCATTTTTCGTTATTCTTCGGTCAGAGTGTACAAAAAATTAATTTACAAACCATATTGTAATAATAATAATAATAATATAATAATATCTAATTAATCAATAACATAAAATGAATGGATTAAATTAAATTCTATATTGTATACAACATCCCATCTCAAATGATGCCCCATGCGTGTGTATTTAACTTTATTATTATTATTATTACATAATTTATTAAATATATTATATTTACCGATTCGGTTTAGTAATTGCAAAATCATTTACTATTATTTTTAAATGAAAATATCCAACTTATTAGGAAAAAAACATGATAAATTTTCTCATATTATTTCATCGCGTATGGTAAAATGATAATTAAATATTTATATTTTACCTTGAAAATTATTTTTATTAATTTATTACACACACAAGCGATTATAAAAATAAATTTTAATATTTATGATTAACTTTAAAAATTAATTAATTACACGTGAACCCTATAATTTTGATCGGCATTTTACTATCTCTTATATTAAGATATGTTTGGCTCTGTGTGTTGTTAATATTACAGCCGAGTATATTTATATTCTTATACTGCGTATAAGCTTAAATTATTTACGGAGATATGTCAAAGGTAGACAGACGACGGTGGTCATAGATGATTTCGTCAGTTCATAAACAGCTGTACTTTAGCTAATATCTCAAAAAATTACTTCTATCTTAAATATATATATATTAACAATCTATGTAATAGCAAATTTTTTAAACTTCATAACTTATATGCGGGACTGAGAACTGGTGACACTACCCTATAAATTCATAATTATTTTAAAACTTAACGAATTCCAAAGACTTGCAAGAACATTAAATTATCAAAATTTTGAATACAAAATCACTATATTTTTATATTATAATAGTTGTGGGTTGTATACGAGTAGACTAAATTATGAAATAAAAACTAAGTAGTTGTTTACCTACTATAAGTTTTCTGGACAATCAAATTGAATAAATTTACAAATTTTGATAGTAACAATTTTTAAAATTGCGTCGCACTCAGTCAAAAGATAAAGCAGATTTTCCTTTCGTTGCAAGTGAAATTTTTTAAATGTAAAGTTATAATTTGATAATGAAGTTGTAGTTGTGAAACTAACCCAGTTCTAAAATTCAGATTTTTCAATTGGCTTGGCAAATAACCATTTGTTAAACTAACAATTAGAGATCTTGTAAATACGGCTATCAATGAAATGATCATTTGATGCAATAAGGTATAGTTATTTTATAGTATAAACTGTAATAAAACTACAATTAGTTTCAATCTATTCTCACAAATTTGATTTTGCGAATTAAATTTTAATCGTTTTACACAGTATAACCTAAAATATTTAATATTTGACAGTCAGTTCAGGTATAAACTAGATATTTTTTTAACGCATTCGATTACTTCAAAATTTTATAACCCATCCAGTAAAGATCGGATCGATATATAATAAAAGATTGTCTCGCACGGGAAACTGTTGTTATGCTAAAAGCTTTTTGTCGGGAACGTCATATGTGTAGTCATGCTGTTATGAAATCGGATTATTTATTAACAACAATTAATAACTGAATATATCATAATAAATAAAATATTACTGGCTAACAGAGTTGTCGAACAAAACAATATGTTGGTACAATCTGCTTTACCTTCATTGATACTGAGCTTTACCTACACCTGTTACTAGTAATTTAAAAATCTTTTGTGGTACCCCCTGAATGCTGAACTATCATGTTCCCAAAACATATTTTCACAATTTACAATGCGCGGAAATATTCAACATGGCACATGCTTTGTGAATGATATCAATGTTTTTGGAAAATATGCGATGAATTCAACCATAATGAATGGATTGGACAAATTGTCTCAAGTTTCTTCTCAAAATTCAAACCCTTAGACAACTAAATCGTTAATGAGAGCACAAAATAAATATAATCTACTCTTAATGCCGACAAAATTTTCCCTTTTTTAAAGTAAACATCATCTCAAGAACCCACTCCTCTCGCGCATCTTCCAAAGTTCAACGTTTGAAGAATCCGTAACAGCATATAGTTTTTCCTAATAGTTTAACCGAATATTTTAATTTTTTTACATGCAGCATGTAAACAATACATGCCGCGATAATATCTATTTGTGAAATTATGGTTGCGGCTGGTAAAAGTGTAAGACCATGTGATATAAACTCTATAAAAGTATATTCCTATGTATTTTAATTCTTGTGTTTCATTAGAAAGAGAAAAGCGTGTTAGGAAAAATTGTTTTAATAAAATATTTGACTTTCTTAAATCGAAACAATAAAACTAAGAAACAATGAACTGTGTAATAAAGATTTATTAAAGTTTTAAAGGTTTTTCCTGTATTTTAATAATTAATTGAAAATAAATATGTACTTTTTGTATATAAAAACAAGTACACACACACACACACACACACACATAGTTTAAAATGTGCTGAAAAGCAAATAAAATCGATCACATTAATTATTATACAAAATTTATAAATGTTAATTTAATTTTATATGTTCATAATTGGGTGTCAACTTTGAAAGTCGCGGCTGTACAGAAATCATTATCAGTAAAAGTATTCTCCATCGAACTAATTAAATTTAGAATATACATTTTTTTTAAGTGTTTTACTGTCATTTTTGTATCAATAAAACATCACTTGTTAGATTGTCGTATTTGACCACCGCGTTTTTATTCATGCAAATATAACCGAAATGGTTTGATGACTGCATCGCATCAAATGAAACAAATTATTCCTTATTTATATAATAAATTCTTTAACTCAAAAAAAAAACTGGATTTCATGGTTAACACCTAACATACATTCTTATTCAGATCTCAAAACAGCAACAATAATATTATATTTTTGCCCTTTTATATATTTTCAGTTTTTATTTGTTTGCTAATATTGGATATTACTTATTGATTAATTTAAGAATTTATAAATATTTTACGAGCTTACAATATATTGTGAATTTCCATAATAAGTAAATCCAATAAATATTTATATTAAATTTGTAAACATACGATGGAATTGATTTTTAAACTTTTTATGCCCTTCATAATTTATTATTTTATAATTCATGTTTTTTAGTATATGTTTTTATTTATGATATTTGATATATTTTTTACGACTATTTGTAAGAAATTATAATTTATAATAAAATATTTTACTATAGAAGAAAAAATGGTTGGGTTGGGTAACGTACTCCTTCCGAGTACTATACAATACGAAACACACATATTCTCAATCTCTTACTGGAACATCACAAGCACAATATTTTATTCGATTATCTTAAAATTTTGAACTTAAAGCTTTTAAAATTTTTCATGCATTTTCAACTTTAAATTTTTTAATAAACCATACAATTTAATCGATATAACCTGATATCTTTATAGGAATATTTAAGTATGTCAGATTAGTGACCAATTATCTTGCATCTCTACAAGTCTTCAATTTTAGATGCTGCATGGTTTGAGGATTGTTCGCATAAACTTTTCTCTTGCGAAAACCCTAAGTAGTATATTGATATGTTAGATCAACCGATTTTGGCGGCCAGTTTACATCTCCACTTCAAGAAATTATTCGATTAGCAAATTTTTGGTTCAAATGATTGATCGTTGCTGTATTGTATATGTTGCAAAGTTATTAAACTTCGTTCGATAACGCGAAAACAATTTACTTTAACAAAGTTTCCAGCTTAATTTTCGAAGAAGTATGTTCACCAATCACTCCACCAGACTAAAAACCACACCGCCAAATTGTAACTTTTTGGGGATGCAATATTCCTCGTGAATTTTCTTCACTCCGTATATACGACAACTTTTGTTGTATCGAATTAACAAATGTACGACGTAATCCATGATCAGTTATCGCAATAATTCTTGTGTTAATTGTATTTTGTTAGCCTAGAAAATCGTTATTCAAAATATTGAATAAATTGGTTTTTTTTAATGCTTAACAATGACGAATTGATGTATTTTGTTCTGCAGTGACACTATATATCACTGACAGCTGCAATATTTTCTTGTGAACGACCACTACGAGGGTAAATTTTCTTATTAGATCTTAAATTGAACAGCATATTCTTTAATTATATTCAAAATATATCGAATTGAATGTTCACTAAACGCACTATAGCTGTTTTGGGCTGATCACCCATCTAAAAATAATGGAATTGAGGATACATCTATCTTTCGTTAATTACATTAATTAATTGGTGAATTATTATATACTCCCATGCGGTGGAGTATGTTACCAACTTGGCTGTATAATAAATGTTTAGTAGATGCCATAAGCTTCAGTAATATGACTTACTGCACTGTTTCTATTTGATATCCGTTAAAATAAACAATGGAAACCATATGTGGAATTTTTATTGGTTTATTATTGTTACAAATTGTCAAACGATGTTATGATATTGTGACATTTTTATTGGGGTATTGTTAGCCCGGAAGAATTTTATTTTAAATGAGCAGCATAAAAATTATCTAAAATAAATATTTATGCGTGATTTAGAAATCAAATTATTCATCATTTTACTCGTAATTGGTATAAAGTAATATTTTTTTATGAATTATAGACTTCAGAATTTATTTTATTTGTAATAAGCTATCAAAAATATTCCATCGAATAACGATGGATTCCGAAGCTAGCATCGCCGAACTCAATTAAGAAGAAAACTTAGTGATTATTTTATTAAATTCAGAAAAGCATTAAGTAAACTACAAATTACGAAAGTACTCTATTGCTTTTATAACGATTGAATATGTGTGAAGCTAATTATTTTGGAGAGGTGTTATGAATTATATAATAATACTTGAGAAACCAAAAGTAAGATTTGATTATGCAAAAATGATTTCCAGTGCTGCTTTATACACATTATAATTTATATATTGTATTGTACTTGATGCTACTTTAATTTAAATGTTAATTTTATTTTAAAAATTTCATAAGCCACTTTGATTACTTCTCGCATAATCCAATATATGAAATGCCATTTTTATGTATATAAATTAAATTACGGAGGAGTAACTTAAAGTCTATGGAAATAATGTTTGAAATGGACTTTAATGCTCTTTCGCGCTGTGGATATTATTACCATTTCCATTTGGTATTAACTATTAATATACATACAATTTCTAGTGGAATTGATATCCATATAGACATTAATGTCATGGCAAGGCAAAGTTAAGTTACCCCTTCTAAATTACACTGCTTCCTGAAACAATCCACCACGTTGATATGACACTTAAAGTTAAAAGTTTTATTTTACCAGTTTTTTGCTAACAATAAGTTTAATAATAGTTCGTGTTCACTGTAGAATTTTAAAACGAATGTAATAAATGTAATAATAATAAATATTGATAATCATTGCACGCAGTACTGAGCAACCTCTGTATTATTTTTTTTTTCTTTTATAAACCACTACTTCACAATAAATTTATTATTATATCGCAATTAATAAATAAAAGATAAATAAATTAAAAAATGAGGAAGTTTACCAAAAAAATTATAATAAAACACATAATAAAATTAATTTTAAATTTTGCATATTTTATTATTACTTTTTTTTCATGAATCAGCTCATTTATAATAATAATAAAGTATATTTTTAAATGATAAATAACATAGAAATAATATAGTATTTGATGGAAATAAATAAATGTGTATAAATAAAATATTGTAGTTGAGAAAAGATATCAATTTCATTATATTCGTAAATAAAAAAATAAACTCTGAAAACGTGACTGTAAACTTTTTAATTTATTAGATAATTTTTTCATTTGCATATAAATATTTATTTTTATACACCAGTGCTAAAATATTGCTACAATTACTATGTGAATACTCAATCTACCCGTAAAATAACCGGTGATTTAATTCTATTAGAAATAGACGGAAATTGTAACACCGCATCTTCCTGCACCTATTGATTTATGTGAACCAACCTTATTCATTCAGCAGTGTTAGTACAGAATACCCAATCTAGCAGAAATACCACTTCATATAATATGATTTAAATGTTGGCGAAAAATATTGGAAATATACGAGGATTGTTCGTTATTCATATTGAAAAAAAGTTTTTTTAGAAAAATGATTCTTTATTTTTGAACATAGCCGCCTTCTAACTCAATACTCAATACGTTTTTCAAGTTTTTTAATTCGATCTGTAAAATATGATGTTTCAAAACCTTCAATATTTGCTTCAGTTTCAGTGATATCCATTTCATCTGACGTGAATCGCTCTTTCCAGCAAACCATTTTTTTAGATTTGAAAACAGGAAAAATTACTAGGAACTAAATCTGGACTGTATAGTGGATGTGGAGCAATTTCTTAGCGTAATTCATTCACTTTTGCTGTTGTTAAACCTGATGTATGTGTGGCAGTGCAAAAATGCACTTTTTTCTTTGCTAAATGTGGTGGTTTTATTTTAATTTAGTCATCCAATCGCGCCAATAATATTCATTATTTATTGTAGTAATACTATCATTTGATATTTTCAACACCGCAACAAAATTTCTCGAACTTTTTTCGACGATCATTTGTATCTGCATCATTTGCTTTTCTTACCATTTCAATGGATGTTGCTATTTTTGACCTTCCGCACATCTTTCTTCATCATTTACGGTCGTACGACCACGTACGTAAATTCAACTACCCAAAAACGAATGGTTTCGTATAATGGTTATGAACTACGTAAAATATAATCCATATCCTTTTCGATATCTGTCGCTGATAACAATTTTCGAAAAAACACCGCACGAACTTGTATCTTAACCATTTTCTGAAAAATACAAAAATGAACTTATGCGCGATTGCTTGTTAATAATAAGCTATGCAATATGAAATGTTATTTTTGCTAGATTGGGTATTCTGTGGTGTTATAGCCAAATGTAAAAATTGACGTATTGTTTGACTTTTTCTTAATCCATTCTGGTGTTTATTGCGGACAGACGGTGCGTATGCATATACAATTTTTTGCGTATAAAATTAAGATAAATTACATTACTTAATTATATTTTTCTGTATATCATTTTATTACCACACTAATAATAATTATATTTACGTGTAGCATTTAGAGTTCTCTTTGTAAATGATATAAAATTAAAAATGATATATAAAATTACCAAAATAGTCCTAATAATAAATTTATATTTTAACACATTATTTAATGCACATAAAAGATTATTTAGATTCTTTTCGTTTTACAATCAGTACTAATAAAAATAATTAATTGACATAATTCGTCCCAATTAAAACGTTCACTAATGCCGAGACCAACATAAATATAATTAAGATTTATTTACGCGGAGGATGTGTCAATAAACTGGAACTGTTAAATCTTTTAAGCCAAAATTGCTCGTAGAAATTCATCTATTTAAATTCATTTGCAACACATTTATATTTTTTAAGAAAAGATCTAGAAATAAGGTCTATTTCACTATAATCATATTAAGAAAATTTATAACATAAACACATATTGTTTTGAACACATATGAGAGGAGTTAGGCCTCAAATAGAAATTTTTTGATAAACAAAATAAATACAATATAACAATTGAGACAAAGTGAAGAACGCAACCAATGTAAATTTAAGTTCAATCAATTTAGTTTAATAATTTTATAGAAAAACAAATAAACAAAATTTTTGCAAAACCTAATTTATAATTTATTTATTTTAATTTTTTTATAGGGACGTGATGCAACACCATATTTAGAAAGAAATCGTGTTGGTCGTGATGCTATTGATTCAGCGGCTGCATTAACCGATATGGGAAAATATTTATTTCGTGAACGACGTCTACCAGTTTATGATATAGCTGTTGCAATAACAAAGTAAGTTTTATTTTATATTTAATTATTATTCTCTATGCGTATGTGTGACACGCAAGTAACGATTATTTGCAAAAATTAATTTTTAAGAAATTTTTATCAGATAAATTTTTATATTATAGCGTCTATATATATATTTTAAATAAGTTAATTAATTACGACTACTAGGAGTATTGTATTTTGAAAAATGCAAACAGATATAATAATGAATTTTGCAGCATATACCGAACTTGTGTGCAGAGGTCGTTTATGCGCCACTCTAGTGATCAATCCTTTTGTCGTATTTCTTCAATATACCCTTATATAGTTCTACACATCCATATTCCAACGATAACAGATTTTTTAAATCACCACCGAAGTGGGATTTTCTAAATGCTTCAATATAGAATTGTTTATAAAAGTTTGAAAATAAAACAAAAATTCGCAATGAAGGATCAAAATCAAGTGAATCCGAAATGAGGAAGAAATTTCAATTCATATAATTTAGTCATTGCAACTGATATTTATATTAGATGGTGCAATATCTTGATGAATAGTCACTTTTTTTCTTTAAGAAATGCGTGGTTGTTTACAATTTATTTTTATTATTTTATTTTTATTTCTGCTACAATTCCACCAAACAATCATAATCAGAATATGAATCGATGCAATAATTTGCTTGAAATATTTTTTATAGAGCTCCCCATACAATGCTCAGAAACCTTAAGGTGCCAAACAAACTTACGGAAGTGACGGTCCGTTTTCGATCGATGAAAAATGCGAAAACAGGCAGTGCCATGGTAAGATCGGCAATCGATTTTTAATATGAATAAGATAAATTTAATATGGATAAGTGAAAAAAATGCAAATTTGAACATGTGCAAATGTGTTACTGCAGCAGAAAACAACTGAGCGAAAACAACAAAAGAAGCCAGTTGTTATAGAAATAAAAAATAACTGCGTGCTATGCTGCCAGTATATCACAAATATTCCCAGTACATGTAGTTTCTAATCAAAGACGAACCGTCACATCCATCAATATGTTTACACCATAAGAATCCATCTTTCTTGTGAACTAATCAATCGATTAAGATTAAGTTTTTAAGACTGCACATTCCAAAAATAGTTTTTTCTTTGTGGCGTTGTTGTGTACTCATCCTGTACATACTATTGATATATTATCCTGTCCCTCAAACCATGACGTTTTGGGCCTATATCAACTTTATTTTCACGTATTTGGAAGTCTCTTATAAATCACAACTGAACATTTTTCGATTTTAAAGATCGATCAATCGATTTAAATATTCCCATAATATTAAAAATATTTAATATCTTCTGTAAGAAACAGTGTTGAATCCAAGGAAAATCCACGAAATCGAAAAATTCAGTAAACAATCAGCAGTTACAATTACTTCCCTTACTCTCAAATCCTAATTTTCAATACAATAAATCTATGCATGGATTTATGCAATAATTTATAAAATAGGATGATAATTTTTAAGGTATCGATCAAGTGTATCGGTGATTTGCTCAACCTAAATTTTAATTTCAAAATTTCAAAGTATGACGGATTGACAACACAAAATTATTTTCATAAATTTGAAATGAGAAAATACAAAATATAATCCGGAAAACCGAAATATCTTATATATATACTAAGTCCTATATTAATTGTTTTTTCCCATCGTGAATAGTCTTGGATTCCGCACTGTAATTATATGTTAATTTTATTTAGCCTGCTATTCAATTAAATGTACACGACGCTATTGGTGTAATTTTATTTAAATATTTGAAGCAATCATTGAAGTTAGAACACACTTCAATATTGTATTCGATAAAAATAATGTTATCGCTAATGTAGTAGAACATTAACTACTTTGATTTTAGAAAAAGTGTTGCTGAAGCACATCGATTGGCTGAACATTGTTATAATGAACAAGTTCAATGGCGCACTCTACTTATTAGAGAGTGGTTTAGAAGATTCGCATAGTCTGGACAGTCGAAAAAGTTCAACGGCAAAGAATTGCATTATTGGTTGAAAAACTCAACTGAAACGATGAAAGAGATCGGAGACTAGTTAGGTGGTGTTATTGAAGTAGCTGGTTGCAAACGGTTTACAAGCTGTGGGAAATATAAAAAAAATTAAAAAATGTCTACCTCAAGAATTGTAGGAAAATGCCATTGCGAACGGTTACAGCATCGCTTTGTTTGTTTTGAAGAAAAAGTTTTCTGCCACTTAAACGGAAAAAGTCATGGATAGAACCGCAGGAGAACGATCAGCATCACTGCCAAAACATCTTCGGTTTCAAGAAAATACTCTTCATGTGTTGCGACCAGCAAGGAGTGATATACCACGAGTTTTTAAACCACAATGAAACTATTTCTATGTTAATATCTTCCAACGCCAATTAAACTAATTAAACGAATAATTGTTGAGTAAAATACCAATCAATAATAACCATTCTTCTTTCCTTGACAACGCTCGCTGTCGCAGATCAAGTACTGGGCTCGATGTATTAAAAATCGTCATCATCATTAATCGCTAGTTAATTAAGTTAATGTCATGACTTTTTTTTAGCACCAACGTAACTAATAAATAGTAAAGTTGACAGACAATTTCCTCACCGGTAAGGACGGAGGATTTATGGAAAAATGTTCGGATAATGTATTTTTCTCTAATGATTTTATACATTTCATATCTTAATGCATTGCAGTTTTTACAATAACTCAGACCAGAGTAGTGTTCCTTCGAATATAACAACTACTTTTATTTTAAATATTATTTTAATAACAATTTTATATTTTTTTAATATATTTTTGTTTGCCACCGCACATTTTTATATTTATTAGAAATTATATATATCTCGTATGTTAATTAAGATTTTTCACAGGTATGATATGTGCCGTAGAAGAAAGGGCGGACGATGCACCAAAGGCACAGCGGGTAATCGATGAATTTTGAGAAAAAAAGCTTTTTTTTATATTTATATTTTATTTTGTTATAAAGGGAATATACTTATTACTATTATATTATTAGAGATTTAATGGTCATATAAAATATATATGGAATTTTTGTGAGGCAAAAAAGTCTAGATCTTTGATCTTTAACTTGAATTTACATTGGAGATTTTAATACATTTAATAATTAAAGATCAAATTTTTAGAATATATTCGTCTCTCCCTCATTTATTATATTGATATTTTTATATTATTATTATTATTATTATTATTATTATTATTATTATTATTATTTAAAATAGTTGTTATTTATTTATTTATTTATGTATATTTTTGTTGTTGTTTAAATCGTGCGCTAATATAAAATAGTAATTATTATTAATTAAATATAAATTTGTATTGAAAATAAAAAAAAAATTAATCAATTCGATTGTTCTCATCTTGACGCGCACGTCGTCGCCGCGACGTACATATATTTATTATTTTAATACGGAAATGTAAACACAATATTGTCACGATTAATTTGTACATGTATTTCAAAAACCAAAATATATAATATTTAAATAGAAAACAATTTTGACATAGAATTTGCTATAAAAAACTAATCATTTTACTAATGCTTTCGAAAAAATAATAAATAATAATAATAATAATAATAATAATAATAATAATGAGTTTTGATAAAAATTCATAATCCATCATCATCCTCATCATCATCATCATCATCATCATCATAAACAAACAAACAAACAAGCAAACAAACAAACCAAATCACTCGTTAACATTTTAGAACAATTTAAAATTTAAACATTTATAGGAAACGATGAACCAACACTACACAAGAGAGCCATATAAAATAATGACGACGATTCAACAAAAATTACAACAATAAAAATTACATTAATTAATAACCAAAAAAACAATTAATTCTGAATAATTTAAATGAATTTTTTTTTTCTTTCTTTATACTCCACTTGACTTTACAGACTTGATATGTGCAGACGAAATTATCCGACTGACGTTTGTAATCGTGGTACCGCAGGTAATTAAGCAATATAAATTTATAAGTTTTTAATTTCACTATATGTTACCTCTACACCTACCGTCTTCATTTGGTTTTTGTATATTTGTATTGTAGTAGTGGAATATGAAGAGTGTAATAATCATCTGTATCCGTTTTTAAAACGAACACAACTAAAATTCAAATTGGTATTTATTTTGCACAGAAAAAAAAGGGTTGTTTTGTGTACACGCAATTGCAATTTAAACAAAATTTCACGCCTTTATCATAATTTTTTTTACATGTGCAAATAATTTTGTTGTGTCCTATTATTTATTTATTATTATATTTTTTGTTATATTTGTGTTTTAAATATATATATATTTTTATTCCTTGCAAGAAAACACATGCACTTTTTTATCACTAAATCCTTATTATTTATATCTCAATACTACACACCTAATTTATCTCTGTATTATTTTATATGTTTTTATATGTATTTTCATTTTAATTTATATCCTTTACTATATAATTTTAAGTTTTCTGTCTCCTACCACCAAAAACGAATATATATTTATGTAAGGACTGTTTTTTTTATATTATCATATGCGTATGCCATCATATACTTGTAATTTGAACATTACGTCGCAAAATGGGCTTAAGATATTAAAAATCACACAATATTCTCTTTTTTTGCGGTGTATTTTTACGAATAATGAGTGTTGGAATTGTATAAATAGTGATTTTGATTATTTTAAGGTGTCTGCCGAACTATATTTTCAAATTACAATTGTATGATGAAAACATATGTGCATTTGATAGGAATAAAACGGGCATACTTTATATAGTTTTTGCTTATAATTGTAAAATTATGTTCCATTTATTTCAAATATTTTAAATTTTTCTTCCATTTTTAAACTATACTTTTTTATATGTATTTATTTACGAAGGAGAGACACGTGTCATTTTTCACAGGTGCTGGAAAAAAATAATTTATAATTGACAATAATTGTAATATTTGTATTTATAAAAAAATTGATTAAAATAATTATTGGTTGCAATAACTATCGGGCGTACCTTGAAATTTGCAGTGGTAATTAATAATTTATAGGAAATACGTATATTAGCTGGTATGCTTAACTCTCAACAACATCGTTTATCGATCGAAATGATGACGGGAATAAAAAAATAAATATAAAGAAAGAAATATTAGTTCGCAATTTATTCCATCAATCTGCGGGAAAAGCTGCGGGTCAATGCCAAACATTGTATAATATAAAATAATTACAATAATCATTAAAATCCTAAACGAAAACAAAGTCCGTAGATTAGCCACGGCTCAACCAAATCAAAATAATAAAATCAAATCGAATGTTGGACATTTTGGGAAGCAAAACCGCAAATTTGATTTTGTTGAATTTCATAAATAAAAGTTCAAAACTGAAACTAGTCTATTTCTGTATAAAAATAAAAAAAAGGACATAACTTCACACAACATTATGATGCTATGGATAGTAAGTGGTGCCAATAACAATTTGATATAAAAAATAAATTTTATAGCATCTCAATAATTTCATAACATGCACATTCAAATTTTTGCTCAAGTGAATCAAACGTTATAATATTTACGTATTGAAAAACAAACGGAGTAAATACGAATTGATTGATACTTTGAAAAATAAATATATTACTACTCACATGGAATTAATGTCCAGGTGCGGTTTTAGCCTTCTTAAACACGCCAACCTAATCTATCTGCAGCTAACGATTTTTAAAGATCTTAATATAACAGTTCACTGCATCCTTCTGGTTTAGCATTCAACAGTTTTTTCAGCGCACGTTTCCCTTCCATGCGTAACACTTGTCCAAGCCATCTTAATCTATTGATTTAAATTGTTTTGACAACATTTGGTTCACCGTACAACTATTTCAAAATTGTATCTTCGTCTCCAACCACAACAATCCTAAGTGTTCAAAAACTATTTACAATTTCAAAATTGAATTCTCCAATATTACCAGTTGGATCTCGAATTCCTAATGTATTCGTTGCCACCATATATTTTGTTTTGTCTGCAATAACTTTGAAACCTAAACCCGATGCCTCCTTGTGTAACGATACGAGGACATCCTTGACAGTCACCATATTTCAACCCATAATGTCTACAATTGCTAAAGAAATATATAGTAGTACAGATCACCCAACCTAGCTTATATAATATTTCATATATATGGCATTGCCATGAAACAGTATGTTGTCCTTCCTATATTGAACATCGCCGCTGCCTCTTTTCTTTGAATGCTGATTTTTAAATTATTCAATTGCTGACAGTATCTCTCCGAAATTAGCTTTTCGTTAGGTTTCAGCAGCTCAAAATGTATTGGTATACCACCACATTATTTTATTCAGATTCAACTTCCGGTTATAGGTGGAGGGGGTAGATTTTTCGAATTCGCAATATACCCTATACGATATTTTCATAAATAATCCATTTTTTACATCGTCAATGATCATCCGATCCAAGTAGGATTCGATTTTGTTCCGTACTCAAGCAGAGATGTACCTTTGATAACTCGATCATTCAAATTCTTCTCACTTAACTCATGGGGCACTCATCTCGGATATTTCAACATCAATCCTATTTTCCGAATATGGTCCGAAATGGTTTGTTGAGCTGAATCAATCAATCTCCGATGTTGTCAAAAGAGGATTTTACTCTAACATGATCTTGACAGTATGGTCGTCGATCAAAGATGGTCTTCCGCCAGAGCGTGCGGTATATCAGAAAGGTCGAAATCACGGAAAAATAAATATATGGTAAATAAAAATAATAATTTCTGAAATCAAATTGAAGATTCTGAAAAACTCTTAAAATTAAAACAATCATTCGCTCTTAAGAACAATTTTTATTTTCATTATCTTTTTTGTTTTTTGTGTCCTTAATTGCGCACAATGCGTGCGTACTATGTAGTATCCTTAAAAATAGCACCACCACCACCAGCAGTTATGTACATGGAATGGCCGCATTACATTAGAATTTAATGGGCATTTTCCTCCCATTGCATTTTTATATATAACTTTTGTGGATGTTTGGTGTCTTGTACTTGTACTGGTACACTTTCTGGACATAGTAAAATCGATAAAATGTGTTACGGCTAATGAGTTCCAAGACACACACACACATACTGTGAGCGCTTGCATGTGTGTGGTTACATATTCCAGCTGGCAGGACATTTTCCGCACATTGCATTGATTTTCGACAAAATATGTGTTGTGTGTGCCTTTATAAGCAATAAATTCAAAAAATTGATACTTCTGCCTAATGTATTTAATGTTACCAAATTAATTAATTATTTTAATTATAAATATATTAAAGAAATGTGTGTAATATAACGGCCGGGCGTCGTGTTTTAATAAAAACAAATTTTACTAATCTCACGACTGCGGCACTAAACATAAGAATAACACAGTTGTAGCATATTGGGCATATTGGGATTATAAAAATTAAAAACTCTTATAAAATAATTATTTAAAAATGTGTCTATGTTTGTGTGAATAATTTTTTAATTAATTTATTTCCCATTCGTGCGTTGTCGTGCGTATTTATATATTTATTTTGTAAAAACTATGTAATAATATAATTCTATGTTTTAAAATTTAGTGTATCATATTTCTTTGTGTTTTTTTGTGTGTTATGTTTTAACGTGTTTATATTATTTAATTATGCGTTACCTATTTTACAATTACTTCTTTTTCCTATTATTTACTACTATACACTTTTACTATGTGTACTTATACTTACTTACTTACCATTTGTAATACTATAGTAAACGCAATTACTGTTACAAACAACTGCTGTAAAATTACTACTTTAACTTACTTACTTACTGTGTTACTAAGTACTTATACTACAACTTTTTTTTATTTATTTACATTTATATACACAAATAAACTATATTACAAAAAACTGACTACACTTTTTTACTCTTTTTACACATTTATACTTTTAATCACACACCAGCAATTAAAAGAACACATTGTGTCTTTTAACATAACACAAATTTAAATCATTATTCTAATTATTTTATAATAATTACATATTATTATTATTATTATTATTTCAATTTTCATGCATTCCATTAAATGTAAGATTCAAAAAGTTAATTAAAATTAATTTAGGGCTTCATTGGGTAAGTTGATAGTGTGTATTAAATTATTGTAATACACTTATTTAGTCATTACTATTAATTTTATTCTTATTTTACATTAATTTTATTTTAATTAAATTTATTATATACTAATAATTGGTATTTGTTTTAAAAATAGTCTAATTATTAGTTAAATTAAATTATGTTATATGTATTTATACATTCAACTAATGCATGTGTTAAAATGTACTTGGGCAAAAATTTTATTAAATTTATTACAATTATTTATTTACGTTTACTTAAAGCACCTTGAATTATTTTTGGTCGTTAAAGATAATGTTGGTAATGAAAATGAATGCGTTAATTATTTGTTTGTTACATTTGCTTTTTCTTTTATATGTAAATTTTAATATAAAATTATCTACAATTTAAAATAGAAACAAAATAAATCAAGCTCAGACTTTATCGGTACACGCCACCACACCCACAAAAAATATCGGCACGGCTTTCTAATATATGGATATGGTAACGTTATCTATTGGCTGCTGATTGATTTATGTATTGTAAACCGACCTGAACAGACGGTTTCATAACATTTCCTTCCATGGTAAAAGTCACACGTTAAGATTGCCACTGCAATTTTTGTTCGACGTATGAAAAATGTATAAAGTACAAAAAACCAACTTCAATTCTTGGTTTTAAAACTGGTAAATATGCTACCGAAACGTTTAAAATGTTTGCTTATCCAATACATTTATTATGTATTTCGGTTGATTGTGTCATACCGGCATAAATCATATTGTCAATATAGTCACCGGTTCGGATCCATAACATGGTGAAACTAAATGTTACAGAATAAAAAAATAAGGACTACACATAGATATTTTTGTTCAAATGAGTATTCTATAATAATAAGCCAATAATCGAAACTAATGCAATCGATTATTAATCCGACAAAATACTACTTTGAAAATTCTCTCAAAGTTATTATCAATAAAGTGGGAACTAGCTGAAAGTGACATCTTTCAATTGTAACAGATGCCAAAGAAACAGCAGAGCATTTACTATACTTTGTTAGTGCGACACGGCGGTGAGATAATAATGAATTGCCTTGAACAGAGATTCCTTACTCTGGAAGAAATCGTAAATGTTGTTCCTGGTGGCACATCGACATTTTTCAAATCTCCCAAGACCAACCAGCCAATGGTTTATATAATTACAATGGGCATAATAGTTGTCAATTACAGCGAATAAGCTTTGTATTGGAGACCAGGTTACCCATTGAGGTCAGTTAGATGGTTGTCTAACGACTATAATAGCTATACTAGTCCTAATTTGTTATTCGAATTTCTATCGATAACGGTAAGTGGCAACTGTTTCATTTGGTTTCACCAGCTCCGATAGAATAGTTTCACCTCAGGTTTTAGCCAACAATTGCGAAGAGTCTCAGCAGTGATACTTCGTGTTTAAAAATAAAGTGTGCTTTAAAGTAACGTAAATGTCGGTAAAATTCATCTATCTGTGTCGGCGTAATCTGTATCAGTTGTACTTTGTTTTGCATTTTGTTGGGATAAGATCCAATTTAATTTATTCTAAAGGGAATATTTAAAATATATAGGATCAAATGCGATAAATGTTTCTTCAAAATGCTGTTACTCCTCGGAAAACCAGGATCAAGGTTCATACATAAAAATTAATATGTGTACATACATACCATACATTACAATTATTCGATTAAGTATGATTAAGTAATTTATTCCAAAATTTAAAATTAATCTTTTAGGACATTATTAGGTTGGCTCAATATAATTATTACTTTAACATTCTTAAATCTTCGATATGCTTTAAAGCTTAAAAATTACCGATACGCATTTACTATTTATTTAATTGTAATTTGTAATTTTCTAAAATTTCGTATTTATGAAAAATTTAATTTCCGCTTTTAACAAACAAATAATTTCTACGTAATCTTATTCATTCAAAAAATATTATTTAAAATATTGTCATAGTTTTTGGGTATCATATTTTTGTTAATTGGTTATTATTTTTATAAAAAACAAGGCCCATAAACTGATTAATTACAAAATAATTATTTTTTAGGTTTTGCATACGTTGGTGGTGCTTGTGTCGTAAATAAACGATTAGAAAAAGTTAATAGTGTTGCAATCATTGAAGATACTGGTGGTTTCAGTGGTATTATTGTAGCTGCTCATGAAGTTGGCCATTTGTAAGTTTAATGCATACAATAAATTATAACTGAAACACAATTGAAAATGAAACTTATATATTCTGTGCATTGTAACATATTTTTTTTAAATTAATATTTATATTAAATTTATAAAAATTTGTAAATAATTTAAAGACTAGGTGCTGTCCATGACGGTTCACCACCACCAAGTTATTTGGGTGGACCCGGTGCTGAAAAATGTCGTTGGGAAGATGGTTATATTATGTCAGATTTACGTCATACCGAAAGAGGTTTTCGCTGGTCAGCATGTACCGTACAAAGTTTTCATCATTTTCTAAAGTAATTAAAATTAATATAGTGATGGGAATTTAAATATATATATTATGCGAGATGGTGATGGTGGTGGTGGTGATCTATCCAATTAATGAATTTATTTTTTCTTGTTTTAGTGGTGATACAGCTAGTTGTTTACATAATGCACCACACGAAGATGAAGCACTTGGTCGTACTTTACCCGGCACATTATTATCATTAGATGCACAATGTCGGCGAGATCGTGGTACTTCAGCATGTTTTAAAGATGAACGAGTTTGTGCACAATTATTCTGTTTTGATGCAGCTAGTGGTTATTGTGTTGCATATCGACCGGCAGCCGAAGGTTCACCATGTGGTGATGGATCGGTGAGTATTGAATGTATACCATAGTTTTTGTGATTGGATATAAATGAATGAATGAATTTGAATGAATAGATGAATATTTATAATCAATAATAATAATATAATATTTTTAGCATTGTTTGGACGGGAGGTGTGTAGCCGGAAATGAAAATATAATTCCTGATTATTCACAACATACACCAAGTTATGCAAGTCCTAATGCTTTCATACCTCAAATTAAGTAAGTAATTATTGTCATTATTTTATAATAATTGATGAACATTTTATTAATTACCGAAACAAGATATTATTTGCATTTTTATTTTGTTTATAATATTATTAAAAAAAAAACCCCCCAGCAATATTGGTATTTTTTTATTTAATTTGCAATTACTTTTAACAGCACTGAATCATATAATTATTATGATGTATTAGGATTTGGTGAACAAACTACAATATCTCCAAGCACTACTACTACTACTACTACCACCACCACTACCACAACTGCACCAAAACCACAATTTGCCAAAAATTATTTTAATAATTTATTTTATAATAGTTTTCAACAATATAATAACCCTACTACAAGTACGACCACAACCACAACCACTGAAAATCCATTTAATTATTATTATTATTCAACAACGGCTACACCATTTGATTTTCATAAATTTTTTGATTTTTCAAAATCATCTTCAAGTAGCACAACAACAACATCAACTATGCCGCCCCTGCCCACATATAAACCATTTAATTTTTATAAATATGGTGAAAAATCAACAACTGAATTCCCTTTTATAATACCCAGTAGTTCAACTACTACAATATCTCCATTTTATTTTAATAATTTCTATTCAACAACTCCAACAACAACAACATCATCGATAAAAAATCCATTCCTCTACAATTTCTTTTTTAAAGATGAGCAAACTACCACCACCACCGATAAACCATTTTGGTTTAGAACAACAAAATCACCAATAATAACAACCGAAGCACCAACGAAAAATTCACTATCCTTATTAACTTCATTAAAACCAAGATATTCATATTATTTTAATTCTCCAATATCTACAACAACAACGGCACCGCCGCCATTGCCACCGTTATCATCATCATCGTCATCACCGCCACAGTCATCAACTAGAAATCCTGTTTTTGATATTTATCTAAAGAGTATTGCATCAACAACAAAAAATCCATATAATTTTGATAATTTTGCACAATATTTTAAAACTTCAACAAAAAGTCCAAAATATTTATTTAATTTATTTGGTGCAAATAGTAATAATTTCCCAATAAATACAACTGCCGTTACCAGTCGAACTTTTGGTTAATAATAATTCCATAAAGGATAGCCAAAGTGACAAAAAAAAAAATTCAAACAAAAGCACTGAAAATTTATTTATTATTTTTTTTTTTAATCGTAGTTTAGTTTTTATGCAACAATTTTTTTTTTTTTCTTTGTATATTTTTGTACAAAATAAGAAAAGAAAAACAATTACGACAATATGAAATTTGTGGTTGAGAAAATTAAGACCAAAATAATATGGTAAGAAAATAAATTTGCTCGTATTCTTCTCACGCATCTTCTAACTTTATCTTTAATTGGAAAAGTGTTATTTAATAAAACATTTTCTTAATGATTCGTTTCTCTATTTTTTATACATTTGACAAATAAAAGACATGACGCTGCTTGGCAACACTTATTTCTTTTTATATCTATAATAAACCCTTAATGGGTTAAATTAATTAATTAAAAAAATAGTCTTTAAACTTTACTTCACTTTACTTTTTAAAAAATTTCATATCTTGAAGATTTTGCTCAAGATGTGTGAAGCATTTTCTAAATTGACACTTTTTTCAATTATTTCAAATATACTATTTTTTTATCTACAAGTATTAACAATGGACGATTGTCTGTCTACTACATCTACTATATCTTAACTCTATACGCAGTTAAATCTTACTAATTCTTATTATTTACTTTACATTTACTCTAACACTTTTATTAAATGACTACACTGATTGTGAGATGAGGATTTTCTATAGTGTTCTTAATAAATTGCATTAATTGTGCTCCAACAAAGCTCAATGGAAAAATACTGATAAATTATAAATTAGCTTCGTTTTAAGATTAATCTATTATGAAGGTATTTCTTCATGTACTGCTGCTATACATGCATGATAGACTATAGAAACTATAAACAACAAACTAAACTATTACAAAGAATATTCACCATCATATAGTAACCGCAGTCAAGTGCAAGTCGAAATTGATGGTGATGTAATGTACATTTGGAAATTTTCAAACCGTCGACACCTCATTTAATTAATATTGATATACTTCAATATTACGTGAAGCATATATTGTTATGAAGTTTAATTTTTCTTAAAGACGTTTCAAAGGAAATTAAAAATTGTTAAAAGTTAGAAAAAAAATTCTCTGTACTACAACAACCTCAACAAAACAGAGCGCAATAACCATCTTAGTTCTAAAAATATATAAATTTAACAATTATTTTTGATCGAAAATGACGCCAACGGAGGTCTACGGTTACCTAATATCCACACCGCACACACCCACCCACGGTTGAATATATAAATGCGATGAAAATAAAGTCATGATGAAACAAAATGCTTCTGATAGCTTTAGCCTTCTTACATGAGAACCACATGAGATGTTGCACCCCGAATCCAATGAAATTTTGCTCATCAAAGTATAGAATAAAGTTTTTAGTTTTTCCCTAATTTCACTTTGAAGGGGATTACGATCCCTCATGACATTTTAGTAAAATCTATAACTTTTGATCCCGAAGTGCCACAATAATTTTTGAAGTTGAAAATAATAGTTATCTAATAAATTGTCTTCGAAATATCTAAAACGTGTGTACTATTTTTAAAGCGACACTTTATTATTTAAAAGTCAATTATTTTGCATGAAAGTAATTAATTATCAAAATGGCTTCTTGACTATTTAATTTAAATATGATATTGTCGATTTTTCAGTCGATAATTATTATTTCTCATAAACACTGTTTAAAATAATGGTTTCCCGAATATATCACATATCGAGAGGGTAGAATTGCCGTACGCAGTTTTCTTCACGCCTAGGTGTAATTTAGTAATTGCTTATCCCATTTATTTAGACAATCTTTGAGGTTTTGTGGGGAAAAAGTTTAGTGAACTTTAGATCTCCAGTAACTCCTCACTCCTACTCAGTGAGTTCTTGTAGCATTGAAAATTTATAAAAATAACCCCAACCTTTTAATCTATGTGTTTTTTAAAACGAATTTTATGGAAACTTTAATTGTTATTCTTGTGATGTGACACAATTAACGAAATATATGTAGATTATAGACGATTATTTTCCTATTCCTACACTATAGCTCTGTGTCACTGTGACGTGTGGTTTAGTTTTGTATAGGTTCAGCTTCAGATTTATTTATGTTAGAATATAAGTGATATTTTATTATTCCGGTTGGCGTTATCTTTTTAAATATATTTCGTTTCTCATTTCCTCTATATAAAAGAAATCTTTTTGTCTATGTATATTTCGTTTATGATAACTATATTCTAATAATCTAATTTATGGAAATATTACTATTACTATTATTTTACTATTTATATACAATACACTAATTCACTACACTATTTCTACTACAGCTAATATTGAAGAACTAAATATGGTCGATACGAGTGGTGCGAAATGATTGTATCGATAATATACAGAGTTCATTAAATTATTTATCTCTTACATTTTGTTATACTTATTTTTTAATACAATTTATATTATTTCTACTATAAACTTTATTTTTTAGTCTCAAAACATATATTTAATTTGCACAAAAATATATATATATTTTTTTTTTATCAACATTTAAAACCTGCACACTCCTTTTAATTAATGATTAAAAATATTGATACTTGATAAAATTTTAAATACTGTTTCGTTAATTATAATAAGAAATAAGAAATTTTAATAGTTTTTAATTTAACAGTGAAATTATTTATTAATACGTTTTATTGTAACAAATTCACTATTAATTGCAACGCACGCCAGCCTTTGTATAATCTTTCCAGTTCTTCTTCAACTGCCTTAATGTGCAGCTTTATGCCACCACACAAAAAACAATGCTATTATGGATGTTACTATGATAGTGATGAAGATTGAGACCATAGACTTGGGAGAGAATCATCACCTTAGTCCGAACACCTGAGTCTTCAACAGTTCGATTTACTGCAATATTTGGTTTCCAAATTTTTTTCCTCAAAATGCCTATATTTCATGTTAATCACAAATGTAAGATATACGCTTTGGTATATAGAAATAACGAAATTGGATCCAAAAATCTTCAAAGGCCCAAACTCCATATCTGTAATGCCTATAGAGAAGATAGTCCGATTATCTTGAAATTAGAGCTTTGCATATCAAATATATAATATTTAAAATTTTATCCTCATTCGATGAATAACTTTACTTTTTGCAAATGACACTAAATGACAATATTTTGTTAAAAAACAATGGGTGGGAAATGTTAAAAGAAGCATTTTTGGCAAATATTTTCATTTAAAAAGGCACAAGCAATTACTAATTTCTCTTCAAATTTAAAAACACAATTTACTTGTACGAATATAATCAGAATAAAACGTGTATTAAAATTTAAAGAGTGAATAAACAATTTTTTATGTTTTTTTAAATAGGAATACTTGCTAACAAAAATGCTTCCCTTAATATTTCCCATTCTTTGATTTTTAACAAAATATTTTTATTTAGTGTCAATTACAAAAAATTATTCTGTTTGTTCGTTCGGTTTTGATGAAGCACATGCTTAACATGAGCATTGAATGTAAAAGCTATCCGAAAACTTACCTGAGTGGATTAAGAAAACGGCTAATAATTAACACGACCATCATCAAATAAGATTTTTTGTGATTTTTTTTCTTCTGTTGTTTTTCATTCTGTACTTACGCTTAGTTTCTGCGGTTTATATTGAAAACACCACCACTTACAATAGTTTTTTGGGAAATTATCGTCATCACAGCTTCGTTTTGATGTCTTCGCGATGTTCAAAAACTTTGAATTTACCTTTCCTATATAGATACATTTTTTCATTTTAAATCTCATGAATTGTTTTTTATTTCATACATGAATCTCATTTAATATTTGTTGATAACTTTCCTCTGACTGCTTTGAATCGGTGCTGTCACACTCAAAAATGTTTGTTTTACAGATAAACAATTATCACAAACACATTTAACAATTTTAAAACAATATTTAATGCGCATTGTATTTTGGCTTACACGGCGAAGGAAATGTTCATGCAACTGTGTCCGTTTATTAAGTTCGGTACATAACTCGCAGATTAGAACATAATTTCGTTTGTTTTACGGACAGAGAGAGAGTGGGTATATATATGTATATATTTTGTGCAAATCAATAATTTTCATTTCATTAATTATAAAAAAAAATTAAATTATTTTCATCTACTTATACTTTTATTATGGAGACTTTTAAGAAAACTGCAGTGTAGACAATTGCAAATTCATCGGATATCAGAAGACAGAAGACAAAACAGCAATTTCAATATAGACCTAAAATTTAAAATTTTATATTTTCGTAATTTCATGCACATTTATATTAAAATAAAAGAATGGGTCTTATGTTGAAAATTATTGCTACATATCATAACAATTGCTATGAATATAGTAATGAAGCCCATAGCAATACACATTACATTGCTGTAATATAGAATACCAAAAATTCACAAATAACAGCAACCACTTACTATTTTGTTATATTTTGACTCTTAGCATAGCAAGACGAAATTAATTCAGAATACCGAATGGAATTGTAACAATTTGTCCGTACATTGAAAAACGAGAAAAGTAGCCGTGGAAAAAATTCACATATTTTCTATGGAAAAGATATATTGAAATTTGTCCAAAGAATACCCATAGATTTTCCACTTAATATAATAGTATTTTATTTAGGTCAATTGAAATCTTTGGATTGTCAGCGTAATATGTCCAACATACGCTGTATTGTATTCATAATTTAATTCACCAATTATCGAAGACAGTGGTTGAAATTTTGTATATTTCGCTTATCCAGATATAATCTTCACTCTTTTTAAATTATTTACATAATTTTTAAAACAACCAGCAACTCAAATCTATATATTTACGAGGAATTTTGTAAGACTTTTTGTTCTTGTTTATTACAAAAAAAAATATACAATCGTTGAATTTTTGCCATTGTTCAGCATCTTCATATCGTGCTCATAGAACTTCTGGTTTATCGATAAAAAACTGAATTAAACGCCAATTCGGCATCATCGTCATAAGAAAATTTATTCTGCTAATACGGACAATTCACGGGTATTACTTGCCAAATACATGTACGATCCAAACCTATTTTTGTCAAAATCCGTGGATCTGCTCACAAAAAATATAAACATAAATTCTAAGGGTATATTCTGTGGAATAATAGCAACGAGAAATACTTCTAAGGAGAATCCGTAGAAATTATCACCGGAAATATACGAATAATCCCAGGAACAGGACAAGATTGCACTCTTCATATAAAATTCCAGCGAACATCCGTAAGAAATTCGTAGATATTTCCTCGAATTGAAACTACGGAGTGCTACATATAATGCGGTAATTTTGCGGACAAACAAACAGTGTTACAAGCAATAATGTTTTGTAATAACAATGACCAAGTCGTTAGCAATAATTTTCAGCATAAGATCCACTATTTTGTCTTCTTTATTTAAAAAAAATTGTCTTAACTACACAGAGTTTACAAGAGTTTTTATAATGTGTCTTAATAATATTACTTTTACTTTTTTAATGCTACTATTTTATTTTTACTTGTGTCTACCTAATTTTTACCTTTTTTGTTATCAATTATTAAAACTATTTCAATTAATAATTTTTTTTATGTATTTCAGTCGCCGAATATAAAAATTATTTATAAAACTATAATAAAAGTTTGTATAATTCGGGAAGGACTAAAAAAACAATAATTTTTAATAAATTATAAATGAATCATTTTATAACAATATCTCAGAAACTGCTTATCAACTGCAAAGATAACAACGAATTCCCACCACCACCATCATCACCACCACCACCACCACCACCATTACCATCACAGCAAAAGAATTTATTATTGCCAATACTTGTCGTTATTATATGCTCTTCATTGCCGTCGTCGTATTGTTGGTATTGTTATCTTACTAAAAGTTATAATAAAATAAAAAATGATAAGATATAGTTTAGAGAAATGGAAAAAAGAAATGTAAACCATTTTAATTTTATATTTATTTAATTGTTTTTTAGTTTTTTTTTTTTTTATATAATTGTTTAATTTTTTTTAACCCTTTATAAAATATGTGATAAGTATTTTAATTTAAACATTATAATATTACTCCCCGGGACGAAAAAAAAAGAAAGCGATATTTTGAATGATGTGAAATTAAAATTAGAATAAATATATAATAATAAAAAGGAAATCGCGCACTGCAATTGTATTTTAAAATATTGTAATTGTTCATAACATTGATAAAATGTTCGCATAAAAAAATTCGGAAATCAAATTTCTAATCAAATTTTAAACAATTAATTAAATTATAATTTATTTTCGATAATTTAATATATGAAAATTTTATATAATAAATCATAAAAAAATTTGAAAATATAAATGAAGTGATAATTTAAATTTTAAAAAATATATTAACAAAGCAACGATTATTTTAATGGAAAAAAAAATAACACATTTAATGAATTGTAAACAAATAAAATGAATGTCTTCCAATAATTATTATTAGAAGAAAATAAACATTAAAAATTAAATAAATTCAATATATATTATTTTTTTTTATTTTGTAAATAATAATTAAGTATTTTAAATTTTAATTTTATATTACTATTATTATTTTTTATGTATAAATAATATATTTATTTTATTTTAATTTAAGAAATAATAACAATTTTCAATCAATTTTTATATATCCGCGAAAAAAATGTCGTAATCAAAAAACTAGTGCGCAGTGAATGGTGCTTTTTTTTTCTTATTTTGAACACCCACCACTAAAACTAATCAAATGTTATCCAAATATATACAGTGAGTTTCAAAAGTATGCGGACAACACCTCTTATGTATTACAAAAAAAAAAACAATATGCATGAAGGAATAAGGGAAAAATTAACATTGACAAAATACACAAAAGTTAATTTTTTAAATCGCAAGTTGCTACTCTTTAACACGTTAATCGCCACGATAATATCAGAAAAATTTTCACATGGGCCATGGGCCTTCTACCAAATCGCGTACGTCAGACATATATGTCTGACATGGCTCATGTAGAACTTCTTAGCGTCAGACACATATGACTGACATGGCGATTAACGTGTTAATATCCATATTTATCAACGACCCTAATTATTAACTATTTACGATTTCAAAAAATAGTATTCTCCAACATTAACAGTTTGATCTCGAATTCCTGATGTATTCGTTGTCACCATAAATTCACTTTGACACCCAGACTCGATGTCTCCTTGTGTAACTATTCGAAAGTATCCTTGACAGAGTTACCATATTTCAACCCATTATCTATCTATATATCATCAGCATACGCTAATAGTTAACCCGATTTTGTTAAAATCGTTCTATGTTTATCAATATTTATGCCCCCAACTCAGCCTTTTCCAGCGTAATATTAAATAGTAGTGTTGTTAATGATTCGTATTGTCGTAGTGCATCGACCATCTTAAAATGATCAGATAATTTACATTATCCAACGTCATGGCCACCAAATATATTAGTTTTTTTGGAATATCAAATTCTTCCATAATTTTCCATAATTTGGACCTTTATTGATGCTATCATATCCCGCTTTAAAATCAACAAATCATTGGTGTGTATCAAGACATTGAACTCCATACAGTTTTCTAATGTATACTAAATATTTAATTACACTGATATTCTCCGATAATTTTATTGGCGTACATTGAATCAGTCTATGGTATAGTATAGTAGCAAATACTTTATAGGCAATGTTTAATAAACTAATTCCTCTATAATTGTTACAATCCAACTTGTCACCATTTTTGTACAATGGACAGATAATACCATCTTTCCACTCGTTTGGCACCTGTTTATTAATCCAAATGTTTACACAGTTCACCCGCAGCTAGTTATCAGATCCAGGTGATTTATAATTCTTGAGCTTTGAATAACATTCTTTACTTCGTGTATTGATGGTTCAGCTATAAATATCTGATCACTTTGAAATTGCACATCTTCCACAGTATTTACGGGCGTGTTCACATTTAATAGGTTTTTAAAGTACTCGTCCCATCTTTCGAGGCACATTTCCTCTTCCGCCATAACCTGTCCATCTCTGTTTTTGCATAGAAACGGTTGTTATAATTATATCCGTTGTCAATACGATTGACATTCCGGTACAATCTTCTGTTATCAACATAAACCCTTCGTTCCAGTTCTCGTTTTTTTTCTACGAAACAACGCTCGAAATAATTCTTAGCGCGATAGTGGTTCTTGTAGTCCGCGTCACCCATTCCAGCCTGGAAACAATGTTTGCATCCCACTCATCATCAAAACACTTATTTCTAACTATCATCTCGTTTCCAATAACCTTTGTTGCGGCCCCTTTAACGCATGATTTTAATTTCTTTCACATACTATTTATATTACTTTCCTGCTGGTAAACTTGACAAATCTGTAATAATTCGTTGTTCCATTCCATCCATGTACAATTGTTATGACTGATTTTATGCCATTCTTATTGTAAAGCCATTATTAGTCTATTTTTATTGCTGATAACTCTTTTACGATTTCCCCTATCCAACTCCTCTAATTCTATCCCTGATCATGATATAGGTCTTACGCATGTTTTATTTATATGCGGACTTTACTTTCTAGTAACATGAATTTGTTCTTCCGAATAACGTCACGGAAGCATCCTGCTATATTGATGCAGCCTTGCTGGTTTTATAGCGAACCAGTAACACCTCGTTAACTACTTGTTTCTGCACCCAAATAGCGGAAACTCATAACTTGTTCAATTGGTTTTCGTATCCACGACTAGTTTACATATTACTGGTTCCCTTGATATAACTATTGATTTTGTTTTCGTATATTAGATATCAACATATTTAAGCTTTCAGCAACCTGTTTAAATGCAAATAAAAGACGTTGCAAATCGTCTGGATTCGTTGCAATAAGAACAACATCGTCCGCATATGGGATTATACTGATCAATTGATCTCCATTCTGCAATCAATTCCAGTAGATTTAACCTACTATTTAAAACAAACAAACAAAGCACATAAAAATCGGTGCATTATTTTCAATGGATTTCTCTACAAGTTGCCACAATATGAATATAGAATTATTGGTTGATCTATCCTTCCTGCTAACTATTCTGCTCATCACAAATTCCACTTTTTGATGAGTTTTTTCATTACTAATGAAACAACAGTTTCTGAACAGCACTTCCCAAAGTGATATCTCGGTAATTTTTCGACTCAGTTTTACTACACTTTTTATGTGTTGGAATTGTTTAATGCTTGTTCTCCAATTTATGGGTTTATTTTCTCTTTTCATAATTCGAAATTACCAATTGACGCTTTTCAAATGTTGTATTGATCTCTCTTAAACCACATACTTAACAAACTGTGAATGCAAACTGAATATTTACAAAGAGTAAATAATGAACTGTTCGATATATAGTTTGCATGAACTTGCACGTTGAAACATGTTTATTATAAAAAATTTACTTTGTCCGAATACTTTTGAAATCATTTTTTTTTTGTTGAGTTCTAAAAAATTAATTTTTTTTCTATAATTAATGAATAATTTATGTTTATTTTTAGTAATATTAATTGCTGCACGATTCCTTCACACCCATTGTTTTTTGCAATATGAATAGGTGTTGTTCGAATAATTTTAAAACTCACTGTATATTTTGATGAGACCGTTTTTTATTTTTTATACCCAGGCCATGCGGAGTGGAAAAATAATATATTGAAATATTGTATAATTAGAATTTTTATATTTGTGAACATTTTATAATTGAAAGTATTGATTGAAAATTGTTTTTATAAAATTAATTTTTAAAAATGCAATAATTATAAAAATGAAAACATTTTAAAAATGTTTAATTTCGTCCGTCCAAATCCGTCCAATACACATACAATTTATATTTAATACAAATTGAGTTAAAAAATAATTTAATATTCCAAAACACATACAAAAGCACCCACACAAGACAGTTTCGTACCGCTCTGTGTTGTTAATATGGTGTGTTGTGTGATATAATTATTATTAATTAACGAATTATTATGTTATTAATTATGTATTATAAAAAGATTACGAATATTTTTTATTATAACTATTTCATTATTATTATTATATTTTAATTTTATATATTATTATTATTATTATTATTATTATTATTTTTCTACAATAGTTTCTTTTTTATTTTAGTAAATTTCCAACAAAAATTAAAAATTACAAAATAAAAAAAAAATTATTCGTACAAAATAAAAAAATATTTTTAAAAAATTTAAACACAAAAAAAAACCAACATAAAATGTAAATTAAAAATAAAAAAATTAAAATAAGTATAAATAAATGAAAATTGCGTATTGTTCTCATTTATTATTATAAGGTTGATAAAAATCCACGGTAATGATAAAAAAATTCACGTCATATTTGCACATTAAAATTTAAATTATTGTTATTAAACCCTTATCTGCTATTCACTTTTGAAAGTGGTCTTAAATACTGAATTTAAAAGTGCTTAATAAATTCGGAAAATATATTTTTGAATTGAAATAGCAACTCTAAATTTTTGAGGATAATCATCTCATCATAGGGTAACATTTGGCCCACAACTATAATTCGGGGGAACCAAACGAGTAATTTTTTATGTCACTCTTTTAAAAAATTTAACTGCCTATACCGATAAAGCCTCTGAATAGAAACTGTTGTTCAAATATAATAAATGCTATAAGTTCCTACATTCCTATGAGTACAATAAAAATAGTACAATAAATAATCTTAAATTTATGGTTTGGAATTATCGGAGTCGATATGACGATCGTATCGTCTAACGTCTGAAATTACGATTTTGTTGTGGTCGTTATTTATGATATATCGTCAATATGGAATTAGTTATGTTTGATATATCGTCTTCATATAACCACAAAAAAACCAATTTTGTGTTGTTAATACATAAATTGTGTCTTTTTTTATGGAATTAATTATTATTATTAAACAATAACAGAAAAGCATAATTAGAAAATCGTTGTTACCAACCGAAATGCAAGAATTTTAATCTTTTAAATAGATTATTACAATGTCATTTTTCATGTATAGGATTGAACTTTAGGTTTTTAAAAAGATACAGATTACACAAAGATGTATTTCTGTATATTTTAGATGGAATAAAATTTATCTGGTCATTTGACAAATGTTGTACCTGAAATTGAGTTTGCACATTAAGTATATTAGCAAGTGGCACATATCAATATCAAGTTGGTTGTGATCTCATATTAGGAATGACACGCAGTATCAAAAATTTTCAAAGAAACCATCTATGAAATGAAAGAAAATTAAGTCATTTGTGGATAAGATTGCATTCAACAACGATGAATGCAAATGGGAGTATATGAAAATTCACCATGTGATGTGTGTGCAGACTTTGTTAATCTTTGAGTAACGTCCAACGCCATATTTTCAAAGATACCAGCTACTTGCTGCTTGAACGTAAATCTGAGTTGGCAGTGGAGAATAACATATTATATAATGATGAAGAAAAAAATTGAAGAAAAATAGTATATTAAATAAAAAAAAATGAACAAAATTAAACACACAAAGGACACAAAGAAGAATTTATCCATAAATAAGTCATAACTAAAATAAGACGACAGCAAAATACGAATACACGAACACAATTTTATGTTATTTCGAATTTGTTTCGTGCGATCCTTTGTTGGTTGGTTACAGGGTGCTTTAAAATAAATAAATTTTATTTCGAAAATAATGGTTTCACGTTATTTCGTTACTTAATATCTTTCGTTCTTACAGTATTCAGTAAGAAACTATTATGTCAGATAGATTGTAATGATGCTTGAATAAATAAAAAAAAAAATATTTGGCTGGCCAGCGGTGTTGGAAAGTAGAAGATTTTCGAAAATTGTGCGATGACGGTATTACCTCCAAAAAATCAAATTTCATTCGTGAACGTATTCATCAACTATACAGACCTGATAGATGTCATAGAAATATATGTATAGATATAGCAATGATTTTTTTTTAAATCCGAAAAATACCGAAAAAAAACGAACAGTGTTGAAGTTTTATTATTTACTTAAGGATATAATGTGATGAATAAAATATTACATTCAGTTAAGTTTTGTTCGTTGAAGTGAAATTTTCAAATTGAAAATAAAAAAAAAGAGGCTTTTATAAATTTAAAAAAAAGGTATTTATTAATAAATTATAATATTTATTATTTGTGTTATTTTTTTCCTTCTTAAATTAGTTTATTGTTTAATGGCTAACTAATCATATATATGTATTAGTCGTAGTCGTAGTCGTAGTAATAGTCGTAAAATTAAGCAAAATTTGATTTTAAGTTTATATTGATTGATTTTATGTAGCGTCATTGTGACGAGATCGGCATCCACCATTATAATCGATTGTGTTTGTGTTGTGTTACCAATATGTTTGGAAATATTTCTGAAAAAATTTCGATTTTTTTTATAATTAGAATTTTTTTTTTTTTTTTTTTTTTTATTTGTTTCAGCATCTTTACAATCTATCTACATATTAGATTCTTACTATATACTGTAAGAACCAAAGATATTAAGTAATTTTATTTGACATTTAAATTATTTATATTGATTTACTATGAAATGTTAGTAATGGATCCAGTGATCCAATTACCCTTAATTAACCATAAACATTAATAATCATTTTTTTATTAGGATGGGTGTTGTTTATTTAAATCTTGTTATTAATTCTGATGGTATATGCCTTTTTATTCTTCGTGCATGTTCGTTGGCATTTAAAAATTTCATCACAAGTTGATTTGGATGTTCATGAAGTCTTTTATAATAAGATGTACTTTTAGACGTAATTAAATCTTTAACCGAACAAATGTTGAGGTCCTTTCTTAAAAGATCGTTGCGCACATACCATGGTGCATTAACTATACTACGGAGCACCTTTGATTGAAATCTTTCTATTATATCTATATTTGATGTACATGTGGCTCCCCATAGTTCTATACCATAAGTCCATACTGGTCTTATGATTACCTTATATACAATTATTTTGCACTCTAGTGATAACTGGGACGATCTTCCCAGTAACCAATACAGTTTGTTGAACTTGAGTCTTAGTTGCTTGTTTTTGTTTATAACATGCGTTTTCCAATTTAAGCGTCTATCTAGATACATACCTAGGTATTTTGCTGAGTTAGCATGTTGTATTGTATTATTATTAATATTTACAGCCGGACAATTTAACCTACACAGGGTAAATGTGACGTGGATCGATTTTTCTACATTCACTTTTATTCTCCATATTCTGAGCCACTTTTGAATTTCATTTAAGTTTTCTTGGAGTATTTTTGAAGCCATCATTGGATTTATATGCGTTGCCATGATTACTGTGTCATCTGCGAAAGTTGCTGTGATGGTATGTTTCATTGTTGGAAGATGTAAATGAGATATAAAAGTGGGGCTAAAACACTTCCTTGTGGAACCCCAGCTTTTATTGGGAAAGTTGCTGTGTGTTCCTCAAGATGATTGACAATAAATTTACGGTTTTCCAAGTATGATTTTAGAATTTGGAAATAGTGGTGAGGTAGTAGTTTTTTCAATTTATACAGGAGGCCTTCATGCCATACCCTGTCAAACGCCTGTGAGATGTCGAGAAAAGCCGCAGAACAATAACTCTTCGTTTCAAATGTATTGATTATTTGATTAACCACTCTGTGTATTTGCTCTGTAGTTGCGTTATGTTGACGGAATCCAAATTGGTGATTTGGTATAATGTAGTTTTGCAACATTACTACTTTTAATCTTTTAGCAAATAGTTTTTCAAAAACTTTTGAAATAGCTGGTAATAGGCTAATTGGCCTATATGATTTTACATCGTCGAGTTTCTTGCCTGGCTTTGGGATAAGAATAATTTTAGCGGTCTTCCATTGTTCTGGAAAGCTATTTGTGTTTAGTATGGCGTTGAAAATATAGGTTAAATATTTCATAGCAGTAGGTGTAAGTTCTTTTAGCATTTTTCCGGTGATTTCATCAAGTCCCGGTGTCTTTTTTGGATTTATTTCTTGTTTTATAAATGTTTGCACTTCTAGTATTTTAAATTTTTTTATAGGCAAGTTCATTTGTAATGGTGTTTCAAGGAAATCTATAATTTCTCGATCTTCATCTACCGACCTTTCTGTTGGATGAGGTGTGAACGTATTTTTTAGATGAGTAGCAAATAAAAAAGCTTTTTCTTTGTCACTTCTTGCCCACTCGCCGTTGCTTTTTCTAATGGGTGGAACATGTTGTTGTGGATGACCTATTTTATTCGTTGCTCTCCAAAGAGAGTAATCTGTTATTTCGGTTGCCGTAAGGCTTTCTAAGTAGCTTTGGATTGCTTCGTCTTTGATGTCTTTCATTAATTTTCTTAGCTCTTTTATAGCACGATTTAATTTAGACTTATTTTCAGGTGATCTTGTTTTTTGCCATAATTTTCTTAATTTTCTTTTTTCTTTAATTTTTGTTTTTACGGCTGCTGGACAAATTTCTTGTCTTATAATTTCGGAATGCACTGGTGTTGATGTTTTAGCTGCATCCTTTATAATGTTATTAAAATTTTCAATTGCATTTGATATATCTGTATTATTTTTTAATGATACGTCCAATGTTATTTTTTTATCAATTAATTGTTTAAATAAATTCCAATTAGTGCGCTTTGAATGTAATGTTTGTTTACTCTGTGTATTTATTATGCTTGTGGATGCGGTAATTATGATAGGGGTATGATCCGATGACAATTCTAAACTCGATTCCGCTTTTATTCGATTTTTTGTAATACCTTTTGTAATACAGAAGTCCAATAAGTCTGGAATTTTGTTTTGATCAGAGGGCCAATAAGTTGGTTTTCCCGTAGATACATGACTCAATTTACATTCTTGAATCGCCATATAAAGTTGTCTGCCTCTCTGTGTGATCAATCTTGAACCCCATTCTGTATGCTTAGCATTATAGTCACCTCCTGAAATAAATCTGTTACCCAAAGTTTTAAAATATTTGGAGAATTCAAGCTTGTTGATATTATGTTTTGGTGGGCAGTATAAGGCTGATATAGTCAATGGACCGTTCCAATCCTCTATAACCACACTCGTTGCTTGAAGATATGCATGTTCATGTTTTTGCAGTTCATAATGTTTTATTGTATTTCTGATGATAATGGCCGAACCTCCATGAGCCTTCCCATCCGGATGTTTGGTATGGTAAGTTTTATAATTTCTTATATTAAAAAAGTTTCTGTTGGTAAAATGTGTTTCGGCGATCAGCAGGATATCAATTTTGTGTTCAATAATAAATCTATTTATTTCATATGTATGTTGCGTTAAACCGTTGGCGTTCCAGAGTACTATTTTGAGAAGATTTGGCATTATACCATTTTTGTTACTAACTTGGTTAATAATCCTATCAAAGGGCCAATTTGACTCATAAGTTCTCTCATCATAATTTTCATTTCAGATATATCATTTGATGACTGTTGTGGCTGTGTGTTGAACTGCTGTTGCTGTTGTTGTTGTTGTTGTTGTGGTTGTTGTTGTTGTTGTTGTTGTTGAGGTTGTTGTTGTTGTAGATGTGCATGGGTATTTATCGTTTTTTCATTTTGTTGTTGGTTATTTGTAGCTGTTATTACCTGTGCGTAAGTTAAGTTTGGCTGCACATACTGATTTACTTGCGTTCTACGCGTCTGGACAACATCTTGTCTGTTTCTTAATGCTGGGAATTTTTTCAATTCTAGTTGATTATAATAACTGCAACCTTTATAATTGGCTGGATGATTTCCATTACATAAAACACATACTACCTTATCATCCCGTGTATTTCTTTTGCAATCACGACTTAAATGTTCCCCTGCACATTTAACACATCTTGGTTTTCTATTGCAATATTTCCAGGTATGTTCATACCGTTGACAAATATAACATTGCGGAATTTCTTTTTTAAAAATTGGTGGTTCGAATTTAATTTTGGTGTGCAATATAACGTATTCTTTATATATATCTTTATTGTTTTCTGCTGGTTGGAGATCTATGTAGAATAATGGCAGTGGGTTTCCAGTTAGTCTTTGTTTTATATTGAAGACATTAGTAACTTTATGGTTTTTCTCTTCGATTTCAGATTTTATTTCTTCCAAGTCGGTTGAAGGATGTAGCCCTCTTAGAACTACTCGGAAATTTTTTTGATTTTTATCTTTATATGTATGGAATTCTGTTTTTCTTTCGGTTAATTCTGTAACTAGTTTTCTATAATTTTCAGGGCATGTCAATTGTATCTTTACCTCTTCATTATTAAGTGTTTTCATGTTGTAATTTTTATCACATACATCTTTTAGTAATGTTGTGAGCGGTGTTATATCCTTTACCCCTGATACGAAGATTGGAGGTGGCAGTGGAATTTTGTTTGACGTTTTTATAATATTTTCATCATCATTTACATTATCTAATAGTTCGTAAGTATTTGAAGTAGAAACAGGGTTTAACCAATTATTACTTTGTATTTTCTTTTGTTTAGTAGTTTGGCTTTGTTGGGGACTATTTCTTTTTCTTTTGCTGGACATATACTGAAATCTTCTTCTTTATTTGAGACTTGGGTCGATGGTGAACTACATTGTCGTTGCATTTTATTTTGTTGTTTGTTGTATATGTTATATTGTATTGAAGTTGGTTCTACTACATATGGCAGAGTTGTTTGTATAAATTTTGGCGTTTCACAAGGTGGACAGGCCGTTACATAAGCCATTTGGTGAGGTGTATATGTTGGTTGAGATTGTTGTGTGTAATATATTGGTTGCTGAGTTGTTACTTGTTGAAATGCACTACTAATTTGTTGGTTTGGTGCATAAATATTTGGCTGTTGTTGGGATGTGCACATAATTGGTGTTCGTTGCATATCATTAGGCTGAGGTAAATATTGAACAGATTGAGATACAGGTTGTATAACTGGTTTTTGTTGGCTTATCATGTTTTGGGTTTGTTGTATTTCCGGTGGATTGTCGTCTATTGTAGTTTTGGATGGTGGTGTTCTTTGTGTCATCACAATTAAATATTTGTGTTGCACAAGAACATCCACATAAGTTGAAAAAAAAAAATTTAATTAATTAATAGATGTCGACTTATGTTGAGGTTACTGTGTATTTTGTATTCTTTGTACACGCTATACAATTTAACAATTTAAATTTAAATTTAAATTCAAATTCAAATTCAATAGCAATGTACCGTTATTTTGAATTCTATTGTGGATTTTTGCTTTGTTTACTTATTAGGTTATTGTTATAAATTTAATTATTTTATTTAAATTTTTATTTTATTTATATATTTATTTTGACTTACGATATACATCGACCTTACTCTTTGAATGATAAATTGTAACTGATAATTAGAATAAACTTCAATTAATGAAATTAATTATTTTTTTTAGTTTACGCAGAAAATTTACAAAATAACCAAAAATTAGTTATTTCTATGTTATTTAAATATATTTCCTTTTTTTTATTTTCTTCTTCTTTGTTCATCTTTTTTTTTCTCATATTTTTTTTCAGCTGTAATTTTTTCATTTTTTTTTCGACATTTTATGCAAACACATACCATAAAAAATATCATGTCTGTTTTTGCACAAAAAAGGTTGTACAATCTTCGGTACAATCTTCTATTATCGTTGTTTCTGTTAAATTTTTCCATTTCGACGTAAACCTTTCGTTCCAATTCTCGATTTTTCTTCTGATCAAGTTGATTCTTTATTCTACCATCTGGAGACCTCCGCGTCGTCTTATGAATTTCTTTATGTGGGAAGTATGTACCACTAATGACCATGTTTTTAGACATGTCAAAATGAATCAATCCTAGCCCGTTTTCATTCGTTGTTTTATGAAGACTGTGTTTACCTATAGTTGGTTACTAAATTGTTTCCTGCCCCAACTTGGCATTAAAATCGTCTAGGACGATCTTAATGTCGTGGCCGGGTGCAGCTCTATATGTTGCCATCAGTTTTTCATAAAACTCATCCTTAACCTCATCAGTTTTAAATCATTGTCCTTAAATTTTCGTTGCTTGAGTTGTTGCCGTTTATCCTGTCCGATCGGAGGCCGTGTTGTAGAGTTCATAACTGGTTGTTTTTCCGAAGTTGGTAGTTAACCATACGTCCAACCTACTAAGTCATTCTGTAAATTCGTAGGTCATTTACAGGGGTATATCACCTCTTTCGAAAGCAGTTATATTGGTGCCGCTGATTCGCCTTTACTGTATAATCACTGAATCATTAACTCAGTTTTAATCGGATACTGATTTCACACAACACCCCAAAGTAATTCTCATACACAGCATCCACATTGTCCGCGGCTACTTATTCTTTTTTCGTAGCTAACCCATAAGTATCAGTAACCGGTCCACTATCCGCAACCCGTGGACGCGTTCGGTCGCAACTGGCATTGCAAGTATGCTTTACCCATCATACTAATCCGAATCAATTATAGTGATTGAATTTCAAAATATACTAATATTTTTTTTTTTTTATATTACAGAAATGCACAAAATTTCCCAATTACGGTGTGCGCGGCAACATGTATTTGCCGAATTTAATCTAAATGACATTGAATTAAACAAAGTAAAGGAAATTGATAATGCATGGCCAATAATGAATGCTACACCACCACATATTCAATATAATTTGAAACATCATTATTTCGGTAAGTATTAATTTTAGGTTTTATAGTTAAAATAAAAATTTAGTGTAATTGCTACATATGTTGAAAGTGTATTAAAACATCAATTTTATTTATTGAGTTGAATATGAAAAAAAAGTGTGCCCACAAAACATCAAAAAATGAGTTGCACTATTGTGGTATATTGGCATACAATTGGAATAGTCCTTCCCATTTTCCTCAACTGATTATCTAAATAAATATAATTCATTGCCAAACTTTCTCAAAAGATCCATTCCATAAAATGAATCCTAGAGTTAAATTTGGAATAACACACACACATACTAACTGTTGATGAAGTCCGACAAATTACATCCATTTATAATAAGATTATAAATTATTGTACATTTTTATGAAACTTAACTTTGATTCCATCCCTGCACAATTAATTGAATATATATTTCTAGTGATTACTTCTACATCAACATGAACATTTTTTATTTCATCCTTAGATGAATTTTAAAGGGGGAATTTATTCCGGCCTTTTAAATATCCAAGATCTGCATTTTGTATATGCCGATAATATATACGAAAAACAAAAGAGTTTAAACAACGAAACTAAAAAAATGTATTTTAATGAAATTTAACATATGAATAGTTCTAGTAGTTTAGAACATGCAGATATTATGCTCTGATTGAATCAAAATCAGTAAAAGGTTTTAGTTATTCTAGCGTAGTTGGTCAGTTGGTAGACTACAAAGTACTTAGATGATTAAATTCAAATTATTATAAGTTCTTTCGCATACAACTTTGTACGAAAGAGGGATACAATAATTTTTTGACATATTTTGTATCTTAATATTTTCAATTATCTCTGTTGATTTTCCAGTCTGATATGCATGCTGGTTTGTTTTAGCGGGAATTCCTTTATTAGCATTGCCTCTTCCAAGTAATCAGCCTTCCCATTGTTTTCAAAAGAAAGGATATGTCAGGCTAATCGGTCTGATGGTCTTTGCTTCGGTGTAGTTCTACTCTTTCTCGGCTTTGGAAGGAACACTACTTTTGTTTCCATAATCTCACAAAACAAATCACACACATATTTTCGGAATAACAAAACTCCTTTCAGCATTATTGAATATTTATTAATTTTTTACTATTTTTATTACAGATCGTACTGATCCAAGATTCAAAATTCAAAATTATACATCTGTATCTGTGGAATCTGGTCAACCAAATCCGATTGAGAAAAAAATCAAAAGACCAGCAACAAATAATACTGAAATACCAAGAAAGAGAGTGAAAACATCAAATGATAATGGCAATAATAATAACACAAATAGCATTACTGAACTTATGGATAAATTAATATCATCTGGACTTATAAAACATAAAATAACCAATAATAAGAATGTAGTGCCGAAAATCACCATTGAAAAAATCGTAGAATTGTCAAAAGAATTCTTTGAACGTTCAAAGTTAAAAACAAGGAATACAATACCGATTGGCGAATTGCACAATGCGATGCAATGCAGCCATTGTGGGTTGTATTTCTCGTTAAAAAAAATTAGTGATTATGGTGCCCACCTAGACTGGCATTTTCAACAGAAAATGAAGCCGAAAAATGCCAATAATGAAAAAAAATGCAGGGAATGGTACAGCCGTAGTAGTGACTGGCTAAATGATGACGCATAGATGAAAAATTAGATTCCGCAACATAATATAGCAATAAAATTCGTAATAAATAATAAAAATAAACCAATTAAAAATTGGAATATTTTTTTGTAAAACTAATTATTGTAATTAATATTTATTTAGTATTTCTACTCTACTTAATTATAGAATTATGATGATGATAATCAAAATAGTAATAAGATATACCAAAAGACCAATATATAATATTGGTATTACAATTTAATAAATAATAAATATATAAATAGTTTTTAAGATTAAATTATAATCTAATGTTTTAACAATGTATCAGATACAATACTCACCGTACAAACATTTATATACAATATAATATAATTATATTTTTAATATGTATTTCATAGTTTAACTATTGCTAATTATTAATTATTATATTACATATTATTATTTTATAAGTTTTAAATTTTGTAATTTCTGTAGTAATAAATAACATTTTTATATAACATTAAAAGATATTCAATGATCTTTTATTTATTTTGTTTTTGAAGGTCAGACATTAAAAAAAATTAACATGCATATAGGGCAATCACCTCCATTGATACCATCCCATATACCTTGACTGGTAGTAGATGATCTACTAATAAAACTGAACAGTAGGGACATCAATGGATTGAAACTCAACACGAGGAAAATCACGTTGATATCTTTCACTAAGAAATGCTGGTGGTCTTTTAACATTTTCACAACACGTTTCTAGATTATGTTAGACAAACAAGTACAGACGAATAGTTTAAGATAAATGAAAGAAAGTACCTTTGTTTTATTACGACTTAAGAAATATATTGTTTATTGTTGTGAATTTAGTTTCGCTTTCAAAGGAATCTGTTACAAATAAAATAAAAAAAAAATATTAAAGAAACAAATTAGGAAAAGATAACCGGAACACGTAAACCCCATAATAATGGATGGGTTGGAGGTGGAACGAAAACAAGACATAACATATCTAACAATAAGTAAGAATAACACTAGGTAGAAAACTCTTGTGGAGTAAATACTCCAAAGTAATAGTAAACAAAGCCAAAATCGTGCTCTAATGGTCTGCAGAATTCTTAAGCTTATGATTCTGACGCCTTAAAATCCATGGGCTTGAAGCGAAAGACGAATACAGATTCTGCAGATCGTCAAGCCACATTCTCAAAAATTGTATCATCAAAAGGAGAAACAGCCTGGGTTCTTACTGCTTTAATGATGGTGATCAGCCATCTTTGTACCCTCTTCACGTCCTAAATTTCATCACTAATTTCATCACATTCCAACACACAAATATTCTAATTCTATTTTTAACATTAACATCTTCAAACGAAAATGTTGATTTAACGGTAATCGGAACTGCGCCACCCTTCTTCATTGAGTGGAATACTATATACTTTAGTTTTTATTTTATCAGTTATTTATTTTAATTAATTTATTATTATGATTAATTCGGCTTGAAAAGATAATTCTGTTTGGACTTTAATTGTTGTATTTATTTACCTATGCTTTTTTGTCAAACATATAATTTAGAAACGTGTCCAATTTTTTTTATAATATTTGTAACAGTTTCCTTTGAAAGCGAAAATAAATTCACAACAATAAACAATATATTTCTTATGTCGTAATAAAAAAAAAGGTCCTTTCTTTCATATTTATACCGATTTCCATAAAGATTTGCTGATTTTTACTTAAATTTATATTTATTTAAAAGCGAAACTATTGCAAGCAATGGGACGCATTAAATCCTACGAAATCTAGCGAACATATTTGGAAGAATCAAATATTTTGTATTTTAAAGAAAATCCGACGAGCCAGATGGTTTTTTTTTTCAGTCTTCATTCGTATCCGCATATTATGTTTTCTTTTCGTTTCAAATTTTAATGAATCACAAAATAAGGCACATATATAAAATATGACACTAGTAAAAAAATTAATAAAATATTTATTATAATATTAACCACCTTAATGGTAGCATTACCAAAATAGCTTATACCTTTAAATATTATGCTTTTTTATGCGAAAAGAGATGTCAATAAGCGTTGCTAAAATATAAACGTTACATTTCAAATTCCATAAAGGATAGCCAAAGTGACAAAAAAAAAAAAAATTCAAATAAAAGCACTGAAAATTTATTTATTATTTTTTTTTTTAATCGTAGTTTAGTTTTTATGCAACAATTTTTTTTTTTTCTTTGTATATTTTTGTACAAAATAAGAAAAGAAAAACAATTACGACAATATGAAATTTGTGGTTGAGAAAATTAAGACCAAAATAATATGGTAAGAAAATAAATTTGCTCGTATTCTTCTCACGCATCTTCTAACTTTATCTTTAATTGGAAAAGTGTTATTTAATAAAACATTTTCTTAATGATTCGTTTCTCTATTTTTTATACATTTGACAAATAAAAGACATGACGCTGCTTGGCAACACTTATTTCTTTTTATATCTATAATAAACCCTTAATGGGTTAAATTAATTAATTAAAAAAATAGTCTTTATACTTTACTTCACTTTACTTTTTAAAAAAGATTTTGCTCAAGATGTGTGAAGCATTTTCTAAATTGACACTTTTTTCAATTATTTCAAATTTACTATTTTTTTATCTACAATTATTAACAATGGACGATTGTCTGTCTACTACATCTACTATATCTTAACTCTATACGCAGTTAAATCTTACTAATTCTTATTATTTACTTTACATTTACTCTAACACTTTTATTAAATGACTACACTGATTGTGAGATGAGGATTTTCTATAGTGTTCTTAATAAATTGCATTAATTGTGCTCCAACAAAGCTCAATGGAAAAATACTGATAAATTATAAATTAGCTTCGTTTTAAGATTAATCTATTATGAAGGTATTTCTTCATGTACTGCTGCTATACATGCATGATAGACTATAGAAACTATAAACAACAAACTAAACTATTACAAAGAATATTCACCATCATATAGTAACCGCAGTCAAGTGCAAGTCGAAATTGATGGTGATGTAATGTACATTTGGAAATTTTCAAACCGTCGACACCTCATTTAATTAATATTGATATACTTCAATATTACGTGAAGCATATATTGTTATGAAGTTTAATTTTTCTTAAAGACGTTTCAAAGGAAATTAAAAATTGTTAAAAGTTAGAAAAAAAATTCTCTGTACTACAACAACCTCAACAAAACAGAGCGCAATAACCATCTTAGTTCTAAAAATATATAAATTTAACAATTATTTTTGATCGAAAATGACGCCAACGGAGGTCTACGGTTACCTAATATCCACACCGCACACACCCACCCACGGTTGAATATATAAATGCGATGAAAATAAAGTCATGATGAAACAAAATGCTTCTGATAGCTTTAGCCTTCTTACATGAGAACCACATGAGATGTTGCACCCCGAATCCAATGAAATTTTGCTCATCAAAGTATAGAATAAAGTTTTTAGTTTTTCCCTAATTTCACTTTGAAGGGGATTACGATCCCTCATGACATTTTAGTAAAATCTATAACTTTTGATCCCGAAGTGCCACAATAATTTTTGAAGTTGAAAATAATAGTTATCTAATAAATTGTCTTCGAAATATCTAAAACGTGTGTACTATTTTTAAAGCGACACTTTATTATTTAAAAGTCAATTATTTTGCATGAAAGTAATTAATTATCAAAATGGCTTCTTGACTATTTAATTTAAATATGATATTGTCGATTTGTCAGTCGATAATTATTATTTCTCATAAACACTGTTTAAAATAATGGTTTCCCGAATATATCACATATCGAGAGGGTAGAATTGCCGTACGCAGTTTTCTTCACGCCTAGGTGTAATTTAGTAATTGCTTATCCCATTTATTTAGACAATCTTTGAGGTTTTGTGGGGAAAAAGTTTAGTGAACCTTAGATCTCCAGTAACTCCTCACTCCTACTCAGTGAGCTCTTGTAGCATTGAAAATTTATAAAAATAACCCCAACCTTTTAAGAATCTATGTGTTTTTTAAAACGAATTTTATGGAAACTTTAATTGTTATTCTTGTGATGTGACACAATTAACGAAATATATGTAGATTATAGACGATTATTTTCCTATTCCTACACTATAGCTCTGTGTCACTGTGACGTGTGGTTTAGTTTTGTATAGGTTCAGCTTCAGATTTATTTATGTTAGAATATAAGTGATATTTTATTATTCCGGTTGGCGCTATCTTTTTAAATATATTTCGTTTCTCATTTCCTCTATATAAAAGAAATCTTTTTGTCTATGTATATTTCGTTTATGATAACTATATTCTAATAATCTAATTTATGGAAATATTACTATTACTATTATTTTACTATTTATATACAATACACTAATTCACTACACTATTTCTACTACAGCTAATATTGAAGAACGAAATATTATCTATTATCTATTATATTATTATATAATATCATTTCGCACCACTCGTGTCGATAATATACAGAGTTCATTATTTATCTCTTACATTTTGTTATACTTATTTTTTAATACAATTTATATTATTTCTACTATAAACTTTATTTTTTAGTCTCAAAACATATATTTAATTTGCACAAAAATATATATATATTTTTTTTTTATCAACATTTAAAACCTGCACACTCCTTTTAATTAATGATTAAAAACATTGATACTTGATAAAATTTTAAATACTGTTTCGTTAATTATAATAAGAAATAAGAAATTTTAATAGTTTTTAATTTAACAGTGAAATTATTTATTAATACGTTTTATTGTAACAAATTCACTATTAATTGCAACGCACGCCAGCCTTTGTATAATCTTTCCAGTTCTTCTTCAACTGCCTTAATGTGCAGCTTTATGCCACCACACAAAAAACAATGCTATTATGGGTGTTACTATGATAGTGATGAAGATTGAGACCATAGACTTGGGAGAGAATCATCACCTTAGTCCGAACACCTGAGTCTTCAACAGTTCGATTTACTGCAATATTTGGTTTCCAAATTTTTTTCCTCAAAATGCCTATATTTCATGTTAATCACAAATGTAAGATATACGCTTTGGTATATAGAAATAACGAAATTGGATCCAAAAATCTTCAAAGGCCCAAACTCCATATCTGTAATGCCTATAGAGAAGATAGTCCGATTATCTTGAAATTAGAGCTTTGCATATCAAATATATAATATTTAAAATTTTATCCTCATTCGATGAATAACTTTACTTTTTGCAAATGACACTAAATGACAATATTTTGTTAAAAAACAATGGGTGGGAAATGTTAAAAGAAGCATTTTTGGCAAATATTTTCATTTAAAAAGGCACAAGCAATTACTAATTTCTCTTCAAATTTAAAAACACAATTTACTTGTACGAATATAATCAGAATAAAACGTGTATTAAAATTTAAAGAGTGAATAAACAATTTTTTATGTTTTTTTAAATAGGAATACTTGCTAACAAAAATGCTTCCCTTAATATTTCCCATTCTTTGATTTTTAACAAAATATTTTTATTTAGTGTCAATTACAAAAAATTATTCTGTTTGTTCGTTCGGTTTTGATGAAGCACATGCTTAACATGAGCATTGAATGTAAAAGCTATCCGAAAACTTACCTGAGTGGATTAAGAAAACGGCTAATAATTAACACGACCATCATCAAATAAGATTTTTTGTGATTTTTTTTCTTCTGTTGTTTTTCATTCTGTACTTACGCTTAGTTTCTGCGGTTTATATTGAAAACACCACCACTTACAATAGTTTTTTGGGAAATTATCGTCATCACAGCTTCGTTTTGATGTCTTCGCGATGTTCAAAAACTTTGAATTTACCTTTCCTATATAGATACATTTTTTCATTTTAAATCTCATGAATTGTTTTTTATTACATACATGAATCTCATTTAATATTTGTTGATAACTTTCCTCTGACTGCTTTGAATCGGTGCTGTCACACTCAAAAATGTTTGTTTTACAGATAAACAATTATCACAAACACATTTAACAATTTTAAAACAATATTTAATGCGCATTGTATTTTGGCTTACACGGCGAAGGAAATGTTCATGCAACTGTGTCAGTTTATTAAGTTCGGTACATAACTCGCAGATTAGAACATAATTTCGTTTGTTTTATGGACAGAGAGAGAGTGGGTATATATAATATATGTATATATTTTGTGCAAATCAATAATTTTCATTTCATTAATTATAAAAAAAAATTAAATTATTTTCATCTACTTATACTTTTATTATGGAGACTTTTAAGAAAACTGCAGTGTAGACAATTGCAAATTCATCGGATATCAGAAGACAGAAGACAAAACAGCAATTTCAATATAGACCTAAAATTTAAAATTTTATATTTTCGTAATTTCATGCACATTTATATTAAAATAAAAGAATGGGTCTTATGTTGAAAATTATTGCTACATATCATAACAATTGCTATGAATATAGTAATGAAGCCCATAGCAATACACATTACATTGCTGTAATATAGAATACCAAAAATTCACAAATAACAGCAACCACTTACTATTTTGTTATATTTTGACTCTTAGCATAGCAAGACGAAATTAATTCAGAATACCGAATGGAATTGTAACAATTTGTCCGTACATTGAAAAACGAGAAAAGTAGCCGTGGAAAAAATTCACATATTTTCTATGGAAAAGATATATTGAAATTTGTCCAAAGAATACCCATAGATTTTCCACTTAATATAATAGTATTTTATTTAGGTCAATTGAAATCTTTGGATTGTCAGCGTAATATGTCCAACATACGCTGTATTGTATTCATAATTTAATTCACCAATTATCGAAGACAGTGGTTGAAATTTTGTATATTTCGCTTATCCAGATATAATCTTCACTCTTTTTAAATTATTTACATAATTTTTAAAACAACCAGCAACTCAAATCTATATATTTACGAGGAATTTTGTAAGACTTTTTGTTCTTGTTTATTACAAAAAAAAATATACAATCGTTGAATTTTTGCCATTGTTCAGCATCTTCATGTCGTGCTCATAGAACTTCTGGTTTATCGATAAAAAACTGAATTAAACGCCAATTCGGCATCATCGTCATAAGAAAATTTATTCTGCTAATACGGACAATTCACGGGTATTACTTGCCAAATACATGTACGATCCAAACCTATTTTTGTCAAAATCCGTGGATCTGCTCACAAAAAATATAAACATAAATTCTAAGGGTATATTCTGTGGAATAATAGCAACGAGAAATACTTCTAAGGAGAATCCGTAGAAATTATCACCGGAAATATACGAATAATCCCAGGAACAGGACAAGATTGCACTCTTCATATAAAATTCCAGCGAACATCCGTAAGAAATTCGTAGATATTTCCTCGAATTGAAACTACGGAGTGCTACATATAATGCGGTAATTTTGCGGACAAACAAACAGTGTTACAAGCAATAATGTTTTGTAATAACAATGACCAAGTCGTTAGCAATAATTTTCAGCATAAGATCCACTATTTTGTCTTCTTTATTTAAAAAAAATTGTCTTAACTACACAGAGTTTACAAGAGTTTTTATAATGTGTCTTAATAATATTACTTTTACTTTTTTAATGCTACTATTTTATTTTTACTTGTGTCTACCTAATTTTTACCTTTTTTGTTATCAATTATTAAAACTATTTCAATTAATAATTTTTTTTATGTATTTCAGTCGCCGAATATAAAAATTATTTATAAAACTATAATAAAAGTTTGTATAATTCGGGAAGGACTAAAAAAACAATAATTTTTAATAAATTATAAATGAATCATTTTATAACAATATCTCAGAAACTGCTTATCAACTGCAAAGATAACAACGAATTCCCACCACCACCATCATCACCACCATTACCATCACAGCAAAAGAATTTATTATTGCCAATACTTGTCGTTATTATATGCTCTTCATTGCCGTCGTCGTCTTGTTGGTATTGCTATCTTACTAAAAGTTATAATAAAATAAAAAATGATAAGATATAGTTTAGAGAAATGGAAAAAAGAAATGTAAACCATTTTAATTTTATATTTATTTAATTGTTTTTTAGTTTTTTTTTTTTTTATATAATTGTTTAATTTTTTTTAACCCTTTATAAAATATGTGATAAGTATTTTAATTTAAACATTATAATATTACTCCCCGGGACGAAAAAAAAAGAAAGCGATATTTTGAATGATGTGAAATTAAAATTAGAATAAATATATAATAATAAAAAGGAAATCGCGCACTGCAATTGTATTTTAAAATATTGTAATTGTTCATAACATTGATAAAATGTTCGCATAAAAAAATTCGGAAATCAAATTTCTAATCAAATTTTAAACAATTAATTAAATTATAATTTATTTTCGATAATTTAATATATGAAAATTTTATATTATTTATTTATCGTTTCTTTTTTTTGTTTCCTTCCCTCCAAAATAAATCATAAAAAAATTTGAAAATATAAATGAAGTGATAATTTAAATTTTAAAAAATATATTAACAAAGCAACGATTATTTTAATGGAAAAAAAAATAACACATTTAATGAATTGTAAACAAATAAAATGAATGTCTTCCAATAATTATTATTAGAAGAAAATAAACATTAAAAATTAAATAAATTCAATATATATTATTTTTTTTTATTTTGTAAATAATAATTAAGTATTTTAAATTTTAATTTTATATTACTATTATTATTTTTTATGTATAAATAATATATTTATTTTATTTTAATTTAAGAAATAATAACAATTTTCAATCAATTTTTATATATCCGCGAAAAAAAATGTCGTAATCAAAAAACTAGTGCGCAGTGAATGGTGCTTTTTTTTTCTTATTTTGAACACCCACCACTAAAACTAATCAAATGTTATCCAAATATATACAGTGAGTTTCAAAAGTATGCGGACAACACCTCTTATGTATTACAAAAAAAAAACAATATGCATGGAGGAATAAGGGAAAAATTAACATTGACAATATACACAAAAGTTAATTTTTTAAATCGCAAGTTGCTACTCTTTAACACGTTAATCGCCACGATAATATCAGAAAAATTTTCACATGGGCCATGGGCCTTCTACCAAATCGCGTACGTCAGACATATATGTCTGACATGGCTCATGTAGAACTTCTTAGCGTCAGACACATATGACTGACATGGCGATTAACGTGTTAATATCCATATTTATCAACGACCCTAATTATTAACTATTTACGATTTCAAAAAATAGTATTCTCCAACATTAACAGTTTGATCTCGAATTCCTGATGTATTCGTTGTCACCATAAATTCACTTTGACACCCAGACTCGATGTCTCCTTGTGTAACTATTCGAAAGTATCCTTGACAGAGTTACCATATTTCAACCCATTATCTATCTATATATCATCAGCATACGCTAATAGTTAACCCGATTTTGTTAAAATCGTTCTATGTTTATCAATATTTATGCCCCCAACTCAGCCTTTTCCAGCGTAATATTAAATAGTAGTGTTGTTAATGATTCGTATTGTCGTAGTGCATCGACCATCTTAAAATGATCAGATAATTTACATTATCCAACGTCATGGCCACCAAATATATTAGTTTTTTTGGAATATCAAATTCTTCCATAATTTTCCATAATTTGGACCTTTATTGATGCTATCATATCCCGCTTTAAAATCAACAAATCATTGGTGTGTATCAAGACATTGAACTCCATACAGTTTTCTAATGTATACTAAATATTTAATTACACTGATATTCTCCGATAATTTTATTGGCGTACATTGAATCAGTCTATGGTATAGTATAGTAGCAAATACTTTATAGGCAATGTTTAATAAACTAATTCCTCTATAATTGTTACAATCCAACTTGTCACCATTTTTGTACAATGGACAGATAATACCATCTTTCCACTCGTTTGGCACCTGTTTATTAATCCAAATGTTTACACAGTTCACCCGCAGCTAGTTATCAGATCCAGGTGATTTATAATTCTTGAGCTTTGAATAACATTCTTTACTTCGTGTATTGATGGTTCAGCTATAAATATCTGATCACTTTGAAATTGCACATCTTCCACAGTATTTACGGGCGTGTTCACATTTAATAGGTTTTTAAAGTACTCGTCCCATCTTTCGAGGCACATTTCCTCTTCCGCCATAACCTGTCCATCTCTGTTTTTGCATAGAAACGGTTGTTATAATTATATCCGTTGTCAATACGATTGACATTCCGGTACAATCTTCTGTTATCAACATAAACCCTTCGTTCCAGTTCTCGTTTTTTTTCTACGAAACAACGCTCGAAATAATTCTTAGCGCGATAGTGGTTCTTGTAGTCCGCGTCACCCATTCCAGCCTGGAAACAATGTTTGCATCCCACTCATCATCAAACCACTTATTTCTAACTATCATCTCGTTTCCAATAACCTTTGTTGCGGCCCCTTTAACGCATGATTTTAATTTCTTTCACATACTATTTATATTACTTTCCTGCTGGTAAACTTGACAAATCTGTAATAATTCGTTGTTCCATTCCATCCATGTACAATTGTTATGACTGATTTTATGCCATTCTTATTGTAAAGCCATTATTAGTCTATTTTTATTGCTGATAACTCTTTTACGATTTCCCCTATCCAACTCCTCTAATTCTATCCCTGATCATGATATAGGTCTTACGCATGTTTTATTTATATGCGGACTTTACTTTCTAGTAACATGAATTTGTTCTTCCGAATAACGTCACGGAAGCATCGTGCTATATTGATGCAGCCTTGCTGGTTTTATAGCGAACCAGTAACACCTCGTTAACTACTTGTTTCTGCACCCAAATAGCGGAAACTCATAACTTGTTCAATTGGTTTTCGTATCCACGACTAGTTTACATATTACTGGTTCCCTTGATATAACTATTGATTTTGTTTTCGTATATTAGATATCAACATATTTAAGCTTTCAGCAACCTGTTTAAATGCAAATAAAAGACGATGCAAATCGTCTGGATTCGTTGCAATAAGAACAACATCGTCCGCATATGGGATTAGACTGATCAATTGATCTCCATTCTGCAATCAATTCCAGTAGATTTAACCTACTATTTAAAACAAACAAACAAAGCACATAAAAATCGGTGCATTATTTTCAATGGATTTCTCTACAAGTTGCCACAATATGAATATAGAATTATTGGTTGATCTATCCTTCCTGCTAACTATTCTGCTCATCACAAATTCCACTTTTTGATGAGTTTTTTCATTACTAATGAAACAACAGTTTCTGAACAGCACTTCCCAAAGTGATATCTCGGTAATTTTTCGACTCAGTTTTACTACACTTTTTATGTGTTGGAATTGTTTAATGCTTGTTCTCCAATTTATGGGTTTATTTTCTCTTTTCATAATTCGAAATTACCAATTGACGCTTTTCAAATGTTGTATTGATCTCTCTTAAACCACATACTTAACAAACTGTGAATGCAAACTGAATATTTACAAAGAGTAAATAATGAACTGTTCGATATATAGTTTGCATGAACTTGCACGTTGAAACATGTTTATTATAAAAAATTTACTTTGTCCGAATACTTTTGAAATCATTTTTTTTTTTGTTGAGTTCTAAAAAATTAATTTTTTTTCTATAATTAATGAATAATTTATGTTTATTTTTAGTAATATTAATTGCTGCACGATTCCTTCACACCCATTGTTTTTTGCAATATGAATAGGTGTTGTTCGAATAATTTTAAAACTCACTGTATATTTTGATGAGACCGTTTTTTATTTTTTATACCCAGGCCATGCGGAGTGGAAAAATAATATATTGAAATATTGTATAATTAGAATTTTTATATTTGTGAACATTTTATAATTGAAAGTATTGATTGAAAATTGTTTTTATAAAATTAATTTTTAAAAATGCAATAATTATAAAAATGAAAACATTTTAAAAATGTTTAATTTCGTCCGTCCAAATCCGTCCAATACACATACAATTTATATTTAATACAAATTGAGTTAAAAAATAATTTAATATTCCAAAACACATACAAAAGCACCCACACAAGACAGTTTCGTACCGCTCTGTGTTGTTAATATGGTGTGTTGTGTGATATAATTATTATTAATTAACGAATTATTATGTTATTAATTATGTATTATAAAAAGATTACGAATATTTTTTATTATAACTATTTCATTATTATTATTATATTTTAATTTTATATATTATTATTATTATTATTATTATTATTATTTTTCTACAATAGTTTCTTTTTTATTTTAGTAAATTTCCAACAAAAATTAAAAATTACAAAATAAAAAAAAAATTATTCGTACAAAATAAAAAAATATTTTTAAAAAATTTAAACACAAAAAAAAACCAACATAAAATGTAAATTAAAAATAAAAAAATTAAAATAAGTATAAATAAATGAAAATTGCGTATTGTTCTCATTTATTATTATAAGGTTGATAAAAATCCACGGTAATGATAAAAAAATTCACGTCATATTTGCACATTAAAATTTAAATTATTGTTATTAAACCCTTATCTGCTATTCACTTTTGAAAGTGGTCTTAAATACTGAATTTAAAAGTATTTGATAATATATTTTTGAATTGAAATAGCAACTCTAAATTTCTGAGGATAATCATCTCATCATAGGGTAACATTTGGCCCACAACTATAATTCGGGGGAACCAAACGAGTAATTTTTTAGGTCACTCTTTTAAAAAAATTAACTGCCTATGCCGATAAAGCCTCTGAATAGAAACTGTTGTTCAAATATAATAAATGCTATAAGTTCCTACATTCCTATGAGTACAATAAAAATAGTACAATAAATAATCTTAAATCTATGGTTTGGAATTATCGGAGTCGATATGACGATCGTATCGTCTAACGTCTGAAATTACGATTTTGTTGTGGTCGTTATTTATGATATATCGTCAATATGGAAATAGTTATGTTTGATATATCGTCTTCATATAACCACAAAAAAACCAATTTTGTGTTGTTAATACATAAATTGTGTCTTTTTTTATGGAATTAATTATTATTATTAAACAATAACAGAAAAGCATAATTAGAAAATCGTTGTGCGATAAAAGTGATCCATTATCTTTACCAACCGAAATGCAAGAATTTTAATCTTTTAAATAGATTATTACAATGTCATTTTTCATGTATAGGATTGAACTTTAGGTTTTTAAAAAGATACAGATTACACAAAGATGTATTTCTGTATATTTTAGATGGAATAAAATTTATCTGGTCATTTGACAAATGTTGTACCTGAAATTGAGTTTGCACATTAAGTATATTAGCAAGTGGCACATATCAATATCAAGTTGGTTGTGATCTCATATTAGGAATGACACGCAGTATCAAAAATTTTCAAAGAAACCATCTATGAAATGAAAGAAAATTAAGTCATTTGTGGATAAGATTGCATTCAACAACGATGAATGCAAATGGGAGTATATGAAAATTCACCATGTGATGTGTGTGCAGACTTTGTTAATCTTTGAGTAACGTCCAACGCCATATTTTCAAAGATACCAGCTACTTGCTGCTTGAACGTAAATCTGAGTTGGCAGTGGAGAATAACATATTATATAATGATGAAGAAAAAAATTGAAGAAAAATAGTATATTAAATAAAAAAAAATGAACAAAATTAAACACACAAAGGACACAAAGAAGAATTTATCCATAAATAAGTCATAACTAAAATAAGACGACAGCAAAATACGAATACACGAACACAATTTTATGTTATTTCGAATTTGTTTCGTGCGATCCTTTGTTGGTTGGTTACAGGGTGCTTTAAAATAAATAAATTTTATTTCGAAAATAATGGTTTCACGTTATTTTCTTACTTAATATCTTTCGTTCTTACAGTATTCAGTAAGAAACTATTATGTCAGATAGATTGTAATGATGCTTGAATAAATAAAAAAAAAAATATTTGGCTGGCCAGCGGTGTTGGAAAGTAGAAGATTTTCGAAAATTGTGCGATGACGGTATTACCTCCAAAAAATCAAATTTCATTCGTGAACGTATTCATCAACTATACAGACCTGATAGATGTCATAGAAATATATGTATAGATATAGCAATGATTTTTTTTTAAATCCGAAAAATACCGAAAAAAAACGAACAGTGTTGAAGTTTTATTATTTACTTAAGGATATAATGTGATGAATAAAATATTACATTCAGTTAAGTTTTGTTCGTTGAAGTGAAATTTTCAAATTGAAAATAAAAAAAAAGAGGCTTTTATAAATTTAAAAAAAGGTATTTATTAATAAATTATAATATTTATTATTTGTGTTATTTTTTTCCTTCTTAAATTAGTTTATTGTTTAATGGCTAACTAATCATATATATGTATTAGTCGTAGTCGTAGTCGTAGTAATAGTCGTAAAATTAAGCAAAATTTGATTTTAAGTTTATATTGATTGATTTTATGTAGCGTCATTGTGACGAGATCGGCATCCACCATTATAATCGATTGTGTTTGTGTTGTGTTACCAATATGTTTGGAAATATTTCTGAAAAAATTTCGATTTTTTTTATAATTAGAATAAACTTCAATTAATGAAATTAATTATTTTTTTTAGTTTACGCAGAAAATTTACAAAATAACCAAAAATTAGTTATTTCTATGTTATTTAAATATATTTCCTTTTTTTTATTTTCTTCTTCTTTGTTCATCTTTTTTTTTCTCATATTTTTTTTCAGCTGTAAATTTTTCATGTTTTTTTCGACATTTTATGCGAACACATACCATAAAAAATATCATGTCTGTTTTTGCACAAAAAAGGTTGTTGATTGTATCCGTTGCGAAAACGATTGACATTCCGGTACAATCTTCTATTATCGTTGTTTCTGTTAAATTTTTCCATTTCGACGTAAACCTTTCGTTCCAATTCTCGTTTTTTCTTCTGATCAAGTTGATTCTTTATTCTACCATCTGGAGACCTCCGCGTCGTCTTATGAATTTCTTTATGTGGGAAGTATTGACCACTAATGACCATGTTTTTAGACATGGCAAAATGAATCAATCCTAGCCCGTTTTCATTCGTTGTTTTATGAAGACTGTGTTTACCTATAGTTGGTTACTAAATTGTTTCCTGCCCCAACTTGGCATTAAAATCGTCTAGGACGATCTTAATGTCGTGGCCGGGTGCAGCTCTATATGTTGCCATCAGTTTTTCATAAAACTCATCCTTAACCTCATCAGTTTTAAATCATTGTCCTTAAATTTTCGTTGCTTGAGTTGTTGCCGTTTATCCTGTCCGATCGGAGGCCGTGTTGTAGAGTTCATAACTGGTTGTTTTTCCGAAGTTGGTAGTTAACCATACGTCCAACCTACTAAGTCATTCTGTAAATTCGTAGGTCATTTACAGGGGTATATCACCTCTTTCGAAAGCAGTTATATTGGTGCCGCTGATTCGCCTTTACTGTATAATCACTGAATCATTAACTCAGTTTTAATCGGATACTGATTTCACACAACACCCCAAAGTAATTCTCATACACAGCATCCACATTGTCCGCGGCTACTTATTCTTTTTTCGTAGCTAACCCATAAGTATCAGTAACCGGTCCACTATCCGCAACCCGTGGACGCGTTCGGTCGCAACTGGCATTGCAAGTATGCTTTACCCATCATACTAATCCGAATCAATTATAGTGATTGAATTTCAAAATATACTAATATTTTTTTTTTTTTATATTACAGAAATGCACAAACTTTCCCAATTACGGTGTGCGCGGCAACATGTATTTGCCGAATTTAATCTAAATGACATTGAATTAAAAAAAGTAAAGGAAATTGATAATGCATGGCCAATAATGAATGCTACACCACCACATATTCAATATAATTTGAAACATCATTATTTCGGTAAGAATTAATTTAAGGTTTTATAGTTAAAATAAATATTTAGTGTAATTGCTACATATGTTGAAAGTGTATTAAAACATCAATTTTATTTATTGAGTTGAATATGAAAAAAATGCACTATGCACTATTGTGGTATATTGGCATACAATTGGAATAGTCCTTCCCATTTTCCTCAACTGATTATCTAAATAAATATAATTCATTACCAAACTTTCTCAAAAGATCCATTCCATAAAATGAATCCTAGAGTTAAATTTGGAATAACACACACACATACTAACTGTTGATGAAGTCCGACAAATTACATCCATTTATAATAAGATTATAAATTATTGTACATTTTTATGAAACTTAACTTTGATTCCATCCCTGCACAATTAATTGAATATATATTTCTAGTGATTACTTCTACATCAACATGAACATTTTTTATTTCATCCTTAGATGAATTTTAAAGGGGGAATTTATTCCGGCCTTTTAAATATCCAAGATCTGCATTTTGTATATGCCGATAATATATACGAAAAACAAAAGAGTTTAAACAACGAAACTAAAAAAATGTATTTTAATGAAATTTAACATATGAATAGTTCTAGTAGTTTAGAACATGCAGATATTATGCTCTGATTGAATCAAAATCAGTAAAAGGTTTTAGTTATTCTAGCGTAGTTGGTCAGTTGGTAGACTACAAAGTACTTAGATGATTAAATTCAAATTATTATAAGTTCTTTCGCATACAACTTTGTACGAAAGAGGGATACAATAATTTTTTGACATATTTTGTATCTTAATATTTTCAATTATCTCTGTTGATTTTCCAGTCTGATATGCATGCTGGTTTGTTTTAGCGGGAATTCCTTTATTAGCATTGCCTCTTCCAAGTAATCAGCCTTCCCATTGTTTTCAAAAGAAAGGATATGTCAGGCTAATCGGTCTGATGGTCTTTGCTTCGGTGTAGTTCTACTCTTTCTCGGCTTTGGAAGGAACACTACTTTTGTTTCCATAATCTCACAAAACAAATCACACACATATTTTCGGAATAACAAAACTCCTTTCAGCATTATTGAATATTTATTAATTTTTTACTATTTTTATTACAGATCGTACTGATCCAAGATTCAAAATTCAAAATTATACATCTGTATCTGTGGAATCTGGTCAACCAAATCCGATTGAGAAAAAAATCAAAAGACCAGCAACAAATAATACTGAAATACCAAGAAAGAGAGTGAAAACATCAAATGATAATGGCAATAATAATAACACAAATAGCATTACTGAACTTATGGATAAATTAATATCATCTGGACTTATAAAACATAAAATAACCAATAATAAGAATGTAGTGCCGAAAATCACCATTGAAAAAATCGTAGAATTGTCAAAAGAATTCTTTGAACGTTCAAAGTTAAAAACAAGGAATACAATACCGATTGGCGAATTGCACAATGCGATGCAATGCAGCCATTGTGGGTTGTATTTCTCGTTAAAAAAAATTAGTGATTATGGTGCCCACCTAGACTGGCATTTTCAACAGAAAATGAAGCCGAAAAATGCCAATAATGAAAAAAAATGCAGGGAATGGTACAGCCGTAGTAGTGACTGGCTAAATGATGACGCATAGATGAAAAATTAGATTCCGCAACATAATATAGCAATAAAATTCGTAATAAATAATAAAAATAAACCAATTAAAAATTGGAATATTTTTTTGTAAAACTAATTATTGTAATTAATATTTATTTAGTATTTCTACTCTACTTAATTATAGAATTATGATGATGATAATCAAAATAGTAATAAGATATACCAAAAGACCAATATATAATATTGGTATTACAATTTAATAAATAATAAATATATAAATAGTTTTTAAGATTAAATTATAATCTAATGTTTTAACAATGTATCAGATACAAATACAATACTCACCGTACAAACATTTATATACAATATAATATAATTATATTTTTAATATGTATTTCATAGTTTAACTATTGCTAATTATTAATTATTATATTACATATTATTATTTTATAAGTTTTAAATTTTGTAATTTCTGTAGTAATAAATAACATTTTTATATAACATTAAAAGATATTCAATGATCTTTTATTTATTTTGTTTTTGAAGGTCAGACATTAAAAAAAATTAACATGCATATAGGGCAATCACCTCCATTGATACCATCCCATATACCTTGACTGGTAGTAGATGATCTACTAATAAAACTGAACAGTAGGGACATCAATGGATTGAAACTCAACACGAGGAAAATCACGTTGATATCTTTCACTAAGAAATGCTGGTGGTCTTTTAACATTTTCACAACACGTTTCTAGATTATGTTAGACAAACAAGTACAGACGAATAGTTTAAGATAAATGAAAGAAAGTACCTTTGTTTTATTACGACTTAAGAAATATATTGTTTATTGTTGTGAATTTAGTTTCGCTTTCAAAGGAATCTGTTACAAATAAAATAAAAAAAAAATATTAAAGAAACAAATTAGGAAAAGATAACCGGAACACGTAAACCCCATAATAATGGATGGGTTGGAGGTGGAACGAAAACAAGACATAACATATCTAACAATAAGTAAGAATAACACTAGGTAGAAAACTCTTGTGGAGTAAATACTCCAAAGTAATAGTAAACAAAGCCAAAATCGTGCTCTAATGGTCTGCAGAATTCTTAAGCTTATGATTCTGACGCCTTAAAATCCATGGGCTTGAAGCGAAAGACGAATACAGATTCTGCAGATCGTCAAGCCACATTCTCAAAAATTGTATCATCAAAAGGAGAAACAGCCTGGGTTCTTACTGCTTTAATGATGGTGATCAGCCATCTTTGTACCCTCTTCACGTCCTAAATTTCATCACTAATTTCATCACATTCCAACACACAAATATTCTAATTCTATTTTTAACATTAACATCTTCAAACGAAAATGTTGATTTAACGGTAATCGGAACTGCGCCACCCTTCTTCATTGAGTGGAATACTATATACTTTAGTTTTTATTTTATCAGTTATTTATTTTAATTAATTTATTATTATGATTAATTCGGCTTGAAAAGATAATTCTGTTGGTACTTTAATTGTTGTATTTATTTACCTATGCTTTTTTGTCAAACATATAATTTAGAAACGTGCCCAATTTTTTTTTTTATATTTGTAACAGTTTCCTTTGAAAGCGAAACTAAATTCACAACAATAAACAATATATTTCTTATGTCGTAATAAAAAAAAAGGTCCTTTCTTTCATATTTATACCGATTTCCATAAAGATTTGCTGATTTTTACTTAAATTTATATTTATTTAAAAGCGAAACTATTGCAAGCAATGGGACGCATTAAATCCTACGAAATCTAGCGAACATATTTGGAAGAATCAAATATTTTGTATTTTAAAGAAAATCCAACGAGCCAGATGGTTTTTTTTTCAGTCTTCGTTCGTATCCGCATATTATGTTTTCTTTTCGTTTCAAATTTTAATGAATCACAAAATAAGGCACATATATAAAATATGACACTAGTAAAAAAATTAATAAAATATTTATTATAATATTAACCACCTTAATGGTAGCATTACCAAAATAGCTTATACCTTTAAATATTATGCTTTTTTATGCGAAAAGAGATGTCAATAAGCGTTGCTAAAATATAAACGTTACATTTCAAAGTCCGTCGGTAAATTTTATGTAGGTGTGATCAAAAAAAACTACCTTCATTGACACCATTTTCAGAGAAATATGTACTTTTTTACACTAATGTCAACAGAATCGAAATTGCAATTGAAATTTCTTTAGTTCAGCTTGAAGTAGCTCACAATGTCAGATGCTTTGATTGGTCTATTTTGTGCTATTGACGATTAATACTAAATTTCTTAACTTTCTAATTTACAAAATTTAAAAACCGATATGAAAGTCAATCGATTTGAATTTTTCTGTAGTTTCCTAAAAATAGTTAGGAAATGGGATTATATGTTATACATGAAATGCTTGGATTTGGTCACACAGAACCGTTTTCAAATTCGGCAGAACAATGGTACCTTGTTAACTTTTAATCCCAGAACTTCTCAAATTTACCAGATTATAGAAACTTTCTGTATCAGAAGATTAAATAGAGGCTTCAACCTTTCAGTCACTGTACTAGTTTTTAAATAAATTTGTATTACTTATCGTATAGATATGAAAAAAGAATATCAATATAATATGTAATTGTAGTTATAAATTTCTAAATACATTTCAAATTTCATAAATTGTGAATGCGTATATAAAAACTGTAGGTCAGATATGTGTCCATATAGTCTTATTATAATAATGAATGGCAATTATACGAAATAAAACTAATATGAGAAGTAAAAAAATTACCTGAAATAAATTATTGGTTATTCCACTACTTTATAAACCATTTTATGGGTTACAAACAAATACTCGTATATACACCCTATGAAATTATATTATAAAATTAAATTGCTATTCAACAACCTTTTTTGTACAAAAACAGACATGGTCAGATTATGGCGCAAGAGGAAAGGTGCCTCGAAAGATGGGTCGAGTACTTTAAAGATCTATTAAATGTGAACACGCCAATGAATACTGTGAAAGATGTCCAATTTCAAACTGCCCAGCCATTTATAGTTGAATCATCAATACACGAAGTAAAGACTATTATTCACAAGCTCAAGAATAATAAATCACCTGGATGTAATACCTTACCAGGTGAACTCTTTAAATATGGTGGAAATGCATTATGGTATCAACTGCACGAGCAAATTGTAAAGAATTGGAATAATGAACAGGTGCCAGATGAGTGGAAGGTACTATCTGTCCATTGTACAATAAGGGTGACAAATTAGATTGTAACAACTACAGAGGTATAACTTTATTAAACATTAGCAATAAAGTATTTGCTAATATACTATACCATAGACTTATTCCATATGCCAATGAAATTATCGGAGAATACCAGTGTGGTTTCTGCGCTGATCGATCTACATCTGATCAATTATTTAGTAAACGGCTGATCTTGGAAAAGTGTATGGAATTCAATGTTGATACACACCATTTGTTTGTTGATTTCAAAGCGGCATATGATAGCGTCAATATGTCAAAGTTATGGAAAATTATAAAAGAGTTTGGTATTCCAAAAAAACTGATAGATTTGGTGGCCATGACGTTGGAAAATGTGAAGTCACAAGTACGAATCCGAGGTAAATTATCTGATCACGTTGAGACGGCTGATGGACTACGACAAGGCGACCTACTATCAACACTACTATTTAATATTACGCAGGGAAAGACAGTGAGGGACATAAATATTGATAAACAAGGCACGATTTTCACAAAATCGGGTCAATTATTAGCGTATGCTGATGATATAGACATAATGGGTCGGAATATGATAACTGTCAAGGATGCTTTTGAATCGTTACAAAAGGAGGCATCGGGTCTGGGTCTCAAAGTGAATGCAGACAAAACAAAATATTTGGTGGCAACGAATACATCACGAATTCGAGATCAAACTGTTAATATTGGAGAACACAATTTTGAAATAGTCAATAGTTTTGTATACTTAGGATCGTTGATAAATGTAGAAAATGATATTGAAGAGGAAATTCGCCGCAGGGTAGCAACTGGAAACAGATGTTATTAAGGGCTAAAAAAACAATTCCAATCGAAAACATTACAACGAGATCTTAAGTGCAAGCTATATACAACATTAATACGTCCAATATTAACGTATGGGTCGGAGGCTTGGTGCATGACACAGAACCAGGAACAATTACTTTCGATTTTCGAACGAAAGGTACTCCGTGGCATATTTGGTCTCGTCAAAGAATGGTTGGAGGCGAAGATACAATTTTGAATTAAACAAGTACGGTCAATCAAATATGTGTCTTAACAATCAAAATCAATAGATTGAGATGGCTTGGACACGTATTACGCAAGGAGGAAGGACTTGTGCCCTAAAAACTGTTGAATGGTAAACCAGAAGGTAGAAGGAGAGCCGGAAGACCTAAGGCGAGATGGCCAAATGCAGTAAACTGTGATATAAAGATCCTTATAATTCGAGATTGGAAGACATTGACTGTTGATAGGTCTGGTTGGAGAAACGTGTTGGAAATGGATAAAACCGCACCTGGGTTATACCGCCATGGAGCAAGTAAGTGAGTAAGTAAGATCCTCACTCTGTTTAATTTATTTTCATAATTTTTAAAACAACCAGCAACTCAAATCGATATATTTACGAGAAATTTTGTTAGGTTTTTTTTTTCTTGTTTATTACAAAAAAAAAATAAGCAATCTATGTTTGCCATCGTTCATTTATTCTGCTAATACGGACAATTCACAGGTATTACTTGCCAAAATAGATGGACGATTCAAAGATATTTTAGTCAAAATTCGTAAATTCTATTGGTATTCTGTGGAATAATAGCAACGAGAAATACTTCTAAGGAGAATCCGTAGAAATTATCAACGAAAATATACGCGGATAATCCAAGGATATTTTTTATAAAAATCCATAGACAGGGTTTCACACATCATACAAAATTCCAGCGGACATCCGTAAGAAATCCATAGATATTTCCTCGTATTGAAACTACGGACTACTACATATGTCCTACGGACAGCGTTACTAGGGTAGGGAAAGAAGTTGCATGTACTATGAACCAATTATGAGCTAGATAGTGAAAATAATGCCTCCTATTTTAAATCATTATCATCACACAAAAATAAAGATGTTAATGGTAAAACAAATAATCAAATTGACCATGTATTAATTGATGAACTATTCCAATATATGATGACGAAATGTACAGGTAGCTGTTAATATATTATATAATATAATGTATATATTGGATGCAATAGAATTATCAACAAACGGATTATTGTAGATTTCATGTTCAAAAAAGATGAGGGATTAAACAAAATAATGTATTCACATGTGACAAAAGCAATGATGGTTAGAAATGAGTGATTCGGTGAGGTATCCGAGGGATGTAAATTATGTATCCACAACGAGAGTTACAAAAACAATAATTGCTATTCCTTTAAGAGGAATTTCGAGCCTAAGCTGATCGTAAGCAAAAAAGCGAAATAGCCGAATTCAAAAGAAACATTGATAACATGATTCTATTCCCTAAACTTCAATGAAAGTAAACCGTTTTTGCATCAGTTGAAGACATTCAACATGGAAGCGACCGCCATTGCTCAACAAAGCATTGCAGTAATCGGCATAAAAAAAGTAATTTGATGCACTTCGATGTATTTCAGTGGAAGGAAATAAATATTCTAATGATTGATTTGTCTTTTTCTCATATCCGCATACTCATTGATTTTTTGGACAGCCAGGCGGCGGTGTTGATAAATAAATAATGAACCAAAATTTATGTTTTAATTTTTTCTCAATATATATTTTCTTTTCTCTTATTGAATAATAATTATATAATTTTTTTTAATTTTTTAATTTATATATTTATATTTAAAATTATTTAATTAATCGCACAGTAAATCAATTCTTTTTTTGTTTTTCTAATTTAATTTTGTTTGTTATTGGATTATATGTTGGTGTGTGTAGTAAGGAAGGAGGAAAGGGGACGAGGAGAAATTTAATTATATGTTAATTATATTATTTACTTCATTATAATTTTTTCTTAAAATTTGAGTTTTTAAGCTTTTTTTTATATTATATAATTAATTTTATATACAAATAATTTTTTAGTGGTAAATACATTTTTGCTTAGCCTCATTAAAAAATAAAACAACGTATAATATGATAAAATGATAAAAAGATAAAATTGATTAAATTTTAAAACCCACAATTTTTTATAGTTATTTATATATTTTTAAAAATTATTTATTATAATTTAAAAGATTTCTTTTTCTCCTTTTTGATATTTAATTTTATTTTAAAATTAATATTAATTATTATTTTAATTGTAATTCTTATCATTATTATTATTATTATTATTATTATTATTATTGTTATTATTATTATTATTATTAATATCAATAAATTTTTAAATATAGTATTATTATTATTATTATTTATTTATATTTATTTAACAGAGCTTAAGAGAGATAAGAGGTAAAAAGTGGTTTGATGAAATATTTTATATTTGAATATGAACATAATTATGTGATTGCGGCAATTGAATTTAAAATTTATAGATATTTTAAAAGAGAATATTATTAAGGTGTTTCGTAGTATATATAATTACACAGGATAACACATAACTATTCGTACACCATTGTTTTTGTTAAAACAAAAAAAAATAGCCTATATATTTATATTATTTACAAATTGTTCATTATCTTATCTATTTTACAATTAGAGAAAAACTTGTCGATTCATTTCAATCATTTTAAATAAAATAACCGTTTCTATTGTTCATATATTGTTTTGTATCATGTAATAAAACACTTAACAATTAACATAAAATTTGTTTTCCAATTAAAATGAATAGAAAAGGAAAGGAAATTTCAGAGGAACAAAGAAAAACTATGGTTATTTGCATAATGCAAGAAAAATATTAAGAGAAATATCGATTATTAATCTTAGACCGCGTTGTCCACGATATATCTTCTATAATAGAATGGTGTATGGATCCAGAAAAACGTTTATAAAAATCATCATCACATCTTGGCCGGCCGCGTAAGTAAACGTGAAAAGCGATTTATTGTAGGAAAAATTGAAAAAAAAACTCAAGAAATTATTGCTCATGAATACAAAATCACAATTTAGAAAAGAAATCAATCAATTGATACAATTAGTCGAGTACTATATATATATAAAGGTGCGGTTACAATAATCGTTTTGCAAGATTATAAGGTTATTGGAATTTGCCAAAAAAAAATATGTGAATTACCCAGATGACTTCAGGAATTTGATTATATATTCTCTCATATGTAAAGTAAATATAACATTTTTGAGTCTGATGGCCGCATAAAAGTGTGGAGAAGAAAGATAAATAAAGAATTGGAAAATGATGAGGATTTGCAACCAACTGTAAAACACACTGTGATGGTTGTTCCATGCTAGTATGGGGCGATAGTATGGGGCTGCGAATGGCGTCACCAATTTGGAATTTGTGGAAACAACTATGGAACAATATTATTTATATTAATATTTTCAAAAACCAACATCAGATCTATACTAGTGCATCCAAATTAGATGTAGAACAAGATTTTGACTTTATGCTTGATAATGAGCCAAAGCATATGTCGCTTTAAATACGAGACTTTGTGGTTATTGTACAACCGACCAACAGCCTTAAAAACACCGTCGCAATCTTCTGACATCAATCCCATAGAGTACTGGTATGGGATGTGTTGGAAAGTTAGTTGAATCGATGAATAGACGATAATCCTACAAGTTATTAGTAATATTTGTTTAATGCAATAGGTGGCAAGTTAATTTAAAATTTATAATCAAACACTTTACCGCACAAATTTATTTACTTTTTTTTTTTTTTTTTCAAATAATTTTATACCTCTTTAAAACTTAATGAATAATAAATGAATTAATTAAACTAAAATAAATCAAATAGTGATGAACAATTAATTGTAATCAATTAGAAATAAATTAAATATGTGTATTTTTTCTATAAATATAATGTATTTTTTTATTTTTTTTAACAAAATCATTGGTGTACGAATACTTATGCATTATACTGTGTACATGTTAATAATTGGCATAGAACTAGAAAATAAGTAATAATGTGTTTTTGTTAATATTTTAATAGTTTTTAGTTTGTATAAAGAGGACGTAAGTAAATATATTATAAAGTATATTGTGTTTTATAAATGTGTGGGTGTGTAAGTGTGTGTGTATTATATACATTTTTATATGGTTTACACAGTTTGATAAATATAAAAATGATATTGTATTTCATTTAAATTAAAAGCAACGAATGTATTTATAAAAAAAAATTAATTTTAAATATACTATAAATTAATGAAAAAAATCAAAAAACAAATAAATAGTAAGTAAATAAATGACCCATATTTAATAATAATAACAATAATAAAAAAAATAATTACACAATATTAATAATAATTATTATTAATTATAAATTTTATATAATTAAAATTATTATTATTATCATTATATCTATCTATTTTCAGAACTTAAAACCAATCGTTGCATTTGCCTTATAACAGTAGCTGCATGATAAGCTTGCTGAAAATATAAAATAGAAAAATATTTGTTAAATATTTTATTTTTAATAATTAAAATATATTCAAAGAAAATTGTGATTAACTTATCATTATTTTTTAAACAGTAATTTTTCAAATAAGAATTTAACTTGTTGACGATATATAGGGGTTTTAGTTCGAACTTTTTAATTTGGTTAAAATCGTATTTATCGGATCGTTCTTGTCGGCGGTATTGTTTAACCCCTTGTAGTTTTAATTGTTTGAATAAATTGTAAAGTTATCACAAAGTAAATTTATATTTATACGAGTAGTACTCGTGATACTTTCACAAAGTAAAAATAAGTTTACACGAGTCAGACTCGTGATTGATTTACAAAGTAAAAATAAGTTTACACGAGTCAGACTCGTGATTGATTTACAAAGTCAAAATAAGTTTACACGAGTCAGACTCGTGATTAATGCACAACAGGTTAATAATCTATCCTATCTAATGCTTTTTCTATTACTTCTGATGTTCCGACGACCGACGGTAGTCATTTGGGAGCGATTCTATCTGTTCTTTATATAAATGATCTGTCCGCGGTTACAAACAATTCTAAATGTTAAATTTATGTAGATTATGTAAACATTTTTAGGTCGCAGTTAATGGCATAACTGATAATCTTTTACTGCAGAGTGATTTGTCTGCATTTTATATGTGATGTGTCCAATATTATATTTGTGTTTAAATATTGGTAAGTGTATAGGGTCATTAATTTCACGTGTTAACATATTACACTTCCTTATTCTTATACCATTTCGGTGGTTCGGTTTTAAATTTAAATAACTTTGGATCCTGCATTGAATCTGGATCGCAAGTTAAATTATAAATATCATATAAACTACATTATTAATAGGGTCAATAGTAATAGTGGTCGCGAATTGTCCGATCCATATATTGTATTAGATTATATAGTTTTATTCAATGGTTCGCTCAATGTTGGAATATGCATGTCTGCTATGATCGCCTTTTTATGAAATTGATATGGGTAGAATTGAGTCAATCCAGCGTACAGATAAGGTCATACTGCCTATTTATAAACATTTATAAACTTTTGAATATGCCCACTATGGAAAAACATATAAGGACGATATGAGCTTAAATTTTATTTGTAATCTTATGAATGGAAAAATTGATTGTTTTAATATTTTGAAGAAAATTGATTGTTTTAATATTTTGAAGAAATTGAAATTTCAATTTAACTCTAAAAAATTTACATGGTCGTTTTAATCCAATTAATTCTATGCGTTAATGCTATCAACATAGTAAATATATATTAGATAATAACGCCAAAGGTTTTAGATTTTAAATCCTCCTTTTTTAATAATTAATTTTATTTAATTCGCGCAGATTAGTTGAATTATAATATATTATTGTATATATAGTACTTGTAGACAATAAGGCCCGGAAGGTAATCTGGCCCACCCAAAAATAAACATGTTGTTGCACCATTTTTTAAAAACAAGTATTTCACATTTTCTTACTTACAACAGAAGCACTAATTTCAAAAAAATATTACTGATAAATTACACTGGTTAATAACGTGGCGGAAAAGTTGGCATTACCCAATGGTGGGTGGACCTTATTGCCAGCATTTACTATATATATAATTATACGAATACCGATTGTTAAATAAAAATCGTAAAGAGTTATAGACCCTGTGTCCGGGAAATTAACCGGAACGACTTTTTAATATTTGAATCTGGTAACTCTATCTATATATATTTACTGCTGATTAATTTATGTACTGTGAACTGATGCTAAAAACTGTTAAAGTTTTATGGCATTTCCTTCAATGTAAAGCGGGCTAATTGGCTAACTACTATGATCTGTGTTGCGTGCGCTACATCCGTCGTCATGATCGTTCCGAAAAAAAAAATATAATAAAATAAAAAAATAACCTCTTGTGATATAAAAAGACTAAAACTTTCATGGGCGACCACCTGAGGTGTGCACCGCCCGATTCCATTGAAATTTTGAGCGGTTGCAGTACTCATGAAAGTATAGAAAAAACAAATTTTTTTCTCCTTAATTTCATTTTGAAAGAGGTAACGAGCCACATCGTCTGTAGGAATAAAAAACATGACATTTTTTGAAAATCTACAACTTTTCAACCCGAAGTACCACAATAATTTTTGAAATTGGAAATTATAGCTATCCGAAATGTTTTGCATAACACAAAAAAGAAATTTTAAAATTAATTGGTTTTGATCACAGGGTGTATAAGAAGTAAAGAATGTTGAAAAATTGTTTAAGAAAAATATAAATTTATGCAAATAACTTTGTCGGGAACATGTTTTTTCAAAATTTACTTTAAACAAAGTCGATAGTGAAATTGTTCACCCTTCATTTAAGCCAAAATTTTTTAACATACGATTGCCAGTTACAAATTTAGGTATATTTTAAAATGTTTCTTTCTATGATTGTATCTGCGGTACTCAAAACAAAAAACACAAGACAAAGAAATAGTGGTCAAAATGTTCAAACACATAAATTGAAACGAAATAGGTGTCCAAATAAATGTAGACTAATATATATTAGACACAAACCAATTGAGAAATCATTTGCAAAAATTCTTATTTTAATTTTCGTTTTGGATTTTTTTTTATATAGGTTCTGTTTGGCAAACGAAATTTTCGCAAAAACACCGTAGCTATTATTAAGACAATTCGATTTGGTATGTTTGTATTGCAAAACATTCAAAGTGCAAAAATTAAAATTCGAGAGGTTGGATTAAAAATGCTATAATTGACAGTACAATTTTTGTTGATCAAAAAATGATTGAAGCACAAAGACCCAACATTAATTTTAAAATTGGTAAAAAACGCCACCGAAACACACCTTGAAATGCTTAAAAACGACAGAGAAAATCCACAATGATTACCGAAGAAAACCGAAAAAAGGGCGTCATTTCGTTGAAAGATAGCAAGAAATCTTTAGTAGGATTCGTGGAAATAGAATTAAATAGGACCAAAATTAACAATTTATAAGATTTTAACTGAAAAATTGTTCTATACGAAAGATTAATTCAAAGTTTGTTGCATATAAATAGATTTATGATAAAAAATTGCAAAGCATTGGTCATTCCAACGCCGTATCATTAAAAATGCTTGAAAATAACCGATAATTTAATTTAATCTGCGTTTTTGTCAATCCATACGGTTATTTATTTGACAAAATGCATAATTACGTGATCATGTTTTGTGTATTTAACTTTTTTTTTAAGGCGATATACATACCAATAGGAATCAACTGCAACCTTCATTAATTATTGTAACAAACAAGTCATTTTATTGTTGATTTATTTAATTACATTTCAAAAATATTACCAAAATCAAATGGATTTATTATAGCAATTCGAGTTTTAGTTGATGAAGCCAATTTCAATTTAAAATCAAAATTGACTTTTTTCAATTCGTAAAAACGATCCACATGCAATGCATGATCAGTTTGGAGTGCATTATAAAGATTGGTGCGGTAAATAATCGTGTCAGTATACCAACAGTTTCACAAAGGGTAGGTGAGAGGTGGGTGAACCAAATTTTATTAAAATATATGTCATAAAATAGAAATTAATCATTAATCAAAAGTTTTCATTTTTACTACTTTTGTTTTCACAAATAGTAATTATTGTATTAATTTCTAAAATTAGTTATAGTTATGCGTTATATGAAAGTACAATCTTAAATAAATATAATAATTGTTTATCAATTGTTACCAATTTAGGTGGTGGTTAAACGTTAACACACACAGCAAGTGAGATATTACATACAGTTTTATTATCATAATATCGTATTGCGTATCAAATAAGTAATAATACAGGGTGTTTTACTTAATGTTACTCCGGGCTATGCGTTCAAAGAGACGAAAAAATCTTCTATCCATTCGACCACCTACCACCATTGGAAGATCCATTTGTCAAATTGTCAAAAAAAATTGGGATAAGCTGATTAATGAAAATTTGTAGGAGTTGCGAAAAGTAGCTACACTCCCAGTAAAAGTAGATGAGCCTACCCTACTAGTTTCACACTAGTTTCCTATATTAATATATAGTCAATTATCTGATTATCTATAGATATAAATTTTGAACGATTATTTTGTATCGTTGAAATTAAGAATATAATGGCGGTAAATTCCAAAGATTGGCATTAAACATTTAAAGATAAGTTCAGAAAATATGTGGAATTAGGTGACACACTACTCCTTTCAAAAGCATCGACAAAAAACCAAAAATATTAACCGAAAAATTTTGATCGAGTTCTTTCACATTACTTTTCTTGTATTTTATAGAACTTTAATGATAAAGTAACAAAGTTAATTGAAAATGAGTGCAAGAATACTCAACAAATATCTGTATACAAATTTATTAAATTTTCTTTCTTATGGATTCAACTGAAATTTATTTTGAAACACATTCTGCCCGCATACGTGACCAAGCCATTGACTTAGTCCATTGCTTATTATTTGTTTTAACGATATTTGGTTCACCTTTATATTTATTTTAGGATTATATTATAATGATTTTCTTTTCATTTACCAAAGAAATTCTCTATAATTATCTAACAGACGCCATTTAGTTGTAAAATTTAAAGAGTGTTTTAACTTAACTAAACGTGTGTTATGTGTTTTGATTTTGATATTTCCAGTATGCGAATCTACTACGTAAATTTGCAATTATTTAGTTTATTTATTTTATTCCGGATCTTATGTTTTATTTAATAAATAAATTGTGAGCCTTTATTTGGGTCGCCTTATGTATACACACACACACACACATATACATTTATATAATTTAATTTATTCATGAAATTCATTCTGTTTATTGGTTTTTCTGGTTATCGTGGTTTGTTGATAAAATGAAATAAATTAAGTATAACTTATTATTTTTTTTTTGTACAATATATAGACGAGTGTAAAATGAAAAATATTACATTTTAATAATAAATAATTAAATTGCTGTATTAAAAACGTATTTATTAAATAAATTTTCGTGTATTTCTGAAATATTGATAATAATAATAATAATAATAATAATAATAATAAATCGAAATGACGGAATTTACAAATGATGATAACATTTTGATAGATAATTGTTACACATTAGCCGTAAAATTAATGCGTGAAGCTGGTGAAATTGTTCGTGAAGGTTATAGTAAAGTAAAAATTAAAATTGAATTCAAACAACCGGGTAATTGGGATATTGTAAGCGAATATGATGGCATTGCTGAAAAATTAATAATAGATGAAATTCGTAAAATTTATCCAGATCATATATTTTTTGCAGAAGAAGCAGCACGTTATGATGACGATCAAATAATATTAAGTGACGCACCAACATGGTTTATTGATCCAATTGATGGTACAAATAGTTTTGTACATGGTTTACCCCAATTTGGAATGTCCATTGCATTGTCACTGAAAAAAGAATTAGTTCTTGGTGTTGTGTACAATCCAATTTTAAATGAAATGTATAGAGCACGCTTAGGAAATGGCTCATTTTTAAATGACAAACCAATAACGTGTAGTAATGTGGAAAATGTAAGTCTGACGTTTTTTTTATTAAGTATATTTATAAATTAAATGTTTTTAATTTTATTAATTTAAATTTGGAAATAAATGTACAAAAATATAGTTGAATCAATGTTTATATGCACATGAAATATCATTTGTACATGTGGAAAAAGTACGTGAAAAAAATATAAAACGAATTTATAAATTTGCATCAACTTGCGCTGGGTATATAGTTTAAATTTAATTTTATTTATTTATTAGGTGCGTTTGAATTTAGCGACACATTTCACCCATACCATTGACGAAAGAATACAAAGTTCGGAAGCTTAACATAACTCATTTTATAATATTGACTTCGTGAAAAGCTTTACAAAACCTTAAAATCAAAATATTTAGGTGATTCTAAAGAACAGTCATTTTATTGAATCTTCGCGAACGTTTTAACTGCAACAGAACTATGATAACAATCGGATATGTTAACATTTATTTCAAAAACGATACCCCAAAGAGTGGTCAGTCTTTGTGAATAACTTCAAACTCAAAGAAAGTATGGTATAATAATTGGTAAATTAATATATTAATGATTACTTGACACACCTTATTAATTATTCTCGCCGCCTGGTGAAGAAACTTGGATTCAAAATTTTAGGGACGCGTTTACTTGTTTACAATGACCCATGGAAACTTATTATCGCCGCAGAACGCTATCGGCAGTAATTGAGTCATTTGAATGATAATTTAATACAAAAACGATAATCAATTGCAGCAAATTGTTGAAAAGTGGTTCCTCTGCCACTTGTAGCCGTTAAACAAACGCACACAATATATTCCATGAACTTGCCATTCAAGCCATTTAAATCTAATTGAACAACTATACATAGAAAATATGGTTAGGGATGTGGATAGGGTTTGTTTCAGTTTTTTGTAGCGGAATTTAACTAGCGCCAGAAAAGCGGGAGACACTTCACGAATAATGTATTCAATAACAAATTTGGTTATATGGAAACAAATATGTCAATAAATGCAAGCACCTAAATTTTTAAAAGAATTTATTAATTTTTGTATAAATATAATTTTAGTTCACGTTCATTTGGAAGTGTGGCTTTAACACTTGCATATGTCGCACGTGGTTCAGTTGATTGTTACATAATTGACGACTTACAAGCATGGGATTCGGCTGCAGGTGTTTTATTAGTCAAAGAGGCTAATGGTAAAGTTTATAATATAAATGGATCAAAATATAATTTTATGGAACCGTATTTAATTTGTGGTGCAACTGAAGAATTGTGTCAACAAATAATTATTGGGATAAAAGAAGCAGATAAATTTAATTTAATCACTGAATAAATTGATTGCCGTTTGTTTTAATATTTTTCAAATTTTTTAAATATTATCCGCTAAATGAAAATAAAACGACTTCAATAATTAAAAGTTAAGCCATGTTTTATTTAATAATGTGTTCACCTGACCGTGCTATACGTGATTGCGTTCACTGTACAGTACAGTTACAGATTTAGGCAAAATTAAACTGTGTGTTGTATAATTAATTTCCGGAATTGGGATATTCCAAATAAATATATTCTTTGACAGGTGCGATGAGTATTGATGGCACTCCGTATATGAAAGAGGTTATTGAATGAATGATCAAGTTTGTGATCGAATCTCGCCTACAAGTATTTGTATTTGCTGTCCTGAAATAATTGGTAATAGGAGCTCTGCAAGAAGCGCAAAAACCAATGGGCACAAATTAAGGATTAATGTCTACACAACCCCACATTATTTATTGATGCGGTAAATAATAAATGAACCTCTCATGCGGGAATTCATAATCACATCTAAAGACGCATATAGAACTGAGGTTCAGATTTTAAAACAAAATAAACAAGAATACCTCACGTATAGACCTAAATCGGGGTGGTATTATGTGAAATACAGTATTCAACAAATGTTAAGTAAATCACTGAAGAATTAAAAGATATGGCCCATATATCGTAATTAATATTCACAACATTAAAGAACTTTTCAACAAACAACTGTTACCGTTATTTTACGTTGACCTAGTTCCTGCAGCAAACAATAAGGAAATTTTCAACATTATTACTACCTAATTATGTTCAAAAATAAGGTTTGAAGCACAAGCATTAAATTAAAAAAGAGAAATACTCCAATGCACTCCAATATTGCGAACGTTATGAACTATGAACATATACCAAGTATTGATGCCACAGATAAGCCAGATGCGACAAATGTGCAGGTGATCATCATACTTGAGATTAACAAAGAAAAACTAAAGTTCGTTGTTCTGGTGATCATCCCGCGAATTATAGAGGATGAAGCTACTACAAAAAAATGCAAAGAAAAATTTCACCGGGCTTCAATTATAATGAAAATAAGTTTACGAATTTAATACAGTAACATCAACTGCCATTGCAACAATCACCATCGGAAATAAAACAACATCTGCAACAGAGAACTGACATGTCTAATCTCATTATATTAGTTTTATGGAACGCCAATGGCTTAATGGATCATACACAAGTCAAAATATAATACAACATAAAATGGACATAATGATGGTATCCGAAATGCACTACACTAATAAAAGTTTCAGCCAAAATAAATTGTTACACTGTTTATAATGACAGCAAGCATCCAGACAGAACACCACATGGATGTGCCGCAATAATCATGAAAAATGCAATAAATCACCACGAATTTCCAAAATATGAAAAATTGAAGATTGAAATGGACCAATCTCGGTATGGTCCACCTAAACATGCTATTTCTAAAATTAAATTTGTAGAATTCTTGGTAATAGCATCCTATCGGGCAACACAACCACTGGGGATCTAGAACCTCATACAGAAGGGCAGACAAGAATCTGATTGCAATGCAGAAAAAGTAAGTTGGGGTTCAAATCAACATATTGAACCAACGACAGAAAAAAAAAATTTCAGATTTGATTGACTTATGTGTTACCAAAAGTATATAGAGAAAAAACATCTAGTGACGGAATGGTATTGTAATCTTTCATATGATCACTCATTGTCAACAAACCAGGTTGCTAATTGATAAATCCAAATTAAATATTGCAATAAATGAACTGAAGGTACTGCGCTTAACAATGTCAAAAATGAGTCAATGCAAAATTACCTGCTAAATTTAACAATACTCTGGCAAAAAATTATTCGCTATGGATGGCTACGAAGAATTTAAAGTGGCCACAACATCATATTCCACCTATAAAAATTACAAATGGAAACTAGACAAATAGTGATAATTAAAAGTCGAAAACATTTACAATACATCTTCAAAACTCGTTTAAAACTCATACTCAAGAAATTACAGATAAAGTAATTAACAAAATTATAGACTGCATTCAATCACCTCTATACAAATCAATCAGCCGGTAATTAAAAGATTCACAATTCAAGAATTACGCCATACAATCTTGAAGAAAATCAATCCAAATACCCGGTTACGACGAAATTGGAGGTAAACTATTCCAAAAGCTAACAGAGACAGGTTTGAGATTTATTTAATGCCATATTAACAACCAATTAATCTACGCGGAACCATGGAAGTTGGTGCAAATAATTATGTTACCAAAAGCCGGTAACGATCCAAACTTGGTTCAATCACATAGACCAATAAGTTTGTTTCCAATTTTATGCAAAAATTTTGAAAAATTGTTCATCAAAAGACTAAAACGCTGACAAAAAAACTAATCCAATAAATTACTAATTTGGGTTTGCGGTAGCAACACTCAACAGTTGAACAGGTTCACAGAGTGTTGGTCAACAAGATCGGTGGTGACTTGAAAAACAGAAACTTTCGGGTTTACTTTACAAAACTCAAACAACAACTGTCTCATCACATCTATCAAATACAGGAATTCATACCTTTAAAAAATAGGAAATTCATGGTCAAATATCGTGAAGAATGGTAACACGTCCGACGTCTACCAATTCAAAACAACATATACTAATAAATAAAATGTTACGTGATACAGATAAAAACCCAATTAGAATATTTGAAACGTTATATTTGATCTACCAACTAGATTGCAACAGTAGTTGCCAAATTTAAGAAATACTAAAGTGTTTTAGGTGTTTCTAGAAAATAGTTAGAGGTAATCCAATGCGTATTCCAGCGTCACGTCAATTAACAATGCCATTCAATTTATTAATATCTGTTAATGTATTATGGTGCTCATACAGAACAGAGTTTTCTCCGCGGACGACATGGTCATTTATCGTAACTTACAGTGTTTATAATACGAAATTAGACAGCTCCGCGGGAAAAATTCTGTAGTGTGTGACCACCATCAGTATTTAATACCATTATGTAAACAGATAAATGTAAAAATAAAACATATACTCCTAAGTTATAAAATAAACTAAAAATATTCTATGATTTTCAATTTACAATAAAAAAATATTATTTTTATTTTTATATTTATATTTACCTTCCATCTTGACTTTGCAAAATTCTTTTTAAGTTGTTCAGAAACAGTTCCATGAATATTTTTATTGCTTGCGGCATTACCAGATATCCTTAAATTAAATAATAAAATATTTATAAATAAATAAAGGAAATTGTATTGACATGCGAAATTTATAAATGTAATAACGAAATATAAATTTTATAAATATTACCATGGATGCCCTAAAGCCAATTTACATGTATATCGCTTTTCTACATTGACACACATTAAATGTTGAATAAAATCCTTAGCTGATTCACTGATTTCATCCCAATACGGTGAATCAAATTCAAATTCACCTAAAATTAAAAAAATACAAATATGGAATAATTAGAAATTACGCATACAATGGGCAGTAGTTGCATGGGTTTTTTTACATTTGTTTCGTGCAAATGATTTGAAAAACAGTAACAATTGCCCTTATCACAATGTGATTGCGGTTGGAATATTATTTTTATATAAAAATAATTACTGAACGGGGTAGACTTCTGGTGCCAGATTCAAAGGGTAATAATAATTATTGTTACAAAATCCTTTACGCACGAAACAAACGCGAAACTTTTATTTCCGAGAATGCAACTACGCCATAGAATTACAATAATAATAATAATATACCTTTTAATATTTGGGCAAATAAATTAGCATCATTTTCATCATAAAATGGTGGATAACCACAGAGTAATATATATGAGATAACACCTATACTCCACACATCCACCGCTTTGCCATATGGTTTTTGTGCTAAAACTTCTGGTGCCACATAACCTGGTGTACCACAAGCTGTTGCCATTATACCAGAATCTTCCATTTTTGATAATCCAAAATCACTAATCATAATTTTACTATCTTCATCTGTATTATAATAAAGTAGATTTTCCGGCTAGAAGACAGTAATTATATAAGAATTATTTATTAATATTTCGAAGATATTCTTAAATGATATTTTTGAAATAGTCTTAATTTTTATTTCGTTGATTTACTTTTAAATCTCTATGCACTACACCACGATCATGCATATAATCCACTGCTTCTAAAACTTGACGTATCAAATCGGATGCATCTTTTTCTGTGTATGAACCTTTTTCAACAATTCTATCAAAAAGTTCACCACCAGTTACCCTACAAAAAAAAAAAAAAAATATAGAAATAATAAATTGAATAATAAATTATAATAAATATGTAGTAAAATGCAGAGAAAAGAATATTTAGCGGTACGCGTTCTCAGAAATACGGATACAGAAAAATTCTGATAAAACAATATCCAGGAAATATTCATACAATTACTCGCAGAGATGTTGTGACATTTGTGGCTGGCCAAGTAAATCGTCATCGATAGTACTTTTATAGGTAGTCACTCAAATGGAAATATTAAGGTAATGCCATATAAAAGAGATGGCCGATACTATACTGTATCAATTCATAATCACCTAATCAAGATACTACAAATGGAACTGATTACTTCTATATGAAATATTCATTACAAGCCCAGTTGGCAAATTACTCCACATGGAACTGTATAAAAATTCACCAATTGGGTTACAATTATCGATTACCTATAGCATGTTACTTTAAGTGGAGCTAATGTCAAGTTGATAAATTAAATAGAATACGGGGGTATTAACAATTAATGAATTGGTCTGGAATTAACGAAAAACTATAGGCTAATCACCCATTTAAAACCATCTATCTTTCGTAAATTGCAGCACAATTGGAAAATTAAACATACTTTGAATCTAATGTCAACATAAGATCACACTCCGTTGGGTTCCAGCTGTCATTACGTGACATGACCGAAAAGACATTTTACCATTGTAAGGACAAGGACAACGACTTCTCATATGCTAGGAAATACACAAATTAAATTTACAGAAAACAGTTTAAATAAGCTTATTTTAATATTGGGATAAAGAAAAGGGTCGTAAGACAGAGACACCAATGTACGCATAGCAAATTTAATTTGTCTTGGAAGATTTTCATCAGAAGCAGCAATTGCAGTAAATTCTTCTTGATTAAGTAACCTAGTACCATATAACGTATAGTATAGTATAGTCTTTGTTTTTGGGTTTCTTTAGTTTAAGTAAGATTTTTATATATTTGATGAGCCACGGACACCGCACACAATGTGATTTTGACAGTTCGCAGAAAATTCTGTTTTACGTTAATCAAATGCAATATAAGAAAAATTTCATTTAATTTCCGATAAATCAGAAATCAGTCGGTATATTGTCTGGGACAGGTTTACTGGTGAGATTTATTTGTTAACCATATAATTTGCAATGCTGCATTATCTTTTGGCCAATTTTTAAGAAATTCGGTTATTTAGAGCTTATAATTTAATTACTAATAACAATACATTTATTATTAATTTTTATTTCTTCAATTTAAAAATTTAGGTCATCTCCACCATACCATCAAATAAGGCGACGGCAGGAACCGCAGTACTAATAAAAGATGTCATCATTACTCATTACATTATGAGAAACCTAAAATAAACAGTGACATTATGCACTTTTATACAAATGAAATGCATTTCAAGATTAAGCAATTATAGAACCAACTGGGATGAATTTTTGTGTAAACATAATCTCAGTGCTAAAAAGGCCATGGGCTACAATCTTATTACCGAACAAATCTTGAAAGAATTACCAGAATTGGCTCTACGTAAATTGCAATATATAATATATGCGTGTTTTAAATTAAAATATGTACCACAGCACTTGGGAAATTGCTGAGATAATTGTCATACCTATAAACAAAGGAATGCAACCACAGAGGTAACGTAATATAGGCCGATATCACTATTATTATATGTAAAGTCAAACATTTTTGAGACGCTACTCCTTAACAGACTAGCCCCAATTATTGAAGAAAGGAAATTGATTCCAAATCACTAATTTGAATTCAGAAACAAGCACCCGACAATTGATCAGGTACATCGAATCACAAATATTATAGAAGGCCCATTGAAGAAAAAAACGTTTGTTCGGCAATCTTCCTGGATGTGGCTCAGGCATTCGATAAGTTATGGCATAATGGAATAGAATTCAAAATACACAGATATTTGCCACGACTGAATACTACGAGGTGCTTAAATTTTATATATGAAGCAGAGGAACTTTCGGGTACGCTATCGTAAAGAATATTCGAGGCCTTTATGAAAATGTCTGCGGCGGTTCCACAAGGTAGTGTTCTTGGTCCAAACTTATAGGATTTTAGTCCAATAAAATGTGCATTTCCCTCTCTAAAAAAAAAAAAATAAATAATATATCTTAAAATAAAAATATGTTAATTCCGCACTTACAATTCCATAACTAAATAAACCTTTGTTTTATCTTCATAGGTCTCCAAAAGTTGAACAATATTAGGATGAGTTAATCTGAAAAAAATTTTTGTTAATTTAAAAATATCAAGGGAAAACAAAATTGCTAAAAGAAAAAGAAAAAAAAAAAAAAACAGGAAAACAATTTACATTTCCAAAATAAAATGAAAAACGGATAATCATAAAAAGTATTAAATAAAGAAAACGACGTCGATGTCGTACGTAAAAATATTAAAATTTAGAAAACTTTCTTTTTATTTTGGGTTTTGTTTGCTTTTTTTGCCAATTATTAACTTTTTAATTTTAATTAAAATACAATTTTTATATACTTTTTATATTTATTATTAGTTAAGTTAGTTGGAAAGTAAAACAAAAAATTAAAACATATATTATGTGACGAAAATTATGTATATGTTAAGATGTGTGCGTGTGATTGCGTGGGTGTATGTATGTGTGTGTGTGTGTGTGTGTGGTGGTTAGTTGTATGAATAAAAAATACACATAAACAAAGTGATTTTTATGAAAATTTAGAATAATAAAAGTGAAAGTATAAGTATTTCATTTCATTCAATAATAAATCTTATGTATAAAAATAAATGTTGTGTGTCCTACGAAATAAATCCTTTCCATATACAAAGCCAATGAGAAAAAAAAATGTAACAATACAAATTATTATCTTCACATCCTCATATATCTTATGCATTAAGTAAAAATATATTATAAGAATAAACCCAGCAACCATTTTCATTCGAGAGACTTGCGCTTTTAAATCATTATATCGAGGGACTAAACTGTACCACCAATTCAAATCATATAAATAAATCAAAAGGGAATCAGAAAAGTGATTCCCAAAAGGATTGTAAATCAGTAAATCAAATCAAAATCAAAATTAATATTTAAATCTAGTTAAGAGGATTAATGTAACTCCTAAAATTTTTTAATAATTTCTACTTCTGATTTGCTTCATTCTTAAACTATTCCATGCTTATTAATTATAGATGGAACTCCTGGTCGAATAAATAAATGAAACCAATTTTTAAAAATAATCGCCCAGGATTACTTTTTGGTAAATGTTCTGAAATTTATGGAGCTAATCATTGATTTATACCGATTTTTTTTATTTGTTTATTTCTACATTTGCACTACTTTTTCAAACCGTTGGGAGAGATGTTAGAGCCATCAAATTTCTGATCCTTCTTGTAATGAAACCACTCTTTTACATTAGAACATATTTGTTCGTGTGCAATTTGTTTGTGTTTCATTTGTTATTTACAATTAATATCTCCATATTAGTTAAACTATGATACTATAGCCGTCAGACATATGAAAAATATACTAAATTTAATAAATATTTACGAACCTCTTGATCGTCACATTAATTAAATTTTGTAAGAATTTCGGTGTTTTTAATTGATGAATTTTATGGAGAAATAGACAACAACAAACAAATGAGTTATTTTATTATTTATTTTTCGTTTACGCGTCTTGTCGTGCCCGATACTATTTATATTTTAAGTATCATCTTTATCGATAAATTCATCTTTGTGTGTTATCGGCCACCCTTTTAATATCCGGATGATATTTATCTTCAAAAGCTTTAAAATTCGAATCTGATTTGCTTTTAATGTTTGACTTGTTTGACTCACATTTCCGAGGGAGTTTTTTTAGTGATCGTATTGCTGCAATGTATAAGAAATTTAAATATTTTCCCAGTTCTTTAAAAAAAAAAAACCTTCATTAAAACGGTTCCCACATATCTTACTGCCCAACCATTTGATTGCGAATAATGGGGAGGCGAATGTGTTAATGTTATTGTTGCTGTTTACAAAAAAATGTGCCAAATTTAAACGAATTGAAAGGTGAACCATTATCACTAACAATTTAAAAACGGAACAGTCTACATTGAAAAATTATTCAACACAACTAAATTGTTCACCGGAGTCACTGTGGATTGCATTAATTCTAAATGAACAAATTTGGTGAATGAATCGACCAAAATTAAGAAGGTTTTTTTCGAAAATATGGAAAAATATATATATGTACCCTTTGAACCGGATACTTAACAGCAGACCAAACCTTCTCTTTCTTTACCCTCTGTGTCTATTGTTGGCAAACAATGCAGGTGGATACAATTTTTTTAATTTTGGTAACCATTCCGAGCCATCACACAGAAGATCTGCTAACCATTTTCATTCTAACCATTACCAAATAATTTTCATGTAACAATTGCAGTACATTATTACGTGATTTCCATAAAACAGACAATTTGTTTTCAATTCCTAAAACCCCACGAATCACATAATAGCTACGTATTTTCTCATTAATTTTTCTACTTAGACACCAAACGCATTCAATGTGGTATATATTGAAAGAGCCTTGCCAACTGTATTCAACGGACTTCTACTTGAAAAATTAAAATAATTTATTCGTACTCTCATTTAATGGTAAACGTGATAAGCCATCAGCCATTTTGCATTTTGCGATACAACCAAACGCTGTATTTAATAGCGAATAACTTTACTTTTGTGCAATTAACATTACGATAACAATATTTTGTTAATAAACAATGAATGGGAAATATTAAGAGAAGCATTTTAGCAAATATTTACACTTAAAAAAAACCCAAACAATTGTTTAATTCTCTTCTAATTTTAAAACACATTTTATTCTGACATAATCTGAATATATATATTCGTACGAGTAAAATGTGTTTTAAAATTTGAATAGTTAATTAACAATTGTTTATGTTTTTTTAAATGTAAATATTTGCTAAAAAAAAAAAATTTCCCATTCATTGTTTTTTAACAAAATATTTCTGTTCGTTCGTTCGGTTTTAATAATGAGGCACATATGCTTAAGGTAAGGTGATTGATTGATGGTGATAATTATTAATAATTACTTTACTATACAAAAATTGATGATTACTTAATTAATTAATTATTATTGTTGTTGTTATACATATAATTGATGATGATAAAAACAAAAAAAAAACAAGTTTCGTGATTTTTCACAATGAAAACATTAATGCATTTGATCAATAAATAGTGTGCAAAATTTCATTCTACAAAACAAACACTAAGAAGACACTAATCGAAAAAATAAAACAATTTGTTGTTGTCGCATATTACACAAACAATCGAAAAATTTATTAAGAGTGAAACCAAATTGATGGTGATACAAAGACAATTGTATCCACATGTACCACAGATATCTTTTAGAGATATTACAATAAGTGTTACATACTATTTTCATATTTTGCTAGGGCAGCAGTAGCGCATCTCTGTGCTCTGTGTGATTTATAAATACAAAAACAAACAAAACAAAACCAAAGAAAACAAAACAAAACAAAACAAACATAAAAAACAAAAAACACAAATTAAATAAAAGGAAAACAAAAACATATTTTCACAAACTCACCGCGGACCATCCGCATTTCCTTCTTCATCACTTTGATTAGCACTGAACCTGTTGAAGAATATGAGAAAAATAAAAAAAAAAAAAACTAAAATAAAATCCATTGTTTTTTTCACAGATGATTTGTTTTTACTGTTTTTTTTTTGTTAACTTTTGATAAATAAAAAAAAATATTACAAAAATAAAAATGACATTAAATAAAAAAAAAATAAATAAAATAAATTAACAAAAATTAATTTAAATGGAATAAATAACAAAAATTGGATAATAATCTTTAGATGACAATTTTTCATACATAAATAAATTCTATAAAAAAAACTAAAGTTTTATCATCTATAAATAACAACGAGGGGGGGGGGGTGGCGGAAGGGTTTTTAATTTAAATTAATAAAATAAAAGCATGCCATAGGTCAGGTTCAAGTGTTTTGTTTTTAAAAATATATTTAAAATATTTTGCTATAACCGACCCAAAATTTAAATATTTATTCTCGCACAATCCATTTCAATTAAAATTGCTATTCAAAAAAAAAAATAGTTAAATCATTGAATTTCTCATCGTTTGCGTATGTCGAGTACAAATCTAGAACAAATCCTATATGAAAAGGATCACTCCTTGTTCGTACATTGATGGATTACAGAAGAAAAAAATTTACCAATTTTCGTTTTCACAAACTATTTTCTTCAGCATTTTCCAATTTTCATATCAAATTTTCTAATTTTATTCCAATTTTATTATTGTATTCTACTCTAATTCAACTTTCAATAAAGTATCAATTAGTAAAAATTGGTTCAGCCGTTAATTTACTACGGAATTTCTAAAGTTACGTTATGTCTATGCGACGCTATTTTTGTAATTTCAACAAAATTTGAGTGAGCTTTGTTAGGGGAACCAAGAGAGAGAGAGACAGAGAGAGAGAGAGAGAAAATTTTTTAATTTATTTTTTGTTTAATCTACCAAATTTGAAATTAAAGATCATGGGGACCAAGAGTGATCGTTTTTTCGTGTGGATTTGATCTATATATTTTTTCTTTATTTCGATTCAATTTACTACATACTCGTAAAAACTCATGCATAATCATGAGTGTGTGTGTGTGTGTGTGTGTGAATTACCACTGTTTGGCAAGTAACACTGCCCAATTTCTTCAAAATTGGCTCAAATGAAGAATTTCAAAAAATAATAAGGACATTTTCTTGCTTTTTTGATCGTTTTCACTTTTTTGGGTAATTAATGTTCCTTAATACACAATCGGGTGTTCGTATCTCCCGTAGTTAACAATAAAATATTGAACAATACAAGTTTCAGTTTGATTCAAATTTATTTCGTAGCTTATTTTAACAAATTGGCTAAGATTTTAAATTTCAGTTAAATATTACACTTCTTTAGTTAAATTATTTTTAAAAACTATTTAAAATTGCTTGGTTTCAGTTTATTAATTTTGACACAAAAAATTAAAATATTTGAGTATGGGTTGGTGTGTTATAGCAAAAATTAACAATTATATGGAATATTATTTTAACATTTAGTAAAACCTAAGCTATTTAAAATTGTTAAATCTTTAACTAAATTCATATTAGTTAAACTTTTTTAATTTACAACTTTCATTCCGAAAAAATATGTTCATGGAATAAAAAAACTTTCAAACTTAAAATAGATGTGGACATCCTGTGATTTCGCTGAGGAAAGAGAAAGTACTAGGTCGTTTTGTGACAATAAAACAATAATTTTAAATGGAAAAGTAAAAAATATTTTATTCAAAATATTGGCCATTGCTTTCCACACATTTTGACCACCATTCTGCGGCAATTTGTGGATGCCACACCAATAGAATTGTACGTCTTTCGAAGCAAACCAAAAAAATTAATATTGTACAAAATAAATGTGCGTCCACAATAAAAGTCAATCCTGTTAATGAAAACGAATGTCGTTCAAGTAACCCCGTCCGTTGCTAGCTCGGCATGCTGTCATTCTTTTACATAAAATTTTGAATAACTTTTTCGCATAATGATTGCGTTCTGGATTAGTGATATTTGCTCGATTCGGTTGTCTTTGAGGTGTTGACCAGTTTGAGGATTATTCGCATAAAATTTACTCTTCACGATACCCCATAAATAGAAATCCAATTCACTTCTGTTCTTCGAGAAATTATTCGATTATTAAACTTCTGTTTCAACAGACCGATTGTTTCCGCCATTGCTGTGTGGCATGTGGAACCGTACTGTTGAAACCACATATTCTGCACATCAATACCTTCCAATTGACTCCACAAAAACTTTCTAATCTCGCTGCATTTACAGTAACTGCTTTGTTATTTTTATTTCCGCAAAAATATGGACCAATTACTAAAATCTACACCATAAAGTAACTATTTTTTGGTTTCATTGGCTTTTCAATCAATTCTTTAGGATGGATTTTCTTCGCCCCAACTGTGACGGTTTTGATTTATTTGATATAGCCGTCGATTTTCAAAATGAGCTTTATCGCTGATAATAATTTCCTTGAAAATATTCTCCTTTTCTTATTTGTTTTTCTATGACCCAATTAAAGATTGGCTTTAATTCTTGTGTTTAATTGTATTTTGTGAGCTTTTAAGTGAAGATTTTTGTGTAAAATATTGTAAAAAGTTATTGGTTTGAGTCGAACTGAGGTCGTCTTGACTATTCATCAACACTTGTGCTAACAGCTGCAATATTTTCACTTGAACGACCACTATACGATGAAAAATAATGTGCTTCTCTGATCTTGAACTTCATCAGTTTCTTCAAATTTATCAAATAATTAGTTTATTGGCACAGATTGTCGGAGCATATTCTCTACACCACCGTATGCGTTAAACGAAATTTTCTTTCAAATTCTGAATAACTTTCACGATATTTAAAATAAGTTTTAATAATGAAAATACGTTCTTCACTCCGTGTAGCGATACATTTCAATTATACCCGGAATGTATTTACTTCATACCTAAAAAAAAAACGTGTAATATAGTATTTGACAAAAAAATGGCTACAAATTTAAAAAGTTACATCAACTTTGAACACCCTTTTCATGATATTTCTTTATGTCAAAGTTAAAACGTATTTAACATTTTTTTTTTTATATTTTGGCTTTGATAAAACATCAATTTTCTGTTTTAAGGATTTTTTTGTTCTCAGTACATAAATTCATCATTTTTACGTTTATGTTCCCTTTTGTTAACTTTTATTTATACACTTTTTGAATATTAAAAATATAATGTTATTGTAAATAAAAAACTAAATGTAAGTACTGGTATTTTCCATAAAATGGAAATTAATTTATAATTATAAAATGTCAAGCGTCAAATAAAAGTATAATCGTACAATGGAAAATATTTTATTTTAGTAAATTTGTTGATATTTTTCATTGAAAAATTACAATTTAATTAAGTTGTTTTAAACCCTATTGAATAAGTGACATTTTCTAAAATTTTCAGAAATTATATTAAATTTCGGATATTAAATATAAGAATTAAATTAAACATAACGTATAGCTAAACTAGAAAAATAGTCAACACTTTGATAAAACACCTTTTACCAAATGTTCCTACATCCCTTATATTCTGATCATTCCCGCTGGAATAAGCTAACGGTCCTCATAGTTCGATTATCTTGAAAATTTTAATTGATTTGTTAATAAATGTGGTTAATTGATAAATTATTAGTGTTTGTGGAAGTATGGACACGACCCTCTTCTCTCTTTCTGGATGGGCTCTCATCATAATCAAGAAGTAAAATTCGATTGGAACATACGGCATCTACCAAAACATTATAGTGAAGTTGATTAAAAGATATCCAAAAACAACAAATGGAATCTCGCACCTGAAAAATTTCAGTATTAAAATAATTACCGAAAAATTTCACATGGATACATTTTGGGAATATAAACTGAAACTTCACGATAGAGTTTATTGAATTTTCGAGCATAAGCATTAATAATGACTTTCAACGTTTTGTGGAAATATGTTTGACTATAGGACACAAATATTTCCAATAGGATTGCTAGTACGCCATATAACAAATATTGAACTGAATATAAGTTATTTAAGGAAAATTCTAAAGTTTGGTGGCAGCACGTAAGGTGTGGCACCTACCCCAATACTTTCGGAGACGCTCCAAATAGAAGTCAAGTATTCCAAAAGAATTGCCCTATATTCGATTTTCTTGGAATTGTTAAATCTTTTGTTATAAATTATTGGATATAATATTTTTCGAAAATTAATTAATTATATATCTCATTTATGTTCCTGACATTCCCAATGTAATACTTTTAGCCCTGTTTAGTTGAACTTTTGGAACTTTAAGAACACAATCTACCACCGCTCCCAACCCGACCTGAAAGTTCGATGGAAATCGGATTACGTATGACGTTCTCTGAATGATCATTAGTACACTTCCAAATTACCTTTACAGAACACCGTTCACCGGCCTCAGTTTTGAAGAAAAACTGTTGCACATTTTGTTATTATATCGAAAAAAGACTGACTGCCACATTCCAATTTTCTTTTTCATAATCTAGTCCTACTTTCAACTCGCCTATCAAGAAAATATACAGTGATGTTACAATGTGAAAGCATTTTTTCACGTTTCGCCACTGATAAAAAAAACATTTAGTTTATAAGTTTATAATTCAACAATAGATTGATTCAAAGTGTAATGCAGAACACAATTTATATATTTACAATATCTTTTTATGCTCATTTAAATATTCAAAAATTTAATTTTATACAATTTATTTAATGAAAAATATTTTATTATAATAATAGCAAAAATATTATAGACAAAAATTATTCATTCTAAAAGGAAACAAAAATTGCACTATCATTAATTAATTTTTTACGACGATCATGACAAAACGTAATTTCATTTAATTGCTTTTTCTTTTCTTTTTATACCATGGCACCAATATTTGCATATTTTAATTAAAATTATATAAATGTATACCGTTTGTCCAAAAAATAACCGCATAATAGATTGACAATGAGTAAAAAACGAACAATTTAAATTTTTCACAAAAATAATGCCACTGAAAAACTCGTGTGTTTTACCTAAAAATTATCATCAAATATTTCAAGCGCTTCGCAGTATAACATTTTAACAAATTTAAAACCACATTTTATGTTGACACTTATATTTGTCGATCAAATGAATGAATTAATTAAAAAAGACGTTCTGGTTAATTTTTGGACGAAAAAAATTGCAATACATTCAATCGTCGATGTCCCTAAAAAACTTACGTTTTAGATAAAAGTTATTTAAAACATTTCAGTAGAATATTTATTAATTTTAAAGCGATTCTTACACATTATTCGACCGACGCACAAAAACTGCTCTGTCACTTAATAGTACACAGTACATAGATTAATTAACAGCCACCAGATGGCGTTACCCAATCCATATATTACAAAGTTATTCCTGTTAATTTTTAGACAGTGGATGAATAGTACAATATAATAGTAATGTGTATGTATTATCGTATCTTTTGATAAGATTAAGTGTATTTATATTAAAATATATTGTATGTATATGCGGTAGATAGGAAAATTTTATGCATTTGGTGATGCCACAAATGTTGAACACACCACCGGTGGCACTACTATTAATTACACGCACAAACAATCGGGAAATGGTATCCTTTATATGTCATTAAAAATTGCTAACATAAAAATAATATTATAGAAATGGAAAATGTGGAAAACGTAAAAATTGGTTGTGCACAACAACAAAAACAAAAATTAATTACAATAAATCGTGCACTATAAAAATTGAAGGCTGGGTGGGCGAATGGGTTAGAGTGTGAGGGTTGGGTCAGGATATATTTTTCTAGTATGTATATAATAAGTAAAATAAAGGTTATATAATTTAATGTTTCTATTTTTTACGGTATATGACGTTAAACATATGAAAAATAAAATATTATAAAATAAAATTGTTTATGTTAGTTAAAGGTCCGGTCGGTATTGCTTATGTAAATCATATAAATGGTGTATGCTAAAATGTCACATTGTGATACTTCCTTCACAAGTATCAATATTATAATATGCGAGTTAGATACTGTTAAAAGAAGTAGTCAACACATTGTGAAATTTTATCCTGGTTTATCTGTCAAATTCTCGACCTAACAATGATACATACAATAATTGTTAACGTTAACGTTAAATAACAGCTGTGGTATTAATTTTCAATGGGGAGAATCACATATAACTATCTATGGTTGTACGCGTGCCGTAACTGTTAGAGCTAATAAAAGTGTAGCTATAACATTGTAGTGGTGGCTGCGCGGTAAACATATCCGCAGTAAGATCAAGGCTCTGCTGTGGGTATAGCTTATACATAGACGGACGGAGAGAAGGCAACTCTCTGGATGGTATGGGTGAGTGAGCAAGGTGGAACACCGCATACGCCAATAAATGAATGACTAGTGGGTTAACTAGTCTCTATAGTATACAAATTCGAAATGCTCAAGCAAGGCCACTCTTAAAAATGAAAAATATCTTACTGTGTCAACCGTTTTACTCCACTACAGATGGGAACATTAAGAAAATTAATCATAACAAAAACAAAAACCAGGGCGGAAGAAGCTTCATAAGCCGAAAAAAAACAGAAGAAGAAAACCCCAAAAATATTTGGGACCGAGGCAGGCAGTGCGTGCCTCTACGTCCAAAGATTATCAACAAGGAGAAACAGAAGTAACGCGAGTAAGGGTATAGAAAAAACTTAATTTGCGAGCCTAAAACCAAAAATAAAAGAAAAGATTGACCTATATTCTAAAAAAGAGAAAGAAACGAGCAAGGAAGATGCAAAAATTCAATCTCTAAAACCTATGGTGAGAGAACAAGGTAAAATCGCAATAAAAATAATTTGGTCAGATGTACAGGCGTACAAAATACGCAGAAAGGGCAAAGAAATACGACAAAATTTTCTACAAAGGTTCAAAGGCAAAACGAATAGAGGTGATGCCAAGCGACATTCCAAACACATCACATGGATTAAAAGGACGGTATTATAAAGTCCCAAAACTCTTAGGATCCACATACATCGCAGTAAATGTGGTGCTTCTCTGCAAGGACGAAAAAACGTCGAAAAGGAAAAATACAGAGAGCCTAAAAATTGCCACATGGAAAGCACAACACCAACCGCAGGGAATGAGAAAATAATTAATTTTAAACCACCAAATATTGCAATACGAACCAGAACACCATCCAACGTTTTCCCAGTAATTTTATACCATTATTAATTTGGCATTCCTGATTGTCTGCAAAATATTCATTTACGGCTAAAATTGCTAGTTTCAGATAATAATCAGGGAGAGAGAGAGAGCCAAACCTGCAGAATGCAGGACGTTTGAGTAATTCGTTGAATTTTGGCATCGTAAAAAAAGTTGTATTTAATTCGTGTATTGAGAAAAAATGATTTTTTCTTCTGTAAAGCTTTAGTGAGCAAAAAATTTATGCAATCAACTGTTCCATAAGATTACAATAATGTTCAGAGCAATTTTTTATACTTTCTTGAATATAATCGATCAATAAAACATATTTGTAATCCCAACTGCCATCACTACTGCACAGGCTTAAATTCATTATTTTGAATGCCCAATCTGTCTGGCAGATATAGTGGTCGATCTCGATCCAAATTCCAGTAGTTATGAAATGCAATGCTTGAAATTCGTTTAAAACGATCCAAACATGCTTAAGATATGCAAATTGTAATGCGTTTTTGATTCATTGTTAGCTAATGCGATACCCATCTTCCACACACCTTTTACATTACCATATCATTGACTTGTTACATGATTTACATGATATTACAGCAATTTTTTTGACCACCTTCACGTGTATCATCTGCAAGGCTTGCATAAGAGGAGATCGAAATAAAATTTAAATGTGCCTATTTAAGTAATGAAACTTTCCGCAAACATAATTACGGTTTCACAGCTTCTAACAGTTATCTATTTATCAGGCCGAGAACTATTCAGGCAATCTTCGTATATTAATGTTTATTTTTACAAAATTTAATTTTGTACAACATTTTTGTTTGTCTAATATATTTTGACGTTAAAAAAAAATGAAAATGTGTTTTTATTTTTGTATAAAAGTGTTTAGAATATTATAATAAGAACAAAAAAACAAGGAAAGAAATTAAGAAAATAAATAAATTAAAGAAATAACGGTAAAAATATATATAAATAAAAAACAAACATACCGTCTAAGTACTTTAATTTCATTTTCCAATGAGTCTTCTTTGCCTTTTAAAGCTTTTATATCAATTATTTTCACAGCATACAATTTTCCTGGATTTTCTTTACTTTCACCTAAACGAACTTCAGAAAAGGCACCACTATAAACAAATTTAAATACAAAAAATAAATTAATTAAAATATAAATAAAATATAAATTGACAATTTTTTTTCTAATGCTAATTTTAATTCGATTTTGATACCCATTTCAAAAGGGGGGCTGTGAAGAAAAATCTAATCCGCCATCTTGTGTTATCCGCCATATTAGATTTTAAGTCGCACTCAGTTCGTCGTATTCTACTCATAAAAAATGTTCAATTGATATTCATATGTCAATGGGATTCTGCAGATAAACTAACCTGCCGTCTTGTGACAGCCACCATATTCTGTATGACTATGACATCAAATAGCTTATTGTAAACTACTTTTGTCATACCGTTTTTTATTTGATAACTATGTCGAAGGGAATATAAAGAAAATCGTAATCTGGTATTTTGTGACTGCCACCATATATAGGATCTACCGTAATATTAGCATTTATAGTACCGGGAATACTTAAGATAGATAGATAGATTGATACAATTTATGAATAGCTGGAACTTTTCTGCCAACAAAAAAGGCACTATAAAGTTGATGGAAAACTATGTTATATTATATTTTGTATCTGGAATAGTTATGCAGTAACACCGATTGGTTATTGGTAATATATAGTGGTGGGTAATATTTAGTAAAATTCGGTAATGACGGTTATATATAACAGGATTGACCATATTGTTACTCCGAAATACCGGTACTCTATAATTGTATTTTATAGTGACGGGTGGTTCAAAGCAATATCTGGCATTGCTACCTAAAAGTCTTGTGTGTGTGTTAAATACAACAATCGTTAGTGATAATGGTGCGTCACTAAAAATGTGTCAAAAATAATTAAATTATTTATTATTTAATCAAATCAAATCTGATTTCTTCTAATAAAATTATGATGTTTTTCATATAAAAAATTATTATAAAAATATTACAATTTCTATAATTAAAAATAAGATATTTGGAGAAATTTATTAGAAATGAGTGGTTTGATGATGAATGTGGGAATGCTCGGCGGGAAGGAAGGGTGCAATTTCAAACTGTTCAGCCATTTATAGCTGAACCATCAATACACGAAATAAAAATTGTTATTGAAATACTCAAATATTATAAATCACCTGGATCTGATAACTAACCGCAGGTGAACTCTTTAAACATGGTAGAATTGAATTATGGTATCAACTGCACGAACTAATTGTACAGATTTTGAATAATGAATAGTGGTCAGACGAGTAGAAGGATGGAATTTCATCTGTCCATTGCACAAACGAGGCACAAGGGATTAACTTTATTAAACATTGCCTATAAGATATTTGCCAATATACTATACCATAGACTTATTCCATATGCCAATGAAATTATCAGAGAATACCAGTGCGGTTTCTGCGCAGATCGATCTACATCTGATCGTTTGATCAGTATTAGTATACGCCAGATCTTGAAAAGTGTAGGGAATTCAATGTTCAATATATATATGATAGAATCAATAGGTTAAAATTATGGAAAATTAAGGAAGAATTTGGTATTCCAAAAAAATAAAAGATTTGGTGCTGGCCATGACGTTGGATAATGTGAAATCACAAGTATAAATCCGAGGTAAATTATCTGATTATTTTGAGACAATTGATGGACTACGGCAAGGCGAACCATTATCAACACTACTCTTTAATATTAGGCTGGAAAGGGCAGTTAGGGGCATAAATATTGATAAACAAAGAACGATTTTTACAAAATCGATTCAATTATTAGTGTATGCTGATGATATAGGCATAATGGATCGAAATCTGATAATTGTCAAGGATACTTTCGAATCGTTACACAAGGAGGACTCGGGTCTAAGTTTCAAAGTGAATGCATACAAAACAAAATATATGGTGGCAACGAATACATTAGAAATTCGAAATCAAACTGTTATTGGATTGGAGAATACAATTTTGAAATGTTTCGAATACTTAGGATCGTTGTTAAATGCGGAAAATGATATTGAAGAGGAAATTCGACGCAAGGTAGCAATTGAAAAGAGACGTTACTACGGGCTGAAAAAAAAAATCCAAATAGAAAACATTACAACGAGATCTTAATTGCAAAAACTTATATAAAACATTAATACGTCCAATATTTACGTATGGATCGGCGAGGCTTAGTGAGTGACACAGAATCAGGAACAATTTGAACGAAAGGTACCCCGTGGCATAATTGGTCCGGTCAAAGAAGATAATCAGTGGGAGACGAAGATACAATTTTGCATTATACAAGCTTTACGGTGTCAACCCAATATTGTCTTAACAATAAAAATTAATAGATTGAGATGGCTTGGACACGTAGAACGCATGGAGGAGGAGCGTGTGCCAAAAAAACTGTTAAATGGTAAACCGGAGGGTAGAAGGAGAGCCGGAAGACATAAGGCGAGATGGCTAGATGCAGTAAACTGTGATATAAAGATCCTAAAAATTCGGGATTGGAAGACATTAACTGCGGATAGGTCAGGTTGGAGATGTGTGTTGGAGAAGACTAAAACCGCACCTGGGTTTTAACTACTTGGAGTAAGTAAGTAAGTAAGTTGTATAGTCATTATTTACTTGGTATATAATTTGCCTCATGTTTAGAAAAATATATAAATCTTTAATTTTTAGTTAAAAAACCTTAAAATTTCTCAGATCGGTTCGGATGCATACGTTTTAGGTTTGTCTCGCTGGTCGAGCTCGGGTAAGAAATTTTCACCAGCGCAGAATTCTAGTGTATAATACTTTAGTCTGCCAAAATCCTACGAAATGACATTTATTCTAAGTTACACGATTTTCTATTCCAAATAACTTTAAAATTTTCCATTAATTTCTGAAAAATAAATTGTAATTTATATATTTTTAAACATTATTCAATACTTTAAAAGTTAGAATTTTAAGTTGAAAAGATATTTTAATGAAATGCTGCACATCTTAAGGTTATTTTTTTATGTATATTCCCACTTTGCCAAATTATATTGTAGTATTATAGGAACGAAAGTGTTAAGCGTGGGACGGGATATACACATAGGTAGACGAATAAATTAACAGACATTGTTGCTTTACCTTTACCATTTTGTTAGCATAAGTATTAAATTTTCTTCAGAAATTGTGTGTCTTTAAGGATATTATTTTCTGATCATTCTTATTTGCAACACACACACACACACACACACAATAAGGAATAGAGGCAAAGAAGAATATAGAAAAAAAATCATTGAAACAATGGCAATATAATTTCTATTTTGGGTCAAATATCAAACACCCACATAAAAATGTTTTCAGAAATGAAATTTTTCAAATTTTGCATCTCATTAAACAATGCCGGTGACTTATAATAATAACGAAACAAAATAAAATGTATATTCATATTTATTTTCGATATAAAATATACGGCCATCAATCAATTTATGTGATGATAAAATAATATATATTTATTTTTAAGGCTCTTATACATTTTTTGTTTTTTTTGGGCTTTCATGCGGCATTGCATCTCATAAAAATGTTGCGTATTTTTCCTTCTTATAAAATATATGTAATATGTATTAACTTAACATAAAATATAAAATTAATCTTTAAAATATCATCATCTTAAATTTTTGCCATAGAATTTCAATATTACATGTAGAAAAAGAAGAAGTTCGGTTTGAAATTTAAGGAAAAATAAAATTTACCCACCCAGTTTTGGAGCGCCGCCTATATTAAATAAGAATAATTTTTAAAATAATATGACGAAAGACACAATTTCTACTGTAATTTTTCAACTAATTTTGATAAGTTTTTCACACATCGGGTTTGATTTTATAATTGATGACTGCAGATAAAACAAAATCAATTGTCATTGCCTTCAGACAAATACGCGTTCCTTGAAGTGGCTTTTAGGGTGGTGGTCTATTGAATAGGAAAAAAAATCACACAGATGTATTAAGTAAAAATGGCCCATCGATATACATTATCATATTGTAAAATTCATGCAATTCATGGATTCGGTATTTTTTTAACTGACGCAGTACCACGCCAACGTTTCATAACATAATACTTTTTAATGACCGCGTTTTATCTTCCGGAAGAAATTCATTCAGCAAACGCATGATAATAATGTTAACATATGACAATGTAATGTTCCGGTAGATTACAGAAAACTGACAAGAGTACCATTTTATAGGAATTTAATCAGAATTATGCATGTATGTTTCTAGAATTTACCAATAAAATGGTGTCCTATATAATCGGTTTTCGGCAGTAGCCTATTTTGAGCCGTTTCTAAAATCATATATGCGTAGCCAAGTAACGCACGTATAGAAAACTTCATCAAAATAGGTGTATGTATAAATTTAATCGTCAAGATAAATAATAACACTCTGGCCCTATACTCATGTATTTAATAATTAATTTATGTGGCTGAGGTCCATATACATTAAATTTATATTTGGTACAATTCCCTATTCCCAGATCAAAATTTTCATGTTTAGAAAATTATAAATTTAAATTATTAATGATAATAAGGGACACTCCCTTATGATTAGCTGGATATATATAATCCATAAGTCGACGAGACATATATCATTACCATGTAAATCATAATTTTACAACAAGTTAAATGAATCTCCGATGTAAGTAATGAGGATTATACACATATGGGCAACAAGGTATGGACTGAAATGAATATTAATATTTTAAGAGAAAATTAATATTTATATTTAAGGATAGATGTTTTGCTATTAACTGATATTTATGAAGCAATTCGGTGTAACGCTTATAAGAGAAAAGGAATTGACTGATGATATAGCGTTACTCTATAGCGAATACCAAATAATATGCATCGGCGGATTATATTCGCAGATGTTTAAATTCCCATACGTTATGATGTTAATAATCAATACGATTAGGTAATATCTCAAATTCTGACGTACGATAAATTTTATTGGATTGACGAAACGAAATATTTTAAACTTTAATGTCTTTTTGTCCTTTTAGACCTAGAATATCAACATGATATCCATGATTTATATATACAGATTTACAGTTTTTACCTGCGAACATAGTTGCCGTTCAATTACAAAAGAAATTAATGGTTACCCTCTCGATAACAAAACCAAATACATTATAATTATACCCTACCGAAGAAATCTCAAAAAGCAATAGAACATGGTTTAAAATTAGCCAAAACATTAATATTAATTCATGGATTAAATATTCTTATCCATATTTAACTAAAATAATCAATTAATTTAAGCATCCATATTTGTAAAATGAGGCCACGGTAACGTGTCATAGGCCTTTTTACATAATGTATTATTAATACCGCGGTAACTAAATATTCGAAATAATGGCCAAATATGATACTTTTTGCAACTTCTCTAGCTTTTTGATACTCTTGGATTTATTTTTAATGTATCCACACCTTCTACTTTAAATGCCACTAAATGAGGAACGCGTTATGCTATCACAGAGGTTAAAAAAAAATCGAGGGAGGCACTCATGTTTACACCGAAGACTTTGTACAAAATTGCATTCAAGTGATAGGATGGATTAAAAGTTGGATTGCATCAGAAGTGAACAATTAAAATGCAATTAATTTCTACTCTCCATCAAAGAGCGTTATGATCTGTGGTGAATTAGATCATAATAATTGGCGGATTTCAAAGATTCATTAAAAAAATATTGATGAAAACAGGTAATATACATTCAGATTGACGGCTTGGAGATGAACTTCAAACGGTTTCGAACCAATAGTAACATCGAAAACGATGGGAGATCATGAGCAAATAGAATCTATGATGGCTTATGGTTTTGCTACAGGTATTAACATTTCGGCGTTACAATCATATGGTTGATGAGAGGAACTCTAAGTGTGTAATATCTCAGCGGGACATGATGTTTACGCTTATCATGTGTATGTATGACGGGGAGCACATGTCAAACAATGTCAATGATAATAAAACTTTTAACATAAATACATTTGAATTAGACGATGTTGCATATTACATTATATTGTGTGGACATTGTTCATACACATTATTCCATATTCCATTAAATGAAATTGGAATAGAAATACAAAAGAACAATAAGAGAAAATGTTAAAATAATTCAATTTCAATTCGTTTGGAAATAAAACTTTTTTTGGTATAAGATAATTTTTTGTTTTGAATATTATTTGCATATTTTCTCAATTTCAAAATGTTTTCTTATTACATTACGTATAACTTTTCCATACTTTGTATAAATTTGTAATAATTTCTTACATAATATTTTATTTTATTATAATATTACAAATGTCTTATGGCAAATTACACTTGCTGCAAGTTTTCTAATTTACTTTTTATTTTCAGTAAAAAAGTATTTGTATTTTGTAACTTTATTATAATTTATTTTATTCGAAGTGTGTTTAAAGTTTGTTTTTCAAAAGTATCCGTTGAAACAAGTGATAATCGGTTGAAGGCATAATATCTATTCTATATGGTAAGACTTCCCAACTAAATGAACCAAACGTATGCTTGACCATTTTTAGAGATTGAGCATTGTCATGTTACAAAAAAATTATCGGAAATGTAGAAGCGAATGGCCAAGCAAAAAGAAAGGAAGCAAGAATACACTTCATTGGTTCGGCAAGACTTTCTGTATAATAAGCAACTACACTATATTCGGAAATGCTAATGGAGCAAATATTTAGGATGGGCTCGGAGGACTTCAGCCCGTCCCCCCTATAAAATCAAAATGCGATAGTATAATATTTGGTAAATCCAGAATTTGAAAAATTTACCAATGATCAGTGCATTGTTTGTCAGTATCGAAAATTGATGTGCTGAATATTAATTTTTTTTTTTGTTATTGCCTGTTTACACTTGCCAAAACTTTGCTATTCACCAAACGTAATACAATAACAAAGATTTTGACAAATCGGATTTTGGCTATAAATGTTTTTGAGATTTACCAATTTCTGTTTGACCGATAGAGAAACGGAAGGAATGAAGAGCAATACAGTGCAAAAGAATCAAGAGCTGATGCATCTGTATTGCGGATTAAGCGCATATAGCAGTGCAGGTATGTCAATTAAAATATCTCTATATTAGGGCATCATCTGCAATGATACCAAGAAGTGTTGAAGAGGTGGAGAATGAACACATGAGCACATAGCACTGTCATAAACCTAGAATTTTCAGAGCGAAAATTAGAGAATTGTAGGGGAGGAACAAGGTCTACATTCTTGTGAGGCAAGGAATACATGCAGACTGAAGTCTTATTACAGCATATATGCGTAACAAACTTTTTAGCAGTACAAGTGGAAGCGGGAGTCGGAAATTGTGTTGGTGGCTTATGTGTACTTGCCATATGACTCCTCAGAGTCTTTATCCGGTAGGGATGCGTCTATTGTTTGGGATTGTGAGATAAAAGATGTGGGACTATTGTATGTGATCCCAATACACATACATAACTCTGTGTGGGCAGAACAAGGAAAAGACTCTTAATGGTTAAGTAAAGCAAAAGGAGAATCGCAGAATTGCATTGAATACAGATAAGGCAAAATAGTTAGATGAGTCGGCTGAAGAAGAATAAACCTACTGGAAATATGTAGACACGGCTATGCTAAATGCATTTCAAATGTCATGAACAGATCCCTAACCCCCGGTTAGTGGTGTGGGTGTACTGAAACTAAAGAAAGATATGAGGAACGTTTTTAATTATGCTTTGATGGACTATTTTCAAGTGGTATGGGAAGAATATAAAATTAAAAAAATCGAATATAGAAGTATTTCTACTTGTAGATATGGGGAGTAAATTTGAAATGATGTTAACACGGTTTCAGTATCTTGGACAGGATGGAACGGGGAAATGCCAGAAAACACTATAGGAAATAAAAAGGATCCTAATGGAAGTGCAGTTTCTCGGACCACAAATTTCGAATCAATTTAATTCAGCTCAACAAAACATTTCGGACCATATTCGGAAGTTACGATTGAAGCATTACAAATATTCGAGATAGGTAGGATTTAAATGAAAAGAATTTAAATGATCGAGTCATCAAATGCACATCTCTGTTTGCACGGAACAAAATCGAACCCTTCTTGGAACGGATGATAACAGGGGTTAAAAAGTGGATTAACTTTGAAAATATCGTAAGGAAAATGATATATGGTATTGTGAAACCGGAAAATTGTATCCTCTATCTTTAAACCGAAGGAGAGCCTATGAATACATTGAATGACCAATACATTTTGAGCTATTGAAACGGTACTGTCAGCAATTATATAGTTTAAAAACAGAGCTAAGTTGGGAAATTCTGTCGCATCCACCACAGTCCCCACAGCACAAAAAATTCCAACACGAATAAGATATCAGACAAGCAATGGTTCAATTTTACAACTCTAGGGTTAAGGCTTTTTTAAAAAATGAGATATACAAATTGCCATCACACTGGTGCGCAAGAAGTCATAAATAATGATGAAAATTATAGTATGAAAAATGTATATTGTTTTGTTTTATTCTAAAAACGGACAGAACTTTCCAGTACACCTACTATATGTAAATATATAAAAGCATATTTATTAGAAAATATACACAAATCACAGTCTCCATTCATTCCACAACACCCCACAATACAAAAATTACAACATCATCTAAAAGACCTAAAAATATAACATAAATTTATATTAACTAAAAATTTAGAATATTATAAGGTAAATAAGAAGGACAAGAAGAATAAGAAGAAGCAGAAGAAGATGAAGAGATGCTATTTGATTATTTAATTAAAAAAAATTGTTACACTTACGTTCCAAGCAATTCCTTTAAATTATATTTATCTTCAATGCATGGTTGTTTATCTGGATCTTTTGAATCTTTCTTTGATTTTTTCGATGAATCTTTTTTCCCGAATAGAGGCATATTTTCCTTATTTTTTTATGTATTTACTTTAAATTTTACTTTAAATTTTACAGTGGCACCCCACAATTGGTGCGATAAATTTTAATTCTGGCTTAACTTAATTAAATTTAAAGTGACTACTATTTAATTTTATTAATTTATTTAAATTATTATTTGTTGCCATCAAAAATTTACCACAAAGTTTTCTATTTTCTATTTTATTGAATTTAAGTATTTGCTGCAGAATAAATTAAGTATATAAAAAACAAGTTAATGCCCTGGTCGTCGACTTAATCGCTGTTCCCACCACTTTATTAAATGCTAGCATGACGATAACGATAACAACTGAAACGAAACGAAAATATATATTTAATTAAAAACAACAACAAAAAAAGCTATGTAATTACAATGAAAAGAAATAAAAATTAAACGTATTCTTAATTGGAAAAAAAAAAGGAAAGAAAATTTAATTTAATTTTAAATTTTTGATTATCGTTTGTGTGTGTTTTTTTTTGTTGTTTGTGTTATTAGTAATTTGGCAATTTAATTATAAAATATTTAAAATGAGTATTAATTTAAAAAATAATCGGGGTGTAGGAGGTTAATACGTAAATAATAGTTCTTGTGTGCTATTGTATAGCAGTGTACAATGAGCTATTCAAATTATACACCATAAAATTAGATTTATTTTTAGTTTTAAATTGTTAGAATAAAGACAAATAATTTAGGTGCGCCTGATTATTTTTTAATTACGTTTTTCTATTAGCAGTTATGAACGTGTTCACGATCTCTCAGAATTTTGCTATGGTGAAACCGTTATCTGTCGCCTCTTTCGATCACCTTGCAATTTTGCAATGTTAAGTGTTTTTCTGCTTCTTTCAAAAAACCTAAATTGCACCTGCTTCCATTCAATAGGAATAAAAATTCCATCACCGAACACTTGGAACAATAATTAATAAATTTACAGTACTGATTTTTAATATTTTGAGAATTCAATTTAATTTTTTTACACACTTCAATTTACATAGTTCGACTTACCACCTCATGGGTGAAATAAATAACTTAAAAAATTTGAAATGCTTCACTTCATCTTTCGTATTCATAGTATTTTTATAAGGTCACGTTTTCAATTCTATGTGAAAGTATATATTGTTTTTGAATACGATTAGTCCCTTTTTGTCGATTATGGGGTAACCAAAATGGCGTAAATACAGGGTGACACAAAATTAGCTAATATAAGATTTTAGATTGTTAAAGTTAATAAATTGAATTGAACCAGGCTAATAAACATGATTTTGAACCATCCAATTAAAGTTGTTTGGTATCCATACATTATATGTTCTGTCATGCGTTACTGTTTAATACACTTGAAATATACATTTAATTAATTTTTGTCAGGTTCATTTTCTATCAACCAATTCTTCTTCTTCCGACGGAATAATCGGAAATAATGATACAATAATTTCATCGTCATCAATTGATATATCATTTATATTTTCCACAAGATGCTGCTCATGATTTGCGGGTTTTGAATAATCTATGTGGACGTTTATTGCCGCACATATTTGCTATATAAAGACCAAAATATGCAATTCGAATGAAACTGTTTGAGTAAAATGTTTTTATACTGAGTTAAGAAAAACCGGACCGATATCCAATTCGATGAATTAGAGCGCTTCCGACAAAAATTTCATGGTTAAAGAAGAGATAGCCACTGTAAACAAATATTTTGGACACATTCCGAAAATAATATTTATAAAATGAGAGTACTATTTGAACCAAATAATGTTCTATATAATACCACATTAACTAATCCTTCATATAATAATCAAATCAAGAATATTAGAGATATTTTAATGGACGTATTATCAATAGAAACAATGATAAAAGAAGATTGTACCGGAATGTATTCGCAACGAATATAATCAACAACCATTTTTGTACAAAATACAGAGACGGAAAGGTTATGGAGCAAGAGGAAAAAGTACATATGTTCGAGTACTTTAAAAACCTATTAAATGTGAACACGCCAGTGAATACTGTGGAACATGTGCAATTTCAAACTGTCCAGCCATTTATAGCTGAACCATCAATACACGAAGTAAAGAGTGTTATTCAGAAGCTCAAGAATAATAATTCGCCTGGATCTGATAGCTTACCAGGTGAACTCTTTAAATATGGTGGAAATGCATTATGGTATCAACTGTACGAGCAAATTGTAAAGTTTTGGAATGGTAAACAGGTGTCAGATGAGTGGAAGGATGGTATTTCGTCTGTCTGTTGTACAAAAAGTGTGACAAAATGAATTGTAACAACTACAGAGAAATGACTTTATTAAACATTGTCTATAAGGTATTTGCTAATATACTATACCATAAACTTAATCCATACGCCAATGAAATTATCGCAGAATACCAGTGCGGTTTCTTGGAAAAGTGCAGGGAGTTCAATGTTAATACACACCATTTGTTGAAAATTATGTAAGTATTTGGTATTCTAAAAAAACTGATAGATTTGGTGGCCATGACGTTGGAAAATGTAAAGTCACAAGTACGAATTCGAGGTAAATTATCTGATTAGTTTGAGATGGTTGATGGATTACGGCAAGACGACCCATTATCAAAACTACTATTTAATATTACGCTGGAAAAGGAAGTTAGGGGGTAAATTAATGATAAACAAGGAACGATTTTTACAAAATCGGGTCAATTATTAGCGTATGCTGATGATATAGTATAATGTATCGGAATATGATAACTGTCAAGGATATTTTCGAATCGTTACACAAGGAGGCATCGGGTCTAAGTTTCAAAGTGAATGCAGACAAAACAAAATATATGGTGGCAACGAATGCATTAGAAATTCGAGATCAAATTGTTATTGTATTGGAGAATACAATTTTGAAATGTTTCGAATATTAGGATCGTTGAAAAATGTGCAAAATGATATTGAAGAGGAAATTAGCAATTGTAAACAGATGTTACTACGAGCTAAAAAAGCAATTCCAGTCGAAAACATTACAACGAGATCTTAAGTGCAAGCTGTATATAAAACAATAATACGTCCAATATTAACATATGCATCGGAGTCATGCACCATACATAGAACCAGGAACAATTACTTCGGATTTTTAAACGAAAAATATTCCGTGGCATAGTCCCGTCAAAGAAGATAATCAGTTGGAGACGAAGATACAACTTTGAATTAGACAAGTTGTACGCGCTCAACCAAATATTGTCAAAACAATCAAAATCAATAGATTAAATTGGCTTGGATACGTATTACGCATGGAGGAGGAACGTATTCCGAAAAAAAACTGTTCAATGGTAATCAAGAAGGTAGATGGCTAGATGAAGTAAACTGTGATGTAAAGACCCATAAAATTCGGGATTGGAAGATATTGACTGCGGATAGGTCAGGTTGTAGATGTGTGTTGGAGAAGGCTAAAACCGCACCTAGCTTTTATATTATCGGAAGGAGTCAAATTCGCCTTTTTCAGATCACAAAATAAAGTCTAATTAATAATACTCATATTATTTTCAACAATATATCAAAGTAATAAGATGGGCATAATTAGCATATAAAATATGATCCTTAAAAAATCGTTACAAAACTTTATAATAATATTTAAATATTCTATTTACATGTGCGTACATTTTAATTATCTAATTTTTTAAATGGAAAAGAAAAGATTTTCTGAAACCCCTGCCTGCCATTTCCTACTAAAAGAATTTGGTATTCCAAACTAAACAGTATTTATTATGGAAAATTTTATTTTAACTTAAATTTAAAACAAAAAACTCTAAATCTACAACATTCGAATAATAAAATCATATTTTAAAATACACGTGAAGATGAAGCGATTCTTTTTACGCACCACATCGGAGTCAACAAACGTATAGACTATTGCTTATAGCATAACTATATATACCACAAATACATATGATTATTTTTAATGCATATAATTACATAAACCACCAAAAATATCTATATATATTTTAAAATGTAAAAATAAATAAACAAAATCTCTATAATTATTTTTATAATAAATAAATAAATACAACTGAACTACAAATAAATTTTAATTCCAACTATATATGAACACCTTTATGAGTGAATATATGACTATAACATAACACATATAACATACAACTCTTAATGCGTAATAGACACTCCATGTTCGATTCTTTTACGTATAGAGACTTAATACCAAAGTAAAGATGTTTCCGAAATTATCGGAAATTAAATAGAAGACAAAACCGATAAGAATAGGCCAAAATTTGAAATATATTAATAAGTTTTATGATATATTTTCGTACGGCCGCACAGTATAAATTCATATATTTAATTTAATTTACATTATCTCAATTTCTAGAGCAGCGAATTCGCAACAATTTTATAATTTCCTTTTTCCGGTAAAAGGCGCGGTAAATATGCGGTTTTGTTTTCTATTTGCGTAATTAGATTAAAAAGTTTGTATGCAGTGTTCAAACTTTTAATGACCCTCAGTGGAAGAGTGGCACATCGATAAAATTAGTCAGTACTTATCGTTGATGCAAACCATATACTGCAGGTAAATGCTCTAAACCTTAAAAAAAAGTGTGTTCTAGTCAATGGTAGGGAACAGAGAAATACAATCGACAATAAATGAGTTACAAAACAAATCGAACTTTGAGTGTCTATTATTTTTAGTCGCATGTGACAAAAAAACATAAAACTAAACAAAAATAATTACACGGTTTTTTCCAGTGAATATTCGACGATATTTTCTATAAATATTTCTTCAAGCTATTTGTGATTGCATATTAAAATGAAATCTGAATATAAACCATATATTTTTTAATAAATTTCATATAAAACCAATAAATACTGAGACATAGATTATTCGGAAATATTTTCAAATTGATATAAAATTGTTCTTGGTATTATGTTTTTATTTATAATCTATAAGACTTCGTTCGAATAATATCAATTTAATTAATTTGTATAATTTATACATGTACAGGTCTTAAAAGCAGTGTTTATTGTTTATTTCATGGTCTATGGATACTTTTCGAACAGAAAATATTTAGCTGGGTATCAAGTCTCAAGAATAAGTGGAAGTAGTTGAAAGCGTGCTTAGTGTAATTTGGCAATGGCAATTGCTGATGCCTGAGATGATGCATTGTTGTGATGTACAAGCACAATAATTTCATCGCTTTCAATGTCGAGAAATAATATGCACCGCACCGATAATTGTTTTACCGTTGTCAATATATAGTGTGGATAAAGTGTTAAATTACGTGTAAACAAATTCAAACAACGTTGAGAAGTGGTCACACGAATGCACGTTTTCGAATGATTGTATAAGTAATTGCTGATATCTTTTTCACATACAAATGTAATGTACACGTTCATATGAGATGCTTACCGGCTCTATCAGCTATAGGATATCAATTTACAACAAATTCAGTAATGTAATTATGAATCATGGCGACCTGAGTCCGTATACCATTAGTTCTGCTTTTTGTTTTTGTGATTTCCACAAAAATTAATGTTTAATCAAGACTCGTCGAAATCCATTATTTTCCATTTTAATAAATAATACAAAAGATGTTTGCTTTCGGTAGGTGGGCGAAAAAGAATGCAAATAGTTCAATGAAATGCGGTGATGAAATTTCTAAAGATATAGATGATCAATTTCCGAATATATTTTTTAATATTGTATAATTGAAGATATAATTCACCTCATAAAACAACGTAATACAAAGAATTAACCGTTGTATCAATTGGTTAATAATTGTGGACTATATAACTTTACATTTGGAATCGCTAATTGACTAATTGAATAGATCCACAGTGGTTTTAAAGCTATCTATACTTCAGTTTTTTCTTCAATACCTAATGAACGGTTTACTCAAAATTTACACCCTCTAATTCCAACCCCTACCATATAAATTTAACATTCCCATCGGAATTATTTAAGAACCATTTATTCGTTTATCCTAAAATTTTGAACAAAGCTGTTTAATTATAATTTCTAACGGTTTCAGAAAATGGTGACAGTGTGATCCCATCATTTACAAGTTATTTGGCTCTAAATGGAAATTTGCTAACATCAGTCAGCTGAAAAATTTCAATATAAAATCAAATATTACCTAAGAATTTTGTTACGTAAACTTCAAGCATTGAATACAGTACATTACAAATTATTAACTTAAACGCTACCCACCACTGATTGTTTTTTGGGCGCTCCCATAGAATTTAAATGTTCCCAATAGTCTCGAGTGAACATTATTGTCTGCGTTTATATTGACAATTCAAAGAAATGTTTTATGATAAATTTTAAAGTTTTTTGGAAGTATCTAAAACTACCCAGTGCCGAACGTGTTTTGCTCACATAGGTGCTCACAAGTATTGACAATATAATTGCTTGCATATCATTATTTCAAAATGCCATAAACTGAAGTGTTTAATTAGAAGTTCCAAAGTTTGATAACGGTACCCGATTCTTTTACCGGGTGCTCCAATAGAAGTAATAAATGGGATTGCTCTAGTATCAGTTATCCGCATTTCTCGGAATTTTTACTTAACCCTTCGATTTTAATTAATAAACCAGAAATGTTTTTGGAAAATTATCTATATTAATTCAAATCCCGTCCCATGCGTGTCTTTAATATTTCCAACGGCATAAGTTTAAAACTGCCGCTTAATTGATTTGCTTGAATTTTTGAAAAATAACATGTTAATCGCCATGTCAGTCATATGTGTCTGACGCTAAGAAATTCTACATGAGCCATGTCAGGCATATATGTCTGACGTACGCGATTTGGTAGAAGACCCATGGCCCATGTGAAAATTTTTCTGATATTATCGTGGCGATTAACGTGTTAATTATTTTATTCTTTCGATATGAAAACCCCATTGCCTCCTCATATGCTACTCCTTCTGTCAAATTTTTACGATTAGAGATTGTAATCATGTGGCATATCAAATATATTTAAAATTTTATCTTGAGAATCTATCGCAGTATCGATTTCTCAATGTTAACGCGACTCTTCCAAATTAGTGTTTTCAGCGGGGACATCGTTCCTGCACTCAACTATGAAGATAATTGTTCAACTATTCTCCTATTTTATCCAAATAATCGTATATAATTTACCTAACAATAGTTTGACCTACCGGGAGGAGGGCAGCCCATTCTTCTATAGCTGTTACCTGTTACATTATGATATCGTCCATTGTTTCTATATTTTATAGTTAATACATCGTATGTTTTATATGTCAATAGTCATCCTCCACTCAGTCTTTATCTATTAATTAATATTAATTATATTAGTTATAATTGTTAGTATATAGATAAGTTATGCTTTTTCGAGAGTTGCTCTATTGCAAAAGTTATTTAGCACTGATTGTTATTCTAATCCTTGTGACATTGTCCTATATAACCATCATACTAAATCCCCTCAATTAAACAATGGTATTACAATAATTATCACAATATTATGATTTAATATAAAACCTATATTATACAATATATATACGTAACCTTATTCTATACGTACTCCCCCGTCTAAGAATATACTTATATATTACGAGAGGCAATGCTTGAGTTTTATAATTTTATTAATATCACAAAAAACGTATAAAATAACAAATAGAAATAAAATTCAAATAATATTATTTGTAAAAATTTCTAATAATAAATTAAATCAGAAACTTTTATATTGACGCGATGCTCTGCGGATTATAATTTTCTATTTTCTTTGTCGTGGCATACTTTTATAATAATAATAAATAATATACATTTGCATATGAGAATAATGAAAAAATTATTAACAATCTAGTGCACAAACGGTTTTTTTTTTCTATGTCAGGAAAGGTCAGGTCTACTCAATTTGCAATCAAATGTAGCCTAAATAAGTTTATATGCAATTCCTGCCATAAGGCGGATATTGTTTTACAAACTCATCGCAATGATTTGTTTTCACAGTACGTATTATTTAGTAATTGTTCATTTGATCTTAACACAAAATGAATAATCACATTTGGTAGTCAGCAAAAACTACTAGTACTGCGGACTTATTGTTTCAACAAAAACACATGTTTCTCGATTCGGCCGTATAATTTGAAACTTTTACTTATAAAATATTTACATATGGATTTTAATAATAACCGCTTCGAAGCTGTTTTGGGTACCGCCGCGAGTTAATTATTATTGCTTATAAAATCGTTGAAATTTCAATTTATAAATTATATTTTACTTGAGAACAGAAACTGACACTAACGCAGCCCGTACAATGAAAATATATGTATAATTATGTTTTATTGTACATATTTTGGTGTACAATTCTTCCCAATTCCCAATTCTTTTTTTACACAGTTCCTTTATACGTTCCTTAGCAACACATAAAAAAATAGTGTAAACAAAGATAAGTTTTCTATAGTAAAATTGAGGAATATATCCGTCTAACACAACTGATAGGTTTCATTCAAATGAAGCGAATTTCGTTCGTTATTAACGATCTTTATTGTTTTTTTTGTTATTACAAAGTCTCTAATTAGCAATTGTTTTTTTGGTTTCTCAAATTCCGTATATAATTCTTGATATTCACCGACCTACACAAAACTTAAGATTACGTTGATAGTTTAATTCACGCTACAGGTCAGAATCATGAGTAAGAAAATGTTATTCCATACTTGTAGCAAATTTTAAATGAATTAAATCAGCAGTTAATAGCTGAATTTCTTCTTCGACTTCGTCATTATCGACTTCTTCTTCACCATAAACTATCATAAATTCGATCAAATCGACATCATCCAAAGAGGCGTTTCTCGCATCAATTCTTCGATGTCAGCCGTTTGCATGTTGTTAAAACCTTTGCCACCACCGTAATTGCATAAGATACAATTATAATTTCAGAACACACAAATTTTTCTCCTACGAACCTGTCATGTCGAAACGCATGCTGACAACATTTTATTTGTTGGAGCACAAACAAAACTTTTTTGTTGTTGTGTGTTGAGAAAAAAAACTTGTCCTCCAACATTTTAATCTTGATATATGTCATATTGCTTAAAATATTCGATAATTCGACCGTCTTCAGATTACACTGTAAAAATAGAATTGGATATGTTGTAAAAAAGTGGAAATGAATCTAAAAGAAAATGTACTTTAATAATTTCAATTAAATATATTCGTTAATGGAAACGGTCAAGATGTATAAATAATTATTGTTATTTTATAGTCTGAGTATTGGACGTGGCTGATAATCATTTGTGTAAGGGGGGGCTCTTATAATATCATTACCATATTACAACGGACAATAGGTTAATAACATTTACAATGATAAAAAAAACTTTGCCGATTTTGCAAATTTCTATTATGTCACAAACCAAAATTTTGTTATTATGTTGCATTTCAATATAATTCCCTGTTGGCTGTTCTGGAATTATAACAATTTAAAAATAAACCGCGAAACTTATATCTTGCAATCATTTAAATTTTTATAATATTTTTACAATTGGACATTTTTTTTCCTAAAAAACATTACATTTAATAAATAAATAAATAAAATATAACTACTGATCCCGAAGTGCTGTAATAATTTTTGAAGTTGGAAATAATAGCTATCGAAAGTGTAACGGATGGTTACGCCCTTCAAAGTGAAATATGGGGCGAAAACAAAAAAAACTTTGTTCTATACTTTGATTAGTACTGCACTACCAGGCGGTATTTTTCTTTGAATTCGTGGCGCAACACCTCAGGTGATTTCCTTGTCAGCACACTTGTAGGGTTGTAAAAACAAATGAACACAGAATCAACAATATATTTATAAGAAAAATATCGATTGTGCGTGTGTAGGTATCCAATTTATAGCTAAAAATGTGTATTTTGATTCGTTTTCACTCTAGTTTTCACTCACCAATTGTTAGTAAAACATAAAACAGAAATAATCGTATAGTTTTTTTTCTATAAATTAAATTTAATCACTTTTATTTTTGTGTTTTTTTTTTTTTTCTCTTTTCCAAATTAAACAAATTAAACATTTTCTGTTTAGCCAAAATAAAATTTGTATTCTATTATTAATTTTAAATCACGCGCATTTTTATTTATATTTATCTGCAATAAATTGTTAAGGAAAATAAACGAAAAATAATATCAATTTACACTCGCTGGATGACATCAAAGCAAATAAAATATAATATAATATGTAATCATTATTTTTACGATTTAGGTAAACAGTCTGTCCGAAAAAATAACCGAAATTGATTATGAACAAGAATAAAAAATTAATTTTTATAAAAATTAAAAGACATTCCGCGGTTATGTTTCGGACAGAAAATCACAAAAAGTATTCATAAAGCGTTTCGGTTGTAATTTTTACCCATTTTTTAACAAAATGTAATGTTTATCTTTATACATTTTGCGACTGAAGCACAAAAACTATTGTAAGTTACACCGAATTCAGAATATTATAACCTACACACATATATTGTATCCATATCATGGTGTACTGTATACTGTGCTTAAACCGTAATTGTATCTCACAATACTATGTATCAAACGTAGTATAAATTCGAAATGTCAAAAATGCAGTTTTTGATCATTTTTTGTTGAAAAATGGACAATCAAAAAAAGCATTTTCTTCATATTTTGCTTCTTTGCTTCCACTGAGGCGAACTAAGGCATCGTAAGCTCACAAAAAACTGTAAGCTGTGTATGGTGACAAAGCCTTAAAAAAACGGACAGTGTCAATTCATTGGTTTGCTAAAGCTCGTTATGGTGATTTCTCACTCAAAGATAAAAAAAATGTTCAGGTCGTTCAGTTGAAGTTGACGACACGTAAGATTGCGGAAAAGCTACACGTATTACTTTCATACATTATAAAGTGTTTAAAACAACTTGATTACAACTAAAAAAAACTCGATATATTAATGCCTCATGAATTTAAAGAAATTCACACAATATACATTGCCATCAGCGATAACAACTCAATGATATTATATCTCATACACTGAATTTTACCTTCTTGCATACACCAGAAAGAAATTCTAGAACTACTACTGCCTGGAGATTAAACACATCTTATACAAACAACAACTAAAGCTGATATCCACCAAAAGAAGGTTATGTTAAACTATGGTGTGATTATAAAGGCATTGTCGATTTTGAACTTTTACCACGCACCCAAACGAGCAATTCAGCGGCGTGTACATACAACAACTAAGCAAACTGAACTGAAGGCAATTAAAAAAAAAAGCGGCCACACACATCGTCAAAAATAATTGGAACTTGGTGTGTAACATATAGTCCTGATCTTGTACCAGCATTTATTTCGAAGTTTACAAATTTTTTTGAATGGTGATAATTACAATACCCATTAAATTCAGTTTTTTTCCGATACAGACCAGAGCGTCTTATGAGCTCGAAATAATGATGTTGCCTAAATGCTGGCAAAAGATCAAACAAACAACAAATTATGATATGGATACCAAATATGTGTATACGTTATTAAAGTTCATAAGCCCATGGTAGCCACAATATCTATAGTGAAATTTCTAAATTCAGGATTATTTTGTGTCGTATTTTGGTTTCTGCAGTCATGGAAATGTTATGGAAAGTTTGACGCACAGTTTGTTCACAACACATAAATCAATCACAGCAGTAAATAGATAGCGTTATCGGATGCATGTATTAGAAAATCATTCAGCAGTTATTTTTCGGACATAGTGAGTATATATATAAATAACGTTTATATTAACAAATATACGCATTGTTATAGTAAAACTAAAATAATTACTTGAAATAGAATTTAATTAAATTGTCACACATAAATACAATTTTTTTTTTGTGATATTTTATTACATTTTAATGAATTAAAAATTTAAATTATTTTTATTTACTTTTGATAAATAAAATATATACGAAGTCGTAATTAAACAAAATTCTAATAATAGATACATTATTAAACCCTTTCAACACATTAATCCTAGACTACTTTTACTGTGTCCATTAAAATTATCGATATAATTAATATATTTTCTGATGGTTTTCTGGTCTGATTTTGATGAAACTATTCTCCCCCTTATTATACCCAAAATTAAAAGTTGTCTCACTGAATTAATGAATTAATGAAACAATGATTGCCTTTATGAATTTTGGTGAACGAATATTTATAATAGAATTACATGTATAATATGGGGAAATCATTCTGTAAAATCGATATCCGCATCTTCCACTTCTCTAAAAACTAACAATTCTTACAAAAATTTGTTGTGAAAGCCTGTATTCTATGAATAGTTTATATGAAATAGTTCTAGTAAATCATTAACAAATTTAGATATACATTTTTTTGAGAGTTCGAAGCATCTTATCTTTTTACCTGGACACTGTTTTATCCAAAATTAGACTGAATGCAATATATATCTCATTACTTAGGTTTAACTGAAAATTGAAATAAAATATATGAATTATAACAGTTTTAATAAAGACGTGTAGCAGTTTCCAGCCAGCCGACCCAAAGCATTTCCAAATAAGTGTTGATATACGAGTTAACATAATAAAATTATAAAACAATTTTAACTCTCTTGTATTTTTTTATTACGTTTATAATTTGATTAACATTAACGCCATGATTAACGCCTGTGTACACCACAAATATTTATAATATATTAGGTTCCCCATGGTCAAGTCAGCGCAATGAACCATTTCATATTTAAAGCCGTTTGTTTACGTGTTTATGTCTGTTTAAATGCTGTGAGTTTGCGTGCGTGTCCAGTAAATGCTAACACTCGAACTCGGTTTTCTTTTCGTTTTTTTCAGCTTTCTATAATTATACATTTGTATGGGAGAGGTTTGACACATTTTCGAACCATTTTTGCACCAGTATAGACAACAGCATTCCACAAAACCGATCAAGCCGTTCTTAAACAATATAAATAATGATCTAGCTGAACAAAGGGTGCGTACATTAGATCTAAATAACATATTGAGTGCCCAATATTCCATCCACAATTTAATAAAATTCAATATTTTTTAACGTATTTATTCAGAAATATAGAAAAAGTTCAGTTAAGTTTCAGCAAGAACAATTACCGGAATTACATATGCGAAATACCTATATATTTATGAATATATTGAAATTTCGAAACAGTCCAAATCAAGATACATTCTGTCTTGACTTGGTATCATTTTTAGTCTCCTCTTGTACCCAAATACAATAATAAAAAAGAAAATTTAACATTCTGTCATACCATTGGCGTGAATTCCTCAACCACGATGTTTTTCTTCTGCCTGGACTTCGTTTTCCATCAATTTTTCCCTAAATTATTAACTTCAGTAGCTGATATTTTTCATTACGCATTACGTGAGCGAAATATTGCAATATACGTGTTTTTATGGTGTTAATAATTTCAGTCTGCTTATTCATTTGATTCAATACTAGTTTTTTTTTGCAATCCATGGAATTTTCAATATTTTACGAAAAGTCCACATTTCTAATGTTTGCAGTTTTTTACACATGTCTTCAATTAAATTCTATGCCTCTACAAACGCGCCATATATAAGAGTGAATATACTGAATACATAACATCGAATTAAAAATGTTCATATCTCCTATATCTGGAGAATACTTTCTTAAAATTTTCAAAAAAGCTTGCCTTGGCTTTTCAATTCTACATTTTTACCTCCTGTCATCCCAATTGTTGTTGGTCAATAACTGGTGTGTCGTCAGCATACCTTAAATTATTAATTGGAATTCCATTCACAATATAACACCAATGTTTAAGTCATTCGTAATTTCACGAAAGACACATTCTGATTATACATTGAACAGCAAGGGTGAAAGTACGCAGTCTTGTCTCACACCCCTTTCAAAATACAAACAGATACATGCAGTTAGATTCCAATACAAATTCGCAATTAATCAAATATCTTTGCCATCCAGTTTCAAATCACTGAGTATTGCAATTAGCTTTTCATGTTGTATTGTATCAAATGCCTTTTCGTAATCAACGAAACTGGCATAAACATCAACATTTACATTTCGACAACGCTGTACCAAAGCCTTGCATGCTGAATAATCCCTCTGGCCGTTTACCAAAACTATTTCTGAATCCAAATAAAAGTTGCTCCAATATTTGCGTCACATTTATAATAAATGTGTGTATGAATTATTTTTAGTAACTATCCAATGATCATTGCATTTTCGTGCATTGGACTATTTTGACAAAGTTATAAAAGTTGATTTCGGCCAGCCCAATGGAATTGTACCAAATGTGTATATAACATTAAATAGGTACAGCAACACAGATAGCATACTACTATCATCAACGAGAACCTTTAACATCTCCTCAACGTGAACATTGTCTGAAGCATTTTCACCTTTTCAATGCCTTTTCAACTTCGTCTCTGCCTGATATCAGAACCTTCAGTAGAATCAATATTGTGATCTGGGTAACTTTTACGTCATTTAAAAGAGTTTCTATATGTAACTTTTCTATTCTTTTATTTTCTCTTCGGTTGACAATAAATAATTACCACTACTCTGACTTTATCATTTACCATTTGTTCAATTCCTGAGAAATGAAAATGGTCAGTTAATTGCGGCATATACTGTCAATGATTCTTAAAAGTGTAAATTTTTAACTTTTTAAAACTTTCTCTTTACATTTTATATTGTATCAATTTTATATGAACAACAATTTTCAATTGAAATTAATTAGCAATTGTTTCTACTTTATATAAGCGGAATTATTAAGAAACATAATTAATTAATAAGTTTTTTTTTTACAAAAACTTTTCTTTCTAAAAGGTATTGTTTACCGACCCGACCGTATAAAAAATTGTTTTTAAGTTTTTTTTTAGATAAATCAATTTCTCGTATACCTCCTCTTACCTCTTAAATAGGTTGTGTACAGCTATTATTCACTTTCTTCTCGCGGTGTTCACGGTTTGTTTATTTTTCTTCTGTTTAATTTAATTTCTATGAAATCATCAATTTCCGCAATAAACATTTTGTGATGACATTTGAACTGGTGGTTTTTACATTATCGGTATTTTATTGATTTTATTGTGGAAACTTTATATTTTTATTTCTTTTATTTTATACTTAATTTTCTTTTACTTTTTTTTTTCCCCCGTATTAGTTACCTACGCGAACGATATGTTATTTTTATTTTTGGAAATCACACTTAAACAATACACATTTTATATAGCCTCTCTAAATAATAATAATAATAATAATAATAATAACCATTAACATTAATGTTTATATTGACTGAATTTCATTTCATATGGATATACAATTACATACATAACATTTCTAGAGTTTAAAGTAACACTGAATTGGTTGTAAAAGAAAAATATAATTAATTTATTTATCGCTGATTAAATTATTAACCTGTGTTCTATTGGCGGCGATGTTGCATATATCGGAAAAATTATCATAACAATGTGAAGGGGGGCGAGGCTGGACGATAAGAATATGTGATGAAACTATTTTGTGTTCTTATAAAAACAAATCTACATTTACCGTGTAATCAGATCTATAAAAATATCCATATAAAAGTTTGGATATTCTCACAGTTTTTTGTGTGATGATGATGAAAATTTCTATTGTGGGCTGCGTGTAGCAAATTTTGCCTTCAAGAACGGTATTAAATGCGTATATATAGTTTTGTGGACAAGGTAAATGGCACGGAACTATCGGAAAATTTTCCCAAGATCATTAGCATTAGATCATCAAAGATGGTGGTACGCTTCATAAAGTGGTACTATTTAACACAATTTTTTAAAACTACTTTTAACACAATTTTTTCTGTGCATAATTTATAAGTTATATTTTCATCAAAATTAATCAACAAAAACTTTTAATATGGTTAAATTATTATAGGCGTACATTATTCAACCCGCATTCCCGTATATTAAAACATGTGCTAAACGTGTATGGGTGGGATAATTTTGGGATACAAAATGATTATTCTCTTTATTATTCTCTGCCTTTATCATATAAGTATAGTTGTTATCTATTACAATTTCCTGAACTGATGAACTTACAAATAAATTAAATAATTACACCGCATCAATCCGAAAAATAACCAAAATTACTTTCTAATATATGGATCTGGTCAAACTGGTAAAATTTCTTGAAATTTCCTTCAGTGTAAGTCAAAATTAGTGATCAAATCAATTTATTAAATTTTGTTACAAAATTAATAAAAATGCTATCGAAACACTTAACAAAATGCTTAAAATCACTTATGATCGGTAATTGTTTATGCAAAACAATTGATTTTCAGACCATTCAAAGACGGCAGAGAAAATGCAGATTATGATGAACATAGCCAGGCCATCAATAACCATTTACTACCGAAGAAAACATTGAAAACGTGTATGATTTCGTGATAGTTGAAATGGAACTTGCGGTATACCAAAACCATCATGAGATTTTAACAGAAAAAATTGACTAACGAAGTGGAATTTATAGTTTGTTCCATGTTCCCAATTGATGGAATGACCGCAAACATTACAAAGAATTGAATATTCTATATGACATTAAAAACGTTGGAATTGAAAATAATTTCTTAACAACTATATTGTAACGGATGATGAAACATTGAGTATTAAATGCGAACCAAAAATTTAGCAATGCTGTATGGCGGTCACCACAATGTGAAGAAGGATATCCAACAATATAATTTCTTCTAATTGGTACAACCGTAAATTATAAAAATTATGAGAATATTGAGAACCGCTGCGGATGTTAGAGTTTATAGCACGGTATAAGCATCTGCTCGTACATTAATTACCACAGATTTTTTTTATTAACAATCAAGTGTATTTACTTCAAAAATTGCCTTATTCACAATCGCTTTATTATTTTCTATTTGCTGCACTTCATTTGGCGATTAAAGAAAAACAGTTTGCATCAATTCTAATTTTAATGAGAGGAAGAAAATAAAATAAATTTGGGCATTATTTTTCATTCTAAAAATTATCCATCGAACTGAATCATCATTTGTTCGTTTATGAAAGCAAAAAAAAAAGAGATTAGCTTTGAAAATATAGTCGACGCGTTATTCAAATAGTAATTATTTCTCTATATTTACTCTTTAGCAAAACTCTGGCTCAAATCTATTGAGGCGGATAGAAAATTCCAGCCAGGAATGTATAAAATAAGATAGATTAAAAAAAATTACTGCCAAGTGGATGATATTTTCCGTGGCGGTACGGGTGGTAACGCGGACCAGAACTCCTGTGGTGGCTTCTGCCTAGCTGTCGTACCACTATTTGGTAAACACTATGGTTGGAGAGTGTAAGATTAAAGTTTTCGGAATGGGTAATTGGATATGATGCAAATGAACATAATACTGTGTGCGGGGCAGAAGAGCAATATTACACGAATTTGTGAATATAAATATAATTATCAAGCACAGCCGAACTTCGTAGATTGCAGACGTAGGCAGATGCGATTGATGTTACCTTACGTAATGGAAAGATGATGAAACAACAATCCAAGTGTGTCATGGATTAAAAAATCAAAGAGACTTCTATTTTGAAGTCCCGTATGAGATTGTTAACCAAAAAGAGTTGGTTAAAAATATCAAAATTCCACAGAATATAAGGAAAGTGGTAAGGGGAAATCTGGTAGTGAAGGTAAAATTAATAGATTAAAGATTTTTGGATCCGATGTGGTGGCATTTTAAAGTGTAACAAATACCTAGTTGTACACATAGATTCGAGATTAATCGCTGGACAACAATAAATTTATCCTGCAGTATCAGCAACAATTGTATCCACTTTAATACTACAATACCAAACCAACAATTCAATTTATTTTTTTTTTGTGATTCAATTGACAAGTTTTGCAAAATTAATATTTACAAAAAATTTTGTTTTATAGAGAACATTTTATTTTAATAAAATTCTTTATTTTTTACCATTTAAAGACAATAAATTGCCGATTCATCTTTATTTTTGGTATTTATTTTACACATAAATATTTGAAAATTTTATATATGAGCCCATGTACACATAATTATTTTATGTAAATATGTATATTTGTATGCAAACACAAGTATAGAAAAAATACAGTGTGTGAAGAAAATGATTTGAACAAATGCCTGACAAACGCTTGAGTTCAAATAAAACTCTGTTTCTAATAATGAAGTAACCTCAAATGAAATAGTCAAAAATATTATTATTTCTTAAATTCGTAATCACAAAAACATCAAAAGTAAAAAGGAAATTAGTTCAAAAATGAAGCGAAATAAAATCAAAACCGTAAATGCAATGTCCTCAAATAAATTTTATAGACTATCAAAACCAAAACTGAATTAACATCCAAAAAATCTTCTATTCGCAAAATATTGTTTATTGCTGACCATTTTTATTGCATATTTAGAGCAATTAAGTATTAGCAAAAGCTTATAATAACTTTACATAAGCACCGCTGACATGCAGCTGCAATTCCTTTGAATCTTATCCCATCGGAATAATTTCCACTCACTACGTGAGTAACCAAATCGATGCAGTAAATACCAAATGTCGTTCCAATACCAAAGTGGGTTAAAGTGTTTATTTTACCAATATTTTTTGGTGACACAACCCAGCTCTTTAATTCATTATGATTTAATACAAAAATGAAATATGTATCACCAAAAAATAACTACAATTACATCTAAAAATTTAGGAGTGCAATTTTTGACTTTATTTCATTTTACCATTTTTGATGGTTATTTCATAGAGCCGAAATTATTCAGCAATCAGAATTAAATTTCAATGTGTGTGTGTGTGTGTGTGTGTGGTTACAAGGTAGGATTTGGCCATAAAATTTTGACCATTCATTTGAAAATGCTGTAACTGAGTCAATTCAGAGAGACAGATATCGAACAATGATTACTGAATATTTTTTTATTAATGGAATCAATCTTATTCATATTGATATTGTTTATGTTCAACAATGCACGCCTGAGAATGTCCGTTTTAGTTTCAAATTCAAGGCAGTTTTTAATAAATACCGTATATCCACGTATAGAGCGGATTCGACAGCTTTTCACCATTTCGTTCGTTTGGGATTACGGTATGGAACGGAGGTTGGTAATTATAGCATCAGAGTGTACCTATGGTATGATGCATTTATATAATTTGTGATTTGTCAATTTTTGATCATCTTAGCTAATATATATTAAAGTAGCAAAGGGTTATATCTATGACGTCACGTCTAGTTTTTGTCACATATGTTGGTTCGTTATGAGAATTTCCTGGCCCACAAGTTCAATAAAGTCTAAAAGTGGGTCACCTTGTTTATTTGTATTGGAACTACACCAACATGTATAATGTGAATTTCTGTCACAGCCCTCAATTAGTGGAATATTTTTCCCTTGGGAATACTCCACTCCACTATATTTACCATGCGATCTCCCAGAGGCGTTCCCGTAGCATTGTATGGTAAATATAAACAAAAGTAGTTTATTAGTTTTTAACTAAATCGTAAATATTTTAGGAAATACGCCGTCGCTCTATTGCCAGACCGGCGAATTGAGGAAGTAAAATAGCATTTATGTTTTTATCTACACAGATGCATGACCTAATTCTTTCATTATTAGACCCCGTACTAACAGATCCTGTGTTTGTGCTAATACCTCTAATCCTATCATCCTTGAAGTTAATAAGAATCCTGTACAAGTATATTAGTTTACCCCATGACAATATGCATCTACTTAGTTCGGCAGACTAACTTATACCATGCATCATGATGCAACAAACTACACAACAAAAATGACAACAAATTGGGATATAACCATCGAAATTCAATAGTGTTGTTTCGATAAAAATGAGATGTTGCATTTTCACCGTCTGTATCTAATTGACAAATGAATTATTTGCTATGCGGTGATATTTCAAAATTATATAATGCCTACGTACAACAATTAACGGAGAATAATTCCTAGTCCTATAGTATTCTTAACAGATTACGTTTTAAATTAAATGTTAGGCAACTCCGATGACAATGTAAATAGTGCTTGTTTCATATTTGAATTTTATAATAACACATGATGGACATACTTTTTAAATATCATTTCGTGAGAGGATTCTCGTTTTCCACTATTTTATGGGGTGTGTTAGTCTAGTATTAACTATCCATTGCGCCGTACCGTAGTTACACGTATTGTGGTTTGCGGATACATGAATAACTATTTTACGTACTGTATGTTAAAGAAAATGATAAATTTGTATTGTAGATTGTATAGACGACTCGTACATATATTAATATTTTCTATTTTATATCGTATATGCATATGATGTAAGTAAAGTATATAAATAATATTGTATAGTAAATATTTATTTATTTTGTCATTGAACTTTGTACATTAAATTACGAATTCAATTGAAATTTCAGATAAATAAAATATCAACAAAAATAACTCAAATTACTATTTTCACAATTTTGTAATAAATTCTAAAAGTAAATGCTTTTTCTTTTACTTCTCTGTTTATATTTGAGTTGAGTTGATGATATACAGCAAATCCGAATGGGATGAGATTTATAAAGAAAATTATAATATCTATATTTATAACAAGCAGTAATTTATTTGTGTATGATACACACCTGTGATGGATTTGATTTTCTTGAAACACAAACAAACGAGGTGCACAGTTAAACATAGGAAAATTAACATACACAAAAATGTTTGTTGTTGTTGTTGATATGAATGAGTGCGTTTTTTTTAAAGTATTTATCGGCTCCAGCAATAATTTTTGAATACGAAGAATTTCGATAAATTCATTGTAATTGGATTCGAATTCCTGACAAAATAAATGAAGTGTTTGTAGAGTAGTAAATGCGTGGCAACATACAAAAGACATCAAATGATGCGTTGCCGGTCAAATTAATATTCTGCTGATGCGTTATTGGGGTGTCCGAGAAAATGTTAAAAATGCTTGTGCAACGCTAAACTATAACCTTTACAAAATTCATTGGTTACAAAAAAAATTCCCTCAGTAGAGGTTCATTAGCAGAAAAAACGGCATGGCAATTTTTATGTGAATGCATATTCGAAATTCAGATGCGAAATATTTGGTAAATAAAATATACATAGCAGCTACCTTTAATCTTTGAAAGTTGAAGCATCGAGGAGTAATTCGTTAGAGAGAGCACAATGAACCTGCAGCATCTGTTGCCAAAGTGACGATATATAAAATACACAAAAACACTTTGAAGAGGGTATCGAGCCATCCGAAGGGATAAAAAACAGTACATTTTATGAAAATCTATAACTTTTGAATCCAAGATGCCACAATAATTTTTGAAGTTGGAAATAATAGCTATCTAAATTGTCTTTCATGGCACAAAAATAAATTCTTAAAAATTAATTAAATTTGGTCACAGGGTGTATCAGAAATGAAAATGTGTAAAAGAATATTAATTTATGCAAATAACTTTGCTAGGAAAAAGTTTTTTCTAAATAAAATCAATAGAGAAAGTCTCCACCTATAATTTTAGGCATAATTTTTTAATGTAGGGTGAACAGCGATAAAGTTATTTATACTTTTATATAACAAAGGTGTTTCGTATGAATAATATTTTTTTTAAGGTCAAATTTTCATTCCTATAATTGTATCACGTGTTTTTGGGTACGAGAATTCTAAAAATGATGTCAGTTTAGAGATTGGACTAATAAAGATGGCGAAAGTACAGAGTAGCCCGAAAAAAATTAGATAGCATATTGATGTTATTACGGGTACTAGGAATATGAAAATAATGTCAGTTTAACGATGTCTAACCAAAAATGAATGAAATACAAGATGACACGAAAAAACCCATACATATATGACAACGCACATATTCATGATACCAGACTTTAATTTAGAGGGTGGCCTAAAATCATGTCAATTAGGCTGGTTCAATATATTTATTAACTTTAACACTATATCTCAGCGCATTTTTTTAAATATTGTATAGTAAAGACTGAACATAAACAAATTCTATGTTGCCGATGCGTCTCCGCATTTACAAAATTTTACTGCGGGGTATCACCACAATGCCTATATAAATATAAAAATGTAGTTTGTTCAATGGTGCCATTGACACACCGAAATTAATTTTCATACAAAACTTAGCATTGAAAAGTATACATTTGAAGAGTGTTATTTATAATAATTAAAGGCCCCTTAACCTCATACACGGTAGAGTAAACCCGTACAGCTTTACAATAGTTTTACTTTAAACATTTATAAATCATTCGTTAACGATTAAGAAATAAAAATTTAATGCGAGAAATCGATGGGAAATTTGACATTTTGTTGAATGAATTTAATTTGAAATTATGCGCTTATAATTTTCATTTAAATTACTAATATGAAATAAAGTTTCAAATCGTAAATCATACCCTCCAAGCTGCAATCCTTCCCATATTTTGAAAACTTGTAAATATTTCATCATTTGGACTTCCTCAATTTTTATATAACCTCTGACTAGTTTTACAAATAGCGTTTATTACAAAATCAGTTTGTTTCTAAAAAAAATTAGCAATTAACACCAGCTGAACGTGCACCAGCGAATTTCAATGCATTATTTTTAATATGGTAAACATTTATTATGTTTTTTATAACTCTGTCCATATGTTATTTACTCTTTGGTTATATTTTATAATGCCTTAAAAAAATTAATGAAAGGATAAATAAATAATATTGGAAAATATAAAAAGGTTTATAAATAATGAATACAAATATATTCCATTAAATATTTAATATTATATTTGAATAAATTAATTTATAATGCTAGTGAAAAGTAAATTATTTTAATAATATACGGTGTTGGGAACAATAGTCGACCACTACAATGAAAAAAAAATTAAATTTATTCTTGTCCAAGAGTAATAAAAACATCTGAAATGAACATTTAAAACTGATGAATTCAGATTAATAAATACACTTTACGATATGTCTGGAAAAATCGATTGAAATGATAATTTACGAATCAACTACTGATTGGAATATGTTGGCAACAATAAGATTTTAGATAAGAGATCTGGATTTAGAAATATCACAATCATGTGTTATGGTGAATGTGCAATAAATCTTACATAATATCTACAAAATGTACAAAAAAAATCAATTTAACCCATTTTCACTGAGTGGGTTTCATAACGAAGAATTCTCATAACGAAGAAATCTCATAGTGACGAATTCCCATATAAGGAAGAACGTTGTATAGCAAAGAATGTATCATAACGAAGACCGTCTCACAACGAAGAATCAACAAATCGAAAATTAGTGGGATTCATAGCGAAGAATTCTCACAACAAAGAAATGTCATAGTGAAGAATGTTCAGAACGAAGACTGTCTCTTAACGAAGAATCCATATACAACAAACAGTTTTGTTATTACAGTATTTGTTGATCAACGACATTACATGGGCGGCATAAGAATAGCCATAGGTTAGTACGCTAAGGATATGGATATATGGAGTTAGGTTAAAAGTAAATACCTACCTATCCATAGCGTACTAACTTAATTGCACGGTGCAGCGAACAATGCAGAGACCAGAATTAGCAAATCGAAAAGGCGTTGTGTTCCACCACACATCTTTGATTACTAGTCAAAAATTATTGGAGTTTGGTTGGGAAATCTTACCACATCGACCACCATATAGTCCGGACCATGCACCATCAGATTACCATTTATTTCGAAGTTTGCAAAATTTCTTGAAGGGGAAAAATATCAATAATCATGATGTCAAAAACGTCTTGGTACAGTTTTTGCCGGTAAGACCCAGAAGTTCTGCGAGCACTAAATCATACAGTTAACAAAATGATGACAAAAGGTCATCGAACAAAATGGACAAATACATTGAATTGAATAAAATTATTTATGTCTATCAAATAATTGCCTTTTGTAAACAGTAATTGAGTAATTTCTAAAACATTGATGACCGAGATAATTGGTTATTTAAACAATGAAAAAAGTAATCGACACCTATTGTTTTATAGAAATTAGGAAAATTCTATTAAAGTTAATAATAATATTATAATAATTAAGGCAATGGACACAATCGCCGCTATCATTTGTTTAGATAAGATAAGATGAGCTTGAATGTAACTAATTAACTTTTCGATAATAACATTAGTTAAGGCAAATTAAGTTTAACATAACAAAGATGATTTATCAACACATCTGTAATGACATTTTGGAATACGTAAATATTATGGTTGTTGACTGATACAGTTATTGATTTAGTATTTCAGTAGAAAATACATTCAGTTTTTGTTGTTTCTGGTATTGTTATAATTAGAGAAATATCGATGGAATTAGTATAGATATTATCCGATATATTGCCTAACGGAAACTACACATTGAAAATTTTATAAATCATAATTAATTTTAACTAATATTACTACTCGTGAAAGCATATAATACATCCTCAGTATTGATTGACATGTTCACTGTATCACGACAGAAATAATTCAAATGTTATTGAAAAATTTGTCGTGTCGGCAAAAACTTTCCAATACAAGTAAGATTTGTATATACCATTTTCAACGAAATATTTAATATTAATCCAGATAAAAATATAAGTTGTTGTATGATCAAATTAATAACTAAATAAATATGTAAACCACAATTTTGTGTGCTCTTATAAAACAAAATCAAAGATTGTAAAATAATAAAAGCAGAAAATAGTAAACAGAACAGCCATAAAAAATAAACAAAACTTAATATAAAAAATAGGAACACAAACGATAGATTTTCACCTGATATTAATTGAATTAAAAGTTGTATAGGGTAAGGTTGGGTGTTGTGACACACACACATCAAATTATTTGGTGACTATTTCGATGACTTCGGCAAATGCTAACAAATTTTGTTTGTTTCTTCATTCTTCAATTAAATGCCGTAAATTGATATAGTGCGTAGTTGCTTGAAAGACTCAACGCTTCAAATTCCGCTGCATTAGTAACAGCTTATGCAACTGGATCATCTGTTTCAAATTAAGTAGCACTTGTAACTGATTCTGATCCTGATTCAATAACTGGATCAAGTTTTACACAAAAACCATTAAGTGTAGCAGAGAAATTGTGGATAAAGTTATTAAAGAAGATATACACCAATGCAGCCAATTAAATTTGAGAAACTGTCATCAAAAATTCCAGCAGAAATTTCTCTGTTATTGTGTAATTTCAACTATGATAATAGTTCAATTCTAACCGCAAGATTTAATCCGGAAATCCCGATATTGAAAATATTACAAGGAATTCTAAATAAATAATAAATGTTATGTTTATAAAATAAACATAATTCTTTTATTATTTCGATAAAATATCATGTTTCATTAAACATTATCAGTTGCGGAGTGTTATGACGAACGTACAGATTTTTAAGCAACGGCGTGTATACAGTAAATTTGAATTTGATCAACAAATGTGGCCCATGTGAATTATGTAGCCAAAAATTACATCTACAAGAAACAATTTCATTTCAAAAATAAGTGTTTTGACTGACTACTACAACCCAAAATGTCGATTTTTTGTCACAACACACCAAACCTTACCCCATACTATTTTATTATAATATGTATATTGTTTAACTCTCATAGCGCTACGATATTTATTTACCTAAAATCTAATCAGTACCTCTGTGTATACGCCTATCAAAGGAAATTTTTGTATTAATGAACAAGATGAAAATCAGACAATGAAATATAATTTTATATTTATTAAAATGTTGAAATTGAATAAAACCAATTTATTTTATATTTGTGTTGGTTTGGTGCAGAATGCTGCCGTGGTGGTTGTTGAATTTGCAACAATATTTCGCTCATATGATAATTCTTGGCTATATTCAATACAATTAATATTTCATTGACTAAAAATATTTATAGCATTATTTTCTAAAATCTTACAAAATATTACCATTACTTTCTTCAAATTAAATCTATTGATGGTATGTGCTGTTATAAAACGATAACATTTTGGAATCGATTCATTTGACAAAGTGTGTTGTTAAACTGAAACTGGTGATATGTATCTGTGCCAAAATGTTGACATTCATGCGTAATTAATTGGTGCTTTGAGGCATGCATATGTGCGTTCATATATAGTAATGAGGGACGGTGTCTTTTTCATCGTCTCAACCATTTCCGATGGATCAGAACAACTGTTGCTGGTTATTTCTCTTGCATACATATACAAAATTCAGACTATATTAAAATTTCATAAAATGCACCACGACGATGAAAATGAGACCCAATAGGGTTAATATTTATATATTTTATTATCACATACAAATATACGCAGTTACAAAAACAATACACATACGTTAAATATGTTGTATTTAAATAAAGCAAAACACGCCATCAATATTACAATTACATTTTTGTTACCCACCCACCCACATATAATATATCTATTGTTATAATACGATACAACAAATAAATACCCTCCCGAAAGAATAGATGTTCATGGTAATATGTTCGTTGATAATATATTAGACACAAAATAAATAAAATAAAATAATATTTAATACAAATATTTACATTTTTTTCTCCACATTATTTTCAGTCAACAATTTTTAGGTTATACAATAGAATATACATAACATAGGAGACAGCACAGAGAACAACACAAATATATCCACACACAAATATAATATAGTCATGTTTATATCGAGGTTATTTACCCTTTTTAAGGCAGACTATTTTTGCGAAAATACAATTTTGAATTAGACAAGTTGTACGGTCAACCAAATATTGTCAAAACAATCAAAATCAATAGATTAAGACAGCTTGGACACGTGTTACGCATGGAGGAGAAACGTGTGCCTAAAAACCAGTTGAATGGTAATCCAGATGGTAGAAGGAGAGCCAGAAGACCCAAGGCTAGATGGGTAGATGCAGTGAACTATGATATGAAGATCCTTAAAATTCGGGATTGGAATACATTAGCTGCAGATAGACCAGGTTGGAGAAGCGTGTTGGAGAAGGCTAAAACAGCACCTGTGTTTTAATGCCATGGAGTAAGTAAGTAAGTAGGTACTTTAATTATTATATGGCAGTGTTTTTTACTCAGTCGGACTGTTTTGAGCGCAACATTTAGTTTTACCGTATAAACGCAACTGTTGTACATTAATTGGAGGAAACTTAATGTAGTATATTAATAATAATAATGTAAGCAATGTAATGTGTTTATGTATAACAAAATTAAGTATAGAATAACTTAAAATATACAGAAATAAAAGCAAACAAGTCATTATTTTTTTATGTTAACAATAGAAAAATCAAAATAGAAACAACAACCACAAGTCCACAACTACAACAAAAACAACAACAACAACAATAACATCGACAAGACAAAATAAAAATACAATGATTTGCATTTAGAAAATAAAAAGAATTATATTTGTTTAACATGCAAACATTGATTTCAAATAGTAAAAATGACCAAAAATAAACTAATAATTTTGGAAAATGACAAGGTCAAATCTATTAAATAATATAAATAAGTTGATATTCATTTACTTCGCCCATACCTCCCAATCGCATACTAATATATAATTAGAGTTGGGTGAAAACTGGCGGAAAATATTTGCTACGAAATTATTAATTCTATAAAATTGCGTACAACTAAAAGCCAGTGAAACGAGACACCTTCTTTTAGTGGCATGTTGCTTTAAGTCAAAACGCTGACAATAGAGGTAACAAATATCGAATTAGTTTATTTAATTTCAAAACATTTTTCACAACTTCGGCATCACATAGAAAAATCCACTACTTTCACTCACCACTCTGGATTATCAAATACAATAAAAAATGATTTGATAGGCGATGTATAGCTTCAGTTAAAAAAAAAATCAAATAAAAGAAGCTTCCAAAAAAGATTCCTAGAACGACGAAATGTTTCTGAGGGTCATCGCACAGCCTTCAATATGTTTAAAATAATTAAACAGATGATATCTGAACGTATAAATGTCAATCTAAAGTGATTGCAAAAGAAGGGTCCAAGAATAGGAATTGATGCCAAATCTGATAAAAAAAAACCTATTCGCCAGATTTAGCTTCGTGTGGCTATTTCTATTCCCCAAACTTCATTTGGCTATGAAAGGAAGTCGTTATGCATCAGTTTAAGTTATTCAAAAGGCGACGACCGCAACGTTCCCGACAGCATTCCAGTCTCACAGACATAATAAAGTCATTTGATTCAATTATTGAACGTACAGCAAATCGATGCGATTTCAGTTGATGGCGATTATTTTGAATAAATAAAATAGATTTTATGAAAATTTAATATTTATTTTTGTGTTTTCCAATCCATTCCGAATTATTGCGGTACAGTGGGTGTTAAATTAATCATTAATCTTTAACATCATAATAGATATATCCTAAAATTATGTTAAAAGATATGTATAGGCCACAGAGGTGATCAACATTCGATTTTAAAATTATTAATTGCATTGATATTGGCATTAAATTTTTATTTTAAATTCTTAAAAATGTTTGAACCCAGAACGACAGGATTTAACGACAGGACAACTATCCAATCAACCATTAACAAAGAAAGTATACTCAAAAAGTACATGTTTTCTAGAAAGTTAACGTAAACCTTTAATGACATTCGAATATGGAAATAAAACTTCGTATAGCAAAAACAACAATTCACGCGCGTCTTTCAAATAAATAACATTATATTTTAAAAAATTGTTTTCGGAATGATAGAAATTGTTAAGAATCACCCGTTTTATCACTATTTATATTTTATATTTTTTTTTATTATCCTGTTCCCCATAATGAAAAATATTTAAAAAGCAAATAATAATTCAATAACTCATCCACATTATTAGAAGAAATATTAAAAAATTAATTGAAACAAATTAATTTTGATGGTCATTCTATAAATACATTTTTTTTTATTAATGTTTAATTGTATGCGTTGTATGTTTCGATTTTATGTTTATATGGAAACATAAATAATGTTATATTAAAACATATCACTATAACAAAATAAAAAATTAATAATAAAACATTAATTTATAAAATCCGCCGTCAAATCATCAAAAGAAAATTTTATTTTATTTTTATTTTTAATGTACTCGTCGTATCAATATTTTGTTTGTAATTTTCCAATATAAAATAAACCTAGAATAGAACATTTGCATCTGTTGATGAAGATGCTGAAATCAATGTATCCGTTTTATTAATTAGTTATACACAAATTACATTATCAATTTTATTTTTGGGTACAAGTGTCATTGAGAATACTTATACAGATAATATTTATAAGGAATAGTGATCCCAATTCCTGTCATGGAAATCTTTCACTTTGGACAATGGTATTAATTTAATAATTTTAAATGGGACAGTATTTTGGGTAATTTAAATGAACAACCGCAGATTGCGTCGTTGCAAATAAAAGAGCAAATTCATTTATATTACTCCAGCGGGATATGTTTAAATTCAAAAATGACTGTCACAATGGGATACTGACAGAGATTGGGTACACTACCTTAATGTATGTGTATTTTAAAGGAGAGCGTTAACATCTGAATTTTAAGGATCTTCATATCACATAGTTCACTGTATCTGGCCCATGATATTAAAGATTTTTAAATCATTGTACTCTTTTCGTTGCTTGCCGTTTATTCTGTGTCCGAACCGAGGCTGTGTGGTAGAGTTCATAACTGCGATTGTTTTTCCGAAGTTGGTAGTTAACCATATGTGTCCAACCTACTTAATCATTCTGTAAATTTGTATGGCATTTACAGGAGTATACTTCACCTCTTCCGAAAACAGTTATAATGACGCTGCTGACCCGCCGGTACTGTGTAATCACTGAAACATTAACTAAGTTTTAATCGAATACTGCTTTTACACAGCACTCTATAATAATTCAAATACACAGCTGTCAGCAGATTGTCCGCGACTACATATTTATTATTCGTAGCTAACCTATTATAGGCCGTATGCCACTATCCTGTAAACGCGTTCGGTCGCAACAGGCTTTCCAAGTATGATATACACACAATATACCAGTTGTAGATGTAGATGTAGAATGTATAAGATGAACTATAGAAATAAAGTAATACCAAAGAATAAATATATATAGAACGCGATTTTGTTATAAGAAAACTCAAATGATAAACTTTTGCGATACTTGGGTGTAATTAAATACTAGCTTGAAATAATTATATGAATAATTCGCAGTTTATTATGTTACTACCTCTACCAAAATACGTATACTTTAAACAATTAAACATCGCTAATTTTTACTAAGGTGTTTTACATTTAATTAATGCACAATCATAGAATTTAATCAGTTACAAGTATTCGCTACATATTCGGTACAATGTCTGTCCGAATATAACCAATATACTCTACCTTTATATTTTCTAAAATTATTAAGCCATAACATATTTGCCATCCATTAAAGATTTTCAACTCGTACTATCTGTTCTGTTGTATACAATAGTTTGAAAAAAGCCATTTGGATTAAAAACAATTTGCGTATTAATCTAAACACATGCCATGAACTATCTTTAGAAATATGCTTTGGAAATGTGCTTCTCGAATACAAAAATATCAACATATTTTGCTAATAACTATATAAAATAATTTAGGAGTTTTACTGAATTACATTAAAATCATATGCGTAAGCACAAATTACTAATGAACAGAATGATTGTGTCCATATTATTGATGGGAATGATCTAAAAGTGAGGTTAAGTGAGACATAGCTGAAATCGTGAACATCTAAAAATAATGCAATCTTTCTTGCGATTCCAAAGTGAACATTCGTTTTTGGAAATATGGAAATATTATTTGTAAGATATAGCTATGTCGTTTGTTAACGCAATAGCCTATAAATACCGTCAAACAATGTTTGGAAATGTTTAAATGTGCGATGCATTTAAATGCAAATACATTTTTAACTCGATTCATAACTAAATTCATCACTGTAGATAACATAAACAGTTGGAACAGTGGAACTAGAGCAATTGGTGCGAAACTGCATCAAAATGAAGGTAATAAAAAGGCAGTAATATCAAATGCTGGTAGATGCATCACCAAATTATACAAAGTTCGCTATGAATTGTTTCTATATCCATGATAGTTTCAAAAATTTGGCACCATCATTTCAAACATGAAAAAGAAATATTTTGACAGAGCTCTAAACAAATCCTATACTTATTTTATGCCGAAGGTATTTTTTGAATGATTGAAATATATTATAGCGTGAAAAGTGAACCGAGCTGAAAGTTGGCTTTGGATGAATATAAATCAATTTATGTTTAAACATTTCAGTGTCACACCCATAGGTGGAAAAGTTATAATTTGCAAAATTTATTAGATAGTCTCTATTTTTTATATATTGTAAATCAAATTTTGGGTGGTCTTGTACAATATATAACAAGTGATAATTGTCTTCTATGTGCATTTATTCTATGGTTATATATACGATATTATTATGGCCGGAAATATGTTATTATAATAAGTATATCTATTATCCATTGACTACACAATATTGGGGAATGGAAAAAACTAATTAAAAATATTCGTAATAATTTTACATTCGTTAAGATCAAAGAAAAAGTATATCATAAATTGTCGAAACAATTATATTTTAATATCTGTCACATTTTATAGTATTTTTAATAATTATTATATTAAAATAAACAATATTATGATGGTGTTTGCAAAAATTTAAAATTGCAATCATCCCAAAAATTCAATGATGTATGAGACGTGTAATCATTTTCAATTTGCGACTACACGGAATATAAAATTAAATAGTCCTAGTCTGTCTGTAGTAATTGTCTGGAATATTTTTATTCCAAAACAGTTAAGGTGATTTTTACCCATTGGGTGGGTGGATAACAAAAACATTCCCGTTTTTAAAGAACGACAGTGTCGAAATTGGTTTGCTAAATTCCGTTCTGGAGATTTCTCAGTCAAAGATGCTCAGATTGTTCAGTTGATATGGCGAACGAGCAAAATTCAAAGTAATAATCGATGCGAATGGTCATAACAAAATACGTGAAATTGCAGAAAAGCTTTCTATGTAACACATAGATGCTTTGAAAAGCGTTTAAAAAAAAATTGGATACGAAAAAAAAGTCAATATATAGATTCCTCATGAACTTAAAAAAATTCACTTAACATAACGCATTACAATCAGCGATATGGTTAAGAAACGACACGAAAATGATCAATTTTTGAAACAATTAATAACTGGCGATGAAAAATGGATCGTATACAATAATGTAAATGAAAACAGATCATAGATCAACAGCACAAATAACATCTAAAGCTGATATACATCCCAAATAGTAGGTGATGTTATCAGTGTGATGGCGTTACAAAGGTATTGTGCCTATTTTGAACTTCTACCGCACGCAACCAAACGATCTATGCAAATGTGTAATTACGACAACTTACCAAATTGAACAATGCAATTCAAGAAAATCGACCAGGATAGACTAATCGAAAAGGCGTTGTGTTCAACCATGACAACATAAGGTCACACACATCTTTGTTGTCTGTCAAAAATTATTGGAGCTTGGTTGTGTAGTGTTGCCACATCCACCATATAGACCATCCACCAAATAGACCATTTATTTCTCATGTTTTTACAAATATTTTTGGACTTTTTGGTGCCAAATAACTCGTGAACTACTGGACCAATTGGTAATTGTGGCATATTCATTCTGATAGATGCAATTATTATGCATTCCAGAATTGGTACCACTATTTGAAATTCAAGATCTTTTATTGTTTGTTACAATCATTTCAGTGACTAATGTTCAAATGTAAAACAACAAAATTTGAAATGGTTCAAAAGAATAATTTTTTGTCATTTTATTAGCCCAGCTATACACCCTATTCGTTTGGGATAGACAGACTGGGACACCCTGCATATGTCGACATGGCAAGAGTAAAACAATTTATTTTAAAAATCACTACTCTAGGTACAGACACGTTTCTATATATATCTGACCAATATTATATATTGTGTAATTTCTTCTTTTCACACACAGAATATGATTTTCTAATTTCATAATATAAATTGAAGACGCACAATTATAGACCAATAGTATGATAAAATTACGGAAACATAAATCTTTCGAAATTTGAATGTTCAGTTGTCCGCATTTAATCAGCTATAAATAACATTTGAGGATCTTGTACAGTAACTCGGATTTTTATTCTATTCGCAAAAATGTTGTTATTTTAGATATGTGAAACTTGGAAGGGAAAATTTGATAATTAGGCTCCCGTAATGCGTAGGTGCTGATATGAAAAATTTATTATTCTGAAGACATTTTTTCGATTTGTGTTCACACAATGTATCCATAACAAAGGCACAAGTCACTATGCGTCCACAAAAACGGTCACAAAAGAATGCAATTTGTGACAAAAGTTCAGATACTATATGTGTCCACATACCGGTAGATTATAATACACCCACTTGCGCAGAAAAATTTGTCCTTGGACTAATACTGGCACATGTGCCTGTACAAACACAACTTCTTTACACTACACCAATATTTATTATGTCAAGTTAATTACATAATCTAGTAAGATAAATTAATTTTTTTAATGACATAATAATTAATATAATTTGTTTTATTTTAATTAGTATTACCGTTTTAGTATATAATTATGTATTATAATAATTTCAATCTATTTAATTTTAATTTGTACTTGTAATATATTTTGTCGACTTTCATATGATTTATTAATAAATGTGGATTAATTTAGCTTTTTTCATATCAAAACACAGATTATTTAAAAAAAAAAACATCATAATTGATTGAATATCAGAGAGATTTGGATTTTTGCCATATTATTGACGGGGCTATTTTTCTCTTTATATAGCCGTTTATCATTTAACCTGTCGATGTACAAATTAATGGTATAATAAATTTAAGAACCAATCAATGAGGATTATTTTATCAATTCTTATACTTATCTATAAATATAAAGTATATTTTATTTATTTAGTCATAGCGTCATAGTATGTTTGTATGTATGTAGTGTTGCGTAATGGATCGTAATTGTATTATATATTTAATTAATTAATTAAAATGGTGTTGTGTTATTGCGTGATATTATTTATAACATAATTGTTTATTTATTTACTAATATATATAACGTAGACGTGTATAGAGGATAAATTGAGTAATGCTATAGGCGGACACATATTCAATCTTCTGGATCTGGTTTAGAATTGATATAAGTGATCACGCACTGTCAATAACACACACACACACACACACACACACTCTATATAATAATCTTGAAAAAGTTTATAAATAAATACTTAATAATTTTCAATATTATAGTAATTATAGGAATAAAAATAACATCATTGTAACAGAGTGCGGGCGTAACCAATTTTGATGATGGAACTATTATTACCTATACTTAAGAAAAACTATTGTGGCACTTCGAATTAAATTGTTATAAATTTTTAAACTATGTCATGTTTTGCCCTGCTTCGAAGACATCTGGTGAGAAAATTGACTACCTAAACCTATGTATATTTATGAAGAGTTAAAAATGTTTCTATGCTAGTACTCAATTAGAATACAAAAATAACAAATGCCTGCACAATGTTTTCGGAAAATTGAAAGATCCGACTCTTTTACTGAAGACGATAAATGGTATTTATGGAACCGGAATTCTCAAGTGAGAAAATTTATGTTGGTCAAACATGTAAATGAAGCATTTGTGTGTTAAAAAATAATTTCAAAAATGGTTCAATTAAATATTTTTGCTTCATTCAATTTGCGCAAAAATGCTTAAACTAACTAATGCTTGTGTTTAACATCTGATGTTTAATTTTAGATTTAAATGAAATAAACGGCTCAAAATACTTATTTCATTGATTCATTGAAATAGTATGGCAATATATGGAGATTGATTTGAAAAACTAAATAATAAAATTTTTAAAAATTCGACACACTTACCATCCATTGGAATTGTTTGAAATTGTTTGGAGATTTTGCTCATCATAGAAATTAACCCGCACCACACTGTCTTGGGAAAGTTGTAAAATTTCATAACGATAGCTCAACTTTTTTAACAAAATGTTTTAGTGGCATTTTTTTACATAATGATTTCTAGGACTATACTTAGATATGGTTTTTATAAGCCCACTATAAATCTACTATGCAAAGTTTTATTTAAATTGTGATGAAAAATGACCTTATAATTGACAAAATTTCAGAAAACTCATGGTCATTATAACTGCTTCGAGCCGCATTGATGATTTAACAAAATTACGTGAAAAATATCTAATTAAATCTCTTTTTAACATATACACTTAAAATTTGGTATACATTGGATAGAAAATGCAGGTTCCTACAAACATATTTACATAGATTATTCACAGTATATTAGCAAGTCATATTATTCCAAGTGGAACATATGACATCTACTAAACATTCATTACAGTCAAGTTTGTAAATTAATCCGCTGCATGAGAGTATATAACAATTCACCAATTGTACTGTAATTAACGAAAGATAGATGTTTTCATAATTCTATTATTTTTATATTGGTGATTAGCCGCATAGTGATGTGTGTGTGTTTGTGCAGACATTGTTAATCTTTCAGTAACGTTCAACACCATATATTCAAAGATATTGGTTTTTTATTTTTATTCCATAAACGAACAAATTGTCACCCCACCTGAAAAATGTCAGTATTAAAATAACGAAAAATTTTCCATGCAAATAGCGAGAATTTAACGCGCATTATTTCACGATTAATACACATGAGCGCAATACCATTGAGCTACTGAGTGATTCCTGATACTATATTATATCATCATCACCATCTTTATCTTCATAATCATCATAAAGTCATGTTACTCCAAGTTAAGCGTATTGTCTTCTACGAAACATTCATTATGGTCAACATTAAATTTTGTTTTTCAAATTAGGGGAAAATGCTATCGAAGTACTTAAAATAATTATTTTAGGCTGTCACCCATGAATAACAACGTAATAAAAATACACACAACGTCGTTGACTGCTACAATTTGATGTCCTTGGCGTTGTGGTTAAAAATATGATAAATGCAACACTTTTGCATAACGCTGCACTAACTAACCAAACAACATTCGTTGCTAATTATAGTCAGCATTGGTTACATGTGAGGTCATACGTATGCAAGCCAAAAATTAAATTATCTGAAGTTATATTGAACATATTATTCTCAAAATGAATATATTTTTGAAACACATGAATCATAATCAAATGCTATCAGAAAATAAAATATGTGACACACTGTAGGTAAAAGTAAATATATGCGTACGCTTAATATAGATAAGTAAAAGTCTACTCATACATAAACTATAATAATCTCGGAATATCTTTTAATAAACTTATGTTGTATGTAAGGATTAATATATGCCATAATTAATAAAAAATCGAATCGAATAAAATTGCAAAATCATGGCATTAATTTATAAAAGTTTTGACCAATACGTAAACCGTCGTATAATATCTAAATCCATCATAATCAATCATAATAATGTTAAGTTATAATTATGTATAATGGGAAACTTTGCAGTGTATAGAGTGACAGGAAGTGGAAAAAATAAGAAGAAAAAATATTAAATTGATTTGAATTTGATGAATTTGATTCTAAATATAATATATATTTTTTGCAATTGATTTCTATTTTTAAAATAAAATATAAACAGACAAGTTTTTTTACACATCCAACGCAAAAACTATTTATCTACTGGGCGTAGTAATTTAATAATATATAATTATTATTTTATTAATTGGTTTCATGAAAATGCACTTGTAGATTTTCTTTCGAATTTTTTTTTTCTTTTGCCTATAACCATAGAATAAATACACGCAGAGAAGACAATTTATTCACGATTAGATGAATTTTGTATTGGGCAATGTATTTCATTTGAAATTAATAAAAAAAAACATTCGGATTGATCACAATGCGCACTCTGACGAGTATATATCGTGTAAATCATATGCTTTACCCATATGCTCTGCTTGGATGACTGGAACATCATCATAAAATGCTCTAATCATGACCGGTTTTCAGTTTTGCTAACAGAAAATAGTCACACAGTGATAGATTAGACGAATACGCGCAGGGTGGCTGATGAGAGTATTTCCGTTTTTTCATCAAAAATTCATTCACTTTTTTGGTCTTGTGCAAGGTGGTCATGTAATAAAAACAGCTGTTTTCCCGCTGGATATTCAAGTAGAACTCGACCATACAAACGATGCAAAACACCTAAACTGTATTCTCCATTATCACTCTGGGGCAGCAAATTCCTTATAAACAATAGTTTATGAATTGTTGAAAATTATCAGAAATTTTTTCAATGAATCTTGACTTTTGAAAATGAAATTTCTTTGGTTTTGGCTCGCTCATTCGACTTCCATTCTGCAGATTTACGTTTAGCTACAGGATCATATTTAAAACACCATGTTATTATGGAATCAAGAAAATCTGTGTTGTTTTCAGAAGTTTTAATCATGTCTTTACAATGTTCTATACGAGCGATATTTGTTTTGGTCTTCATTTAATTCATGTGGAACGAAACGAGCACGATTTTTAAGTTCTGGTCGTCTTGATCTTGATCTTAGCATTTAAATTCTCACAAATATTATTGAAATGTGAAAACCAATAATAAAATAGTCGTTGATGAGACATCATCAGCATAAAATTTTTTCCAAACAATTTGTAAGTCTCCGCACATTTTTTCGTTCTAATTTTAAAACTAAAATTTAATATTTGCTCTTTGTTCCGCATTGTATTGTTATGACAAAATCATAAAAAAAAAACTACTTACACTGAAATTCGTGTAACTTTTTAACCTGTCAACTGATTTGCATGTGATTTGAGTGCATTTGAAAGAGAAAAATGTATTTTTTTAAAAATTTTTAATAGTAAATTAATTGATTGTGCCTTGGTGGAGTAAATCATCGCTTGGTATTAAATATAATATCTGAAATACATATATTAAAAGTATTCTTGCTGCCTACGTCGTCGTCCCTCCCACAAATTCCTAATTAACTTCCTTAATCAAATCACTGTAAACTTTATTCGCTTTTATAGAAGTTATACATTCGTATATATTTCAGTAGATTTTCCTATATTTCTGAAGATTTACATTTTCGTGTATGGGCAATTCTAGCACCCATATCTCAGGAACCAAAAGTATGGTAAATGTGTGAAAGTGCTTCATAATATGCAACAGTAAAAAATCCGGTTGCTGAATTTAAACTTGGTCGTACACGCGAGGGACATCCAAAAACTGCATCAACACCAGATATAATAGATTGATGAAAGAGTACGTCATATTTTACATGAAGAATTATTAATGAAAAAGCTGTTTGGAAAAGTGGTACGGCGCACACCTTAAAAATTCAACGGAAACTCAATCGTAATCTCAAATTTGTCAGCGGTATTTGGATTCGTTTTAAGAAGAATAAAACCAATTTTGTGCGTCGTTTTATAACTATATGGATGATACTTGGAACCACCATCATGATCCTAAATTGAAACATAAAAGTTTACAGTGGATGTTCGGCTCCAAATCAGACTAAGCATGAACGAACGGTAAAAAAAAAAGGTTATGGCATCAGTTTTTTTGGGATGCAAAAGGAAATTTATTGATCGATTATCTTCAGAAAGGTAAAACAATCATTTCTTATAGATTATCTAATGTAAAATTTTGAATACATAAAAGCATTTAATTATAAATTCCAAAAATTTGCGGAACTATATAGGTGACACTACTTCCAATTTTTCTGTTCACTCCCACACAACACATAATTTAATTAACTAAAAAATTTGAACTAAATTGTTTAATGATAATAAGTTTTAAGATTATAATGCAACTACATGACGTGACACTATACATCAAATTCGTACACGGGTGGCTACCATATGGGCGACCAAAACATTAAATTGCTGGCGTATAATTTTTATTCATTGTATATTGAAATTTTAAACTTTAATGATGACTTTAATTGTCTGTTGATACTTACACTATATTTAGAACAAAATATATATTCACGATAACAGCCAGTTTAATATTATAAATATAAACTATTCCAATAATGGTGTTACCATAAAAATATAATATTATTTTAGTAATATTTTGCGTTTTTATTTTGTACATTATTATATGATTTTATTTGATGTAATAATAGTAATATTATTATGTGAAATTATCATCATAATAATCATCATCATCATCATCATCATCATCATCGGCATATCATAATATTGTCAGTTTTTGTGTACGTGTTTTCTAGTACCTTATGCAACATGGTTTTTATTGTTATTGTTATTATTACTCGAGTAAATATTATTTATTAAATAAAAATCCGATAATAATTTTACTAATCATTATCGTGTCTTATTAATAATAATAATAATAATAATAATAATGATAATAAAAAATAATAAATAATGTTTATGTTAATGAATTACAATAATAGTATGAGAATGAGAGGGTATGAGTATAAATAAACAAAAATAAATGTATTATACTAAGCACGCAATTAGGGAAGGGATGATTCACGTATAAAATTTGTCATCCTGATCCTATTGGACTATATATAGTTTAGTAACATGAATGAAAAAAAAATTGGTGGAACATTTACAAAACAATACCGCATCGCTTTACTTCGTTGTGTTTATTCGAGGTATGAGTTCATGTCATTCCGTGTTCGCTTTTTGCGTGCCAACACCTATTTTATGAATTAATATATGATAGTTTGGATAAAAATAAGAATTGTGGATGTAAATATAGGTTCAATTAAATGATTCAAAGAGTGTGCAGCCTAATATTATTATTGTTGTGTTGGCGTGACCTTTTGTCATATGTATAGTCCAGCTGTAATTTTCCAATCTGATATATAGTAAAATATTGAAAGTATCCACCCAATTTATTATGAAGATAACATTTTTCTATACTTTATTGTTGACATTTACTTTTGTGTTACTAAAAATGTAAAAGTTAAATTAAGTTACCGATGCACTTTTATAAGAATTTCATTATTATTTTTATTTAACACTTTTAGATTATCTTTTAGATATATTTTTAAGTTTTATTGCCATTTGTCATTTGAAGCGTATCTGTAACACGATAAATTGTTATTTTTTGTATACCTTGTTCCATTTCCATGAATCTAATTGAAGATTTCTTGCAAAAACTTTTATAAAATCCCTAACTTTTTCAATATTTTCTTCAATAATCACTTTACATAGGTGAACTAAAAATTTCATCATCATTAACATTTTCTCTACCGAATCTTAGAATAATCGAATCGAAATAACCACTCAAGAATTTGTGTTTTGGATAAACAATTATCGCACCATAAACAATTTTAAGCATTTAAAGGATTTGAAGAGTTTCTTCGGGCGCTGTCTTACCATTCTTACAACACAATTTAATATTTAATTTTTATTCTTTATAAATGTGTTTCGACCGACACACACAAAAAACCAGCTGCAACTTTTTGTGTTGCACTTTCGTTTCTACTGAATGTAATGAAATTTTGACAGTTTGTTGAGGAATGTTCACAGAACTTAATCATAAAAATACTATGACATGACACGCTATACGAATGCTATGTTTTAAATAGCCATACCGGTTTGTTATGGGACAGAGGGTGTATATTTTTTAATAGTAAAAGCAAAAGTAAGCGCTGGAAAACTCTCTTTATAAACTTCAAAACGTAGTATATATAACATTAGATTGAAGTGTAAACGAGATGTATTTTTTTATTCGCATGAAAATGGAAAGTGCTGTACCAAATATCGTCATTTGCGGGAAGCATTATTATTATTATTGTTTTCAGTAAAAGAAAATCTGCTGCTGAAATTGTGACTTAATATAAAAAATGAATTTACAAATTTTTAGGGTAAAAAAGATTGAGTACAGCTTGGTGAAGATGATCCATCATAGCCAATGCTGATAAGGTTATGCTCTGTATTTGCTCGTATCAAAATGATGTTGTGAACATCTGAAATTGTAGCTGGTGATGTCTACCGACAATAACAAATGTGTTTTAAGCAAGTGGTGATGGAAAAACGACCAGAATGGGTCGAAATAAACATAAGAAATTAATTTTTCAACTTAACAATGCAAAACCTCCTCATACTACAAAAACGTCGTAAAAATTCACTTAGAAAGGCATGACTGGCAACCCCGGATTTTATTATTTATTATTATGGTCGATGCAGTCAGCTATACTGCACGCACGATACACATTTTATGAAAGTATCAAGCATTGGTTTTACGTATGGATCATTCTTCATTCCGTAACTTGCCTAAACGTTGATGGGAGAAGGTTGTCGCTTCTAATGGGACATACATTGAATAATGTAACACTTTTATACATTTTCTAAATACAGATTGTAATTTTAACAATAATTTATAATTTGTTTTTCGAACATTTTTTGTCACTATTGTTTTTCTCATAAGTTTTCAGTTCATTAAATTGTCTTAATTCTATTTTAGCAGTTTAAAAAATGCACGTATTGACTTTGATGAATATTTCTTTATTAATCTTATTATACCTTTTTATCCTTTAGTATATGCCTGCTGATCTTATTGTATGCTATCAATACATATAATTATGGTTTGATTGCTTGAAAGCTATTCTATGGAACGACGAAAGGTTAAATATAAATAATTCCACTATTATTTGCAATTTATTTGCATATTATTGATTTTACGCGAACCTTTAATAGTCTCAAGTAATTTTATCATGTTGAAGGTGTTTAAAAGCCAAATAATACCGGATTAATTTTATTACAAGCATTTAAACAACACAAAACACATCGTGGCAACATGTGGCTACGACGAAAGTTATTAATGTTGGAATATTTTTGTGTGGAAATTTCATGAGAAGAATTAATCGCTTAATTGGATCACATTGAAATTATTTTACTGTATTATTGAATATTAATTTCCGTATGTTGAGAGAAATAAATGTTAATTTATTTTGTTCTCTTTATAAGGTAATGGATCCAATATCTAACAACAGTGTTCCAATGACAATCATTTTTGAATTTAAACTAATGCCGCTGGATTATTATGAATGAATTTGCTGTTTTATTTGCAGCAATTCAATCTGCGGTTGTTCATTTAAATTACTAAAATACTGTCCCATTGAAAATTATTAAATTAATACCATTGTCCAAAGTAAAAGTTTCCTTAACATGGGAGGGACTGGACCGACTACCTTATGTTGAATAATGTGTTTTTTTTTGCTTTCAATTTCATATAAGATAAAATACATTATTATTTTATTGTAGTTATATTAAATAATAAACAATTTTGTTTGAAAATGTTTGTATATGACTCTGTTTATTTTCGTTATACTAGTACCTAGTACTAGTACTTAAAAAAATAATATAATCATATACTATTGTTGTTGGTAGTAGTACTAATTATTGATTTCAAGTGTATTTCTCTTATAGTAATATTAGTAATAATAATGATAATAATAATAATAATAATAATAATAATAATATTTCATTATATTTTTGTACATATTTTACGCCAACCGTTGTGCGTTAATTTTCATATAAGAACTGCTCAGAGCAACGCAACTTAAAAATTCATATAAGGTTTAATCAAAATCGGTAAAGAAATGCCCAATTTATGAAAAAAAAACTTCAAGTAACTGAGTTGTGAAAAATGGTTTAGTGAATAGAATTTTCAAAATTTTAATAGAAAATGTTCATATAATCTCAAATTATCCACATTTAAATGGAAATTCATAAAAATCGGTTGAAAAATGACCAATTTATTAAATCCCGGGAATCATTTGTCACTCACTTCCTCCATTGGATGTTAATTTTGCAGAAATCTATTATATTTAAAACAAGTGCAGAGTGGCGCGTATCCGGAAAAAATATACCATAACTTTGTTGAATTAATTTTAAAATTAAAAATTGGTCCAATCTAGCATGACTTTCAAGATGATATTAAGATGAAAATGTTTTTATTATTATTAGAGGTCTACTATAAAAGATTCCAGCTATCAGATACTTTCTATTTCGCATGATCTATATTTTAAATTAAAAAAGTTATGAGAATTTTATGTTATTTATATTTTTCCGTGCGATAAACCTGAACATATTGGTTTATACTTGACATAACGACGTTGTCTACACATTGTTGCAACGTCGATGCGATGTCTTATTAACAGGTTTAATCAAATTTATTTCTTGCATTAAAGTCGCAGTGCAACATCGCTCAGAAATGCCATACCGAATAGTTGTTGATACGATGTTGTAACGTCGATGCGATGTTATCTGATGTGGATGCGACACTTAGAAATTACCGAAATTCAAATCGAATACAAAACCGATAACAATAGAGCAAAAGTTTTAATAGTTTTATGATATATTTTCGTATGCAACGCACAGTATAAATTCAAATATATATTTTAATTTGCATTATCTCAATTTCTAAAACAGATTTGTCCACAATTTTATAATTTATTTTTTCCAATAAAAGATGCATTGGAATGGGTGTCCAAAGAATGTCCATAGATTTTCCACTTAATATAATTGTATTTTATTTAAGTCAATTGAAATCTTTGAATTGTCAGCGTAATATGTCCATCATATATCCGCGCCGTATTGTATTCATAATTTATTTAACCAATTATCCAAGACAGTGTCTACAGAGACTTGTCGCATGACGTATTTTTGTCAAAATTCGTGGATCTACCCATAAAAAATATGAAAAAAATTCTACGAATATTCTGTGGATTAATAGCAACGAGAAATAATTCTAAGGAAATTTTAAATAAAAATCCATGGACAGGGTTGTACTGATTATATAAAATTTCAGCGGAAGAAATCTATTAATATTGCCTCGCATTGACACTACGGATTACTAATTTCGGATATTTTTCGGACAAACTACGGACAGCGTGTTACCTAGGGTTTGATTATACAATATAACGTTGTTCTTTATACAATATATTATATCCATTACATTTATACATATTTAATTTCGGTAAATTAAAATAAAGTAAATGTTGAATGTATGAATGATGGCGGTATGGATTTATGTTTTTATGACAAGGGTTTTTTAAACTGTGTGAGAAGGGAAACAATAATGAGTATGCAAAAAAAAAAAAATAAAATAAAAAGACATTACACCTTTTAATATTAAAATAATAATTAGTTACACAAAATACATTATTATAGTTTAAATTTCACTCCATTAAACCGACCAACCAACCAACCATCCAGTTATTAAGAAGGAAAAATTCTTTTCCCCCACAACTAATTTAAAATATTGATTTAAATCTATATGGATAGAGACACGGCAGGCAAATGGAAGATTATCTTTTAGTTATTCGACATAGGTACTATTGGCATTATCATAACGAGATTTTTAATTTAATGTTTAGGCAATTCGGGTCTGTAGTTTAACGCCATTTTTGGCGCATAGACGTAAGTGGATCTATCATAAGTTACTATATTCACGATTTGTTCAGTAAAGGAAAGACACAATTGGACTAATTTGAGTTAAAAAAGAATCGTTTGAAAGGTCTTTGTTATAACAAAAAAGATAGCTCTATCGTAGAATGCTATTATATTTTTATTAAACTATTTCTATTCATGTTGAAATATTAAATGAGAGAACACAGAACAGTATTCAATAATTAAATTGTTAATGTTTTGAAATGGCAAGCAAAGCAACACAATTAGCCACCTCGTGGTGTAGCAATTAGTCATATAGTCATGAATCTACAACTCATATACCGAATACAATAACCACTGAGCCATTGTTGTATATTAAAAAATTAGTATATAGTGCTAGTGATTATTTTACGAATTATTAAGTTATCGATTAGTGTTGGAAGCTATAATGCTGGTAAGAAAGGTAAACTAAACAACTAAAATATAACAACTTCATGGGCTACTAAGTTGACCAAGTTGATATTTTCTGCTGAGTATTGGTAGTGTAATATGTTAATATGTTGCGAATGCAACTATCGTATAATTGTCATAGTTATTCAGATTTAATATTGTAATCGAATAGCTAACACAAGTATCCAGAAACTCACAGTTGGCTGAAGAGTATGTCATTTTTCAGGTAAAATGAATTGTTAGCGATAATGGTTTTTTGTTTTTTGTGGGTTAATTAATTGAATCTCAAATAGTTGCGGTGGCCATAAATTTTACTAAATTCGGTATTGAAGCCAAACAATCTACATAATTGGAAGGGACGCCAGCGTTTCCCTATCTAAAATTATTTTCTATCATTCAGCTAACAATTGAAATACCACAATTCAGTTAAAGTGTAACAACCACAACGTTTCCGCAGCCAGCATTTGGTTGCTGAAACCATACATTCTATTCTGTGTAACTTGGAAATATTGTGATATTACTTATATGGTAGTCACTAGTGAGTATAAATAATATACAAATAAATGATAGATTATGGCTGATGCTGGTCTATCAAATTTATACGCATTTCAGTTGGTGTATAATATGTTTGCTATACTATAGAAAAGAACGGAAAGAAAATATAGACAAATATTCAATTAAATTCCATTAGGAATAAACAAATGGATTCGCCGTAATCATATTAAATATCTGGGGGATAATGTTAGATAGTATATGGTTTTTAAAACTGAAAGTTGTATCATGACATCACTATATTGGTTTTACTTACACGGTAGAATGTAAATAGTGTGGTGCCTAAGTCTAAGATTAAACAATAAAATACAATGACTAATTTGAATTCGGGTTAAGAGATTTTTGCCTTACACAGCCATAACACAGCGGCATTGGGAATATTATTCTTTTGAACATTTTTGCCAAACAATTTGATGGGAAAATATTACATAACAATTGATGGATGGTCAAAATCGCAGCATGATTACAGACATTTTAAAAATTTGGTCGAGAGGAGTTTAACGTAGAAATAATCTTTTTTTTTAATAAACCTATTTAAAATTATTGTCGCCTTTCACGTCGGCAATGGATTGATACAAGTAAAACATTGTCCTTTGCAAGAAATTGCTGGCATACGGACGATTCTTTGTCGAAATCATTATTGCGGTTATCTATGTTTACAGACTGCAAACTCGTCGGATGCGCTGCGGTATTCTAATTGCATGTGTGTATCCTTTAAATAACCACAATTTTAAGTTCAATCATAGAAAAAACATTATATTAATTTTTAAAACATGATTTTTATTCAACATAGGATTCATTTGACTCAATACAGCAGCGTTTGGCACGATCAACTAATGCATACATAGATCGTTTTTATGTCGGTTAATGCAATGTTTTTCATCACCTGCGTTACCTGCGTGCTTGGATGTCTGGAACATCATCATAATATGCTCCTTTCATGGCATTTATGCGCATGATACAAAATGGTGTATGAGAATATTAGACACGGTGTAAAATTGCATATTTACTGCTTATAGTAAAATTGAAAAAATTCAAATTTATTTTCTATTTCCAAAATTAATGCAAGAAAAATAACACGTACACATGAAATTCCCTCCGTTCGCCGTCACCTTCGTCCCCACCGTCGTCATCTCACATATAAAAAATATTTATAAATCTAATCAGACTTGACATTTGACATTTTATAAATAAATATAAATTGCGTTGTTATGATATACCCATATTCGATAGTATAAGTATATATAGATGCCTTGTTATAAGTATAGCAAAAGCATAGCAATTCACCACCATTGCCAATCAATGAAATAAAAAATATTTACATATACACAAAAATAAAAAAAAAAAAAATAAAGGCATGAACTTTCTTATCATTTTATAAATAAGAATTAAATATAAATATATAAACACATGAGAAAAAAAAAAGAATCATATTTTATTAAATAATTGAGTGAGTGTCAAATATCCATTCCATATGTGTCAAATTAGAAAAATTAAATTTTTTAATATTATTTATTTCGAAAAAAATTCCAAAAACCATCAGAGAGGAGACGACACTTTCCCAACCACAGCCACAGCCACAGCCGCACACACAAACAAACACACACACACACACACAAACACAAACATGAAAAAATTGAAAATTAAATAGGAAAATATTTTAGAGAAAATGAAAAACTGAAAATAAAAAAAAATAATAAATATATAAAAATCGATAAAATGTGAGAAATATTTGTACATAAAACTGCGTTCATTTGCTATATAAAAAAAAACAAAAAACAACGTATTTTCGATCAGGAGCGGCCGGAAATTTTTTCGGAAAATCACTTTTCATGAATTTCCAAATTTTCTAATTATGCGAGCCATCGATTTTGAACGGATTTCCAAGTTTTATTACATAATTATAAAATTTAATCAATGTGTCGTCTTTCATAGAAGAAAAGTTTCTTTCGAATTGTTTCTGATGTTTCAGAAAATACAGTCGATTGCCCAATAGAAATTTTATATGAAATATTGGATTCTGTATAAAATTTTTGGTACCGTTTATTTTATTTGGCATACTATTATTGTTCTAATTTCTCTTACATCGGATGGACTATATTTTCTCACCGTGTGAAGCAATTCTAAAACTTTTCTTCTATTTCATAGACGACAAATTGATTAAATGTTTGTAATTATGTAATAAAAATTGGAAATCCGTTCAAAAACCTAGGCTCACACGTAATTAAAAACTTTTGATAATTCATGAAAAGCGATGTTCCGGAAAAATTTCCTTTGGCCCCTCGAGCTAATATTTTACAATTTATTAAATATTTGTATAGTGATTTTAATTTAAAATTATATTTGGAATAAATTTATTCAAATATTTGTCCAGGAGCTGACGCCACTGTTTTATATATTATACAAAATATGGTATGGTATGGATGGCGTATTAAAATGTTGTACCCATTTTTATATTTTTATATATTGTATTACTTTTTGTATGCTCTGCCGGGGTAGTGTATGAATAAAGACGAACCGTGTCGGTGGGTTAAAAAAGGATTTTAATTTTTGGTATTTTCATTTTTTTTTTTTGTAGCTCGCACATCACGTATATCATCCACACAGAAATTTCTCCATACGCATTTAACACAACCATCAACAAATAAAAAAACTAACCAAGAAAAAAACAACCATATTTTATTTTCCATCAAATAACAATATTTTATCAGCAGCCAACATTTTATAAAAGAACAGTTTTATATATATTGTTTAATAGAAGAAGTGAAGCAGAGGAGGACGTATGTGTACCATATAAGAATGCGGTATGGTTTTTTTTTCTCCTTTTTTGAAGATGATACACCATCCACACACACACACACACACACAGCCACACACACACACAGGATTATCAAGAATAATAATTTACAATATTTTTGTATTTTCATTAATTTAAAAAATAATAAATATTTTAATATTTTATAATTTTACATACTTGAATTTTCCTTTTTTGTCTTCTTATTATTACTTTGTTTTATTCTGCTGTTATATTATTATTATTATTAGTAGAAATGGTGTTGAATGTTGAATTGATTTCTTGATGGTGTGCGCGATTTACTTGGCAATGATCGAATGATATATAAATATTTATATATAAAACACAAATATCTTATTAAAAATTTATTTGGAACATTATTTTTTCTTAATTTTTTTTTTTCTTATCAATTCACAATTACTACAAATTTTAATTCCTCATTTATGTACCGAAATTTTATCAGAAAATTTATCACCCCGCATTACTTTATATTGGTTTGTATATTATCGCTTCACACCACCACCATACACCACCACTAGAATAATATAATCTTAAAATTTTATTGTAAACAAAAATATTTGTAAACGAAAAACAAAAGAAAAAAAAAAAAAAAATTACTCAAATCTTTTATAACAAAAAAAACACTACCGAAAAATAAAATATTAAAACAAAATCCAACTAATCAGCTGCAAAAGCAGACACGTTGTCGATTAATATCCCAAATAATTGAATTGCTTAAAGAAATTAAAACAATATATTTAAAAAAATTTTGTTATAAAATAAATGAAGAAAATTGATTTTTGTTGTTATTCATTTTGTTTTAAAAACAGAAAAACAGAAAAAAAAAATACACAAAGATTTTTTTTTTCTTTTTATTATCTGAATCTGATTTATACTAAAACAAAAAAAACGAAAGGAGTCAAACTGGTCAGACTGCTGCTGCTGGTACTGATACTGAATGAATTGTGCTTATGAGTATAGTCTGTAACTTAACTGTACAATATACTCTTTCTTGTTGCTGCTCCAAATTATTGCAACAACAAATATTATTATAATTCAATATTAACGTTGCGTCGTAATGTACTACGTACGTACTATAATTAAATTTTGAAATTTCGTTTCTCTTTGAATTTATATTATTATTATTGTGGTGCGCATATGCTTTAGTAGATTTTGATGGTGGTAGTAGTAGTAGTATAGTATCGAAATGGTTTTTGTTGTTATTATATTATTATTATTATTATTATTATTATTATTATTATTATTATTATTATTATTATTATTATTATTATTATTATTATTGGTAAGAATTGTATATTCATGGTTTTTATTTTTGGTTTTTTGTTTCATTATAATATTTTTATACACTCAGTGACATAGAAACCGGTTCAGTGTTAATATTTGGTTTACATTTCCTCAATACATATCGTTTATTTCATATAAATATACAATTACAGCCAAACCACAATAAGAGCAACACATCCAATATAATCGCAACATCTATTAGGTGTACAAGTTGAAAATCGGCTCGAAAGTTAAAACATATCTAAACGCACCCAATTCACCTTAAATGCGCTTCCGCCATTTTGAATATATGTAGCTTTTGTCATTCATTGATGGTTACCATAAGTTTCAGTTGTTTAAAAGTTGTCGTACAGTGTGTATCACATTTATAAAATATGGATTACGACAAAAGCAACATTTACACCATTTTGTTTTCAAATGAAAAAAAATGGTGCTTCGACTTTGGTTGGGTCAATATTCTGTAAGTCATTCAAAACAGTAAAAAAAAAAAGTGGTTTGCAAGATTTCGTGATGGAAATTTTAGTTTTAAGCATAATCCAAGTCCAGTAATGCAGTAAAAAAAATTTGAAGACTAGGAACTACAAATTTTATTGGATAAAGATCCATGTCAGAGTTTGCAGAACAGTTAAGAGTTACCCAACAAGCAATATCTTTACGATTGCATACAATGGGAATGATATACAAAAAGAAGGAAAGTTGATTCCTTATAAACTGACGAAAGCAGAAAGCAAAAAATATCTAAAATATCTGCATGAATTTGCTTTATCAGTACAAAAGAAAATATATTTTGCACAAAATCATTACAGATGATGAAAAACGGATTTGGTATTACAATCCTAAACGAAGAAAAGCATAGGTTGATCCAGGTCAATCACCAAGTGCAATTGCAAAAACAAATATTCAGACCAAGAAAGTGTTACTGTGTGTGTGTGTGTCTGATCAGATTGTAAGGGAGTCAATTACTATGAGCTTCTGGAACCTGTGAAAATTGTTAAAGGTGATCGTTACCAGATCAAATTTAGTAATGCTCTGGAGATACAAAGACAATTTACGGGCCAAGGAAATCGGAAAGTGATATTGTTGCAACAACAAAAATTACTCATTCGATTTAGATCAAATTTTGAATATAAGTCTAGTAAATACTAGTACGAAAGGAATGGTTTCCTGGATAATTTCCCCGGTACCAGAACAATTGGATCATTTCACGCATCGGATTTTGATCAAATTTAATATGTACATTCAAAATCCTAGAATCTGATTCATTAAACTGGCCTGAGTATCGATTCTCCAGAATATTTTTAGGAACTGTTCAAATTAAGATCCCATTTCACACCTACATACTAGATTTGATCAAAATCGGATAAGAAGTTCTAAAAGCCTAATCAGAAAATTGCTGTATCGATTTTTCATAACTGCCTTAGGAACGGTTCATATAATCCCATTTAAACGTACAAAATTTCATCAAAATTGGATAAGACAACCCTAAATTTACCTGAATAATTAACCCACTGAATCAGGAAAACTAAACTGAGTATCGATTTATCCGCAAATCTCCGTAGGAACTCTTTATATAATCCTACTTTAAATCCACCTACTAAATTTCAGCAAATTCCGATAAGAAATAGCCCCACTTGTCCAAACTTATGGAGAACGTCATAGAATACTCTCCTGCGATTATCGATTTGTCAGAATTTCTTTAGAAACTAACACCATAACAAATATCATCAAAATCGAATGAGAAATGGCAAAACTGTCCAGGTTAATGTTATCATTTTTAAAAAAATTCGAAAAAATTGATTGTATTACTTTACATTAAAGTTATGTTCTAAATGTTATCAAAACTGTACTAGAACAGTTTCGGTGTCCGTTCATGTTGCTCTTATAATTAATTTATATTTGCATTCCAGTGCAAATGTGCTGAATAAATTTTATTTCGCTGCACCCAACTCAACTTCAGTTGACCCAAAGCAGGCATTAAAATTAAAATAATTGAATCCAACTATGTCTTCCATCAGTGATGCATCCGCAAAGATTATCCGATTCTTTTTCATAAAGCAATTTATGCGATAACTTTCTCGTACTATCCCACTTTCTTGCAGATTTATTCCGTTGACATATTCGCAGTTGCTTAATGTTACATGTTACAAGATCCGAGACCAGCAACTGTCATTGTAAAAAACAAATCCAGCGGTAGCAATCTCAGTAACACCTTCAAGACAATGGTGTTCGTATGTGTACGAAATTCGCCATAAATAGATTTCGTGTTAAAATTGATCATAAGCCTCAAGTCAATAAAGAAGTTTCTAACCATTCCTTCCGTCACGATTACAACGCATGAGTTAAAATTGTTAAAATGTAAAATTAGTCATAATTATGTTCCGTGAAAAATATACGTCTGATCATTTATCGAGATATTTTGATAGAGAGATAACAACAACAAAGTGCGTAATACTAAAATAGTAGATTTGAGTGAAATGGTGTGTAGATGCGAAGATTTGTTTCTTTTGGAAGTTGCATAATCATTCATTTTTGATATAACCTAAAATAGGAAAATTTAAATGTAAACAGGTTATTTTAGTTTCATTTTTAAGCTACCAAATTTAAATCGTTGCATACCGCCAACTAATTTTGTATAGCGGTGTGAAAGCAGGATATAATATATACTTTTTTTATTTGACTATTGATTCCGGTAACAGTAATCTGAAAAACCACAAGAATGTTCAATTTTTAAACCATGGTTTTGCAAAATGGTGGCCATTCACCAATGAAATGGTCTCAACCAGTAATTATAGTTATATTAGGAATATTTGAATTCGCTATATTAGCACCCGCGGAAAAAGATGGAACTAGAGTCCAACAATTATACAAATATTTAGAACTGATCATATTTAATTTTCAATTTATTCAATATTTTAAGTTTGTCGAAAAAATTATACTCTCGTAATTTTAGTTGGATGAAGAGCTCGCGGAAATAGTCTCACGCAACACAAATCTATACTGAACATTATTAAATGGTTAAGTTCAAAAATAAAAACTACATACAATCACAATCCAATCGGGAATGTTTTAGTCGTATCGAAGCGACCAGTAAAAAGTGGGAATAGTGTCAACTTATTCCACAAATCTTTAAAACTTAATCATGAAACACTTCAGTAAAAGAAAAAAAAATAATGAAAGGGAAAAAATTAATAAAATCTCATTAACTAGAAAAAATGTATGATAAAAATGTGTATTTTCGTTTTTTGACTGGAAGAATTAAAGCTAAAATCATTAGTTAAGTGTTTTACTTCAACCATAAGTCCATTCATTTAATTGTGCGAGAAATGACGAACTTAACTTTTCCACACTATGATTCAATAAACATATATCGGCTGAATTATATTCGTTGTGCTCTCGTATATAGTTTTTGTAAATAACCAAGACATTATAATTTACATAACCAGAACAATTTAATTAAATTACAATCACTTGTCCAAAATCAGCTGTCACCACAGAGATATATTGACTTATTTAAATATTTATGGTTTGCAAATATATGCCTGAGAAGTATTTCCAATTGATACATTACAGAAAACCAATTACTAACTAATTATAATCAATGTATTATTTATATATAAATGTATATCAAGAACTTTAAAAATTATCGGAATTTATGAAAACTGCTGTGGATATGGAGTAAAATTTGATAAAATGAAATAAAAATTGTGTGTACAATTTTTTGAGACACCCTGTATTTCCACCATTTTGATCAGCTCAATCGCTATACTGACATGATTTTAAGATTCTTTCAACCAAAGTACCTCAGATACATTCATAAAAATGAAAATTTTACTTTTAAAAAATATTTTGCATTTGAAACATCCTGTTATAAAAATATAAATCAATTTATAACTGGTGATCCTATATTAAAAAAATATGGCTCAAATTAAAAGTGAAGAATTTCGGCATCGAACTTATTTAAAGTAAATTTTTAAAAAACTTGCTCTTGACAAAATTACCCACGGAGAGCTCGTTACCTCTTTCAAAGTGAAGTTGAGGAAAAAAACATTTGTTTGTTCTATACTATGATGAGCACTACAACCTGGTTAAGTTTCTTTTGGAACCGGGAGGGAACACGTCAGGTGGTTAATAGTAAAATTTCCGGAAATGATTTAGTTATAATTATTATCAAATATTATTGAATTAGTTTCTATGTCACGTAGTGTACTTAATAAGCACTAGCGTTAGTATAAGTAATTAAATAATATAATAGTATATAAGAGACAGAGCAAATAAATTCAGCAATATTGTTGCTGTCGTAAATATATAATATTGAAAGTGGATATTTTATTGTTATTAAGTTGTTACGTCGTGCGTCGTCATCTTTGCTGTTGCCACTGTACACTGTAGTCGTATTAGTATTTAGATAGAAATTTTCACTTTTTTGTAATATTATATTGTTTGTTGCGTCACTTGCGCGCAGCCTAATGATTTCCAAATTAATATAGAATTTCATATATTAACTGCGCATACTAAAAAAAATTGAATCCAAACAATAATTCTCTGAACATTTCAATTTTTTTCATCTCATCCCATATTTCAGAGCACAGCAGAGGATAAATATTTTAATTCCATGAAGTGTACTCTTACAGTAGTTTTGTTGTTGTTTTTTTAATAAATATTATTTCGATCCGAAAACGTTTCAATTTTTCCAGTTTTTTTTTTCTTAACTTACACTATATATTTTAATCATGTAATGTACAATAATTATACACTTACACACACTCACACATTCACACACACAATCACGGAACAATAATATTCAGTAAATATCTTATAATATAATTTGTGTGAAATTATATAATAATAGCTTCAATTATATGAAATGATTGTGTTTAATAATATGTAATAATAAAAAAATATAGTTACAATGCATAAACTAGTTTTCTTCAAAATGTAATTACTAACTAAAATTGAATGAATTATGAAATGAGCAACCGTAGAATAGTAAAATATTGATTTATATAATATTTCTAAAATTTTCTATTATTTTATGATGTATAACATTTATTGTATCTGGCTGGATTTAATGGAGAGTGTACAAAACGAATAGAAAACTTAACCTCCGAGAGATGTGAATAAAAATTATAATATTCAATATAAAGAGATAGGCATAGGAAAGATTAAATGGGGAAATATTAAGGTAAATGTTACAGATTCAGTCTTTGAATAAAAATATTTCTACAAAGAGTGAGACCGAAAACGGCCTATTTCATGACAACCTCATTGTTGTACCAATTTGTTCTGATCATAGATTTGAGTCAAAAGCTGTATTGTTTTGCGAAGTTTGGAGTTAATCCTACTTGGTTCCTGATGGATGAGGGCTAGAACACTCGGTAGTGCAGTTGCTATTGCGCTGATATATATTAATCATTAAATATAGCGGGTTCAAATCCGCTATTTTTCATAGGAAATTTTTCAGTATTTATTTTAATACTAAAATTTTTCTGCTGGGTGACCATTTATTCGTTGATGGAATAAAAAGAAAAACGGATATTTTTGAAAATATGGTGTTGGACGCTATTCAAAGATTAACAATGTCTGCACACACATAACTATGGGCTAATCACCCATATAAAAATAATAGTATTATGAAAACATCTATCTTTCGTTAATTACAGTACAGTACAGTACATTACACAATTGGTAAATTGTTATATACTCCCATGCGGAGTAATTTACCAACTTGGTTGTAATGAAAGGTTTATTAGATGACATAAAAGCTCCACTAGGAGCAAAATATGAGTTAAAAAAAAAAAAAAAAAAGTATGAGGGCTAGAAGTACCGATAGACGAAAATGCAAATTTTCGAAAATATACAAATGTATAACTTTTATAAAGGAGAATAATGTTTACATAGACTTGGTTAGAGTTAATTAGGGATTTGGAGGGAGGAGGCATACGGATACTTGGCGACATGAAGATATTTTCGAGTCGGAACTTTCGACTTGCGAGTCATCATGTCGTATCTGCTCACGACTGACCAACAGAGATGGGGTTTGGATAGGGGTGTTGGTGAGATTGGGAGTGGGATTGGTTTTGAGAGTATTCGTGGTATTGGTAGTGGGAATAGAAAGAATTATAGTCTAAAACGGATGAAATGATAGTTGCTGAGAATGGACGGTTTGGAAAGTCGAATGAAGTGTTTTGGATAGAGAGCGATGCTGTGAATGAAACTTAATTGTTTGTAATTCTAGCAATTTATATGGAAACATCAGAGATATTGTGATAGGGTGTATTTTATTATATTGGGCATATCCAATGTACCAGATTATAATGATGATATGACTATATTCGAGAGATGCCCTTCATATATATAAGAACAAAAATATTGTGATTTTTCCCACTTCAAAAACGAGATTACATGTCAGCCCTAACAAGTACAGGCTCAGTAACAACAATGTCATGCCTAACACAGTCTATAGAAGGGTTTGAACTGTACTTGCTTCAAACATTTGAACTAGAAATATTTCAATTTTAGAAGTTATCATTAATGTTTAAATTAAATTAAAATACAAGAACACCGCATTATTAATGGTATTATTGCGATAATTCAATTGGAAAATAGGTGGATAACATATAACCGACCGCCCGTAAGGCGAAATAACATATTGTGTCTCCTGATTTCACAAATCTTGTAAATTTATCGCACTCTTTAGTGGAAAATTAAATGATAATCTGCTAACAATTCTAATTAAAATATTTCAGTCCTATTGCGGAACAAATTATTTAGCACTAATAAGTCATACAAAATAATAATTAAATAAAATATAAATCTTTCTATAATTGCTAACCAATTGTTGAATTATTATACAACCCCATGCGGAATAATTCACCCATTTTACTGTAATTAATAATTGCTGAATGCTATATTCTCCTCGCATGTAGTTACATGGAAGCAGTAACCGGAAGAAGTCGATTAAGTTCATCTATTTCTGTAAAAACGTTAGAACTATTGTCATATAAAACATTTATTCCGAAAATTTCAAGTAAACCGAATAATAAATACTCGAACAATTCTGAAATGTTACATAATTTCTTAAAACGTCTCAGTATTTGGTGTCAATATTTGATAATATATCAATAACTATAATGAATTTGCAGTATCATTCCCAAGAAACACCGATCAGAATATGTAGAAATCACGATGAAGTTGTTTTTCGACACTGATAATTCTCCACCGCGTGCAGTAAACGAGCAATGATTTGAATCAGTTGGTTGGAATTTATTGCAAATATAAGCTGATGTATTTATAAGATTCATAAAACATTGAAAAGCGATATTCGATTCTTGGATTGCATCTAAAGAAATGTTGATGCAACCCCGATTCGGCAATTCTATAAACAAATTATTTTGTGTATTTCAAAAATAAACTTGTATTTAAAACTATACGTTCGTTTCCTATCATTATCTGTATATGTTTGATAATAATAGCACCGCGCCGTATAATGTTAAGGCTAAATTGGAATTGGAATTGGGAATTTTTCTACTCGCAACATATTCTACTCAACATCCATGAAAGCTACATTGAACAAAAATGTATCTAATGCTAATAAATTTGGATATTTTTAAAATTTAGAAATGAGAATGCTGAAATTGGAAAAGCTGGCGGTTCACCGTTCACCTTGGGATTGGGAATTGAAATATCATATAAAGCTCCATGCAAAATTTCAGTACCGCAATTCTACTACAGTCATTCTCCAACACACCAAACAAACTTCCAATAGTTATATATTCAGAAGTGGAACCCATCAGTGAATAGAGCCATATATGTACCAATCACTCAATTTGTTCACGCTTACCTCCCAATAATACGAAATATTCTTCTAAAAGAAACTAAAAGATTTGCATCAGTTGTACGCATTCAAAAGTTAACGATCGCCATATGCTCAAAAACATTCTAATAATCGACACAAGGTATTTGATGCACTTGTTGTGAACGCGCAAATAGATGTATCACAGTTGAAGGATAATATTTCGTATATAAATAATATAATAATTTTTTGTTTATATATTCTCATTATTTTTGAGACTGAGGGTGTAATCGTTTGCAAAAGAGAAAAATATATCTAATCGAAGCGAACTATTGAATTTTTTGAGATATTCTTAAGGGTATTAAATACACTGATTGGTATAAATTGGTATATGCGAAATAATTTACCTATACAATAGAATAAAATAGTTGATACATGGTTATTGGAATGTTCTCGGACCAGTTACTGATTGTCTTACCATATACTTAAAAAAAAATACTAATCATTTATAAAAGTAAAGTTGAATAAAATAAATGTTATATATTAAATAAATTAATAAATAAGTAAATATTTCAACCAATCACATAGCAACTGACCACAAGGTACGCATTCCAAACTATATGTATCAGTGAGCCTTAACAAAGCCGCATATAGCAAATTATATGTATAAAACATATAGTTTATATTGCGATTCATCGACATAATCCCATAGACATAACCCGCCATGATATCTATCTACGCAATAAAAATAAAATTAATGAATCAAATTTCTAACAATAGAAAACGAAATTCAAATATTAAATTCGTCGCTATACCTAAACGCGTATATTTAATAATTTATGCTCTGAAATATTTGTTTATTTCCATACATTTTTTTACAAAAATCAAATCAACCACTATTGTTTTTTATCTCGCGAATATAATGCAAAAACTAGTCCAAAATTTACACAATAACCAATAAACAAATAATATCAAAATAACTAAACAAAACGTCTATAGAGTTTATTTAAATAAAAACCAAAACAATGCCGAAGAACTTTATTAGGACTTTAGAATATATCAAATTTTATAGAAAAATTAGTTTTCACTACACACACACAAACACGTAAAAACAAGTTCTCGTTCGGAATGTTGACGTAAAAATGGTAAAATTAGTATTTCGGCTTTGGGAAACAGGAGGGGTAAATGATAATTTCTCAAAAAATTGAAGTTCCAAATATTGTGGATAAGGTAATACAATTCATAAGTTTTGGATAATCGCTGTTAAATATATGTTTAGTTCTTCATATTTTGGTAATACAACTTGAAATTCAAATACAATACTTTTTTGTTTTGATTTTGAACTAATGTAAAAAATATTTGTTAATAAATATCGAAATACTAAATGAATTATATCAGAAGCAATAATCCGCCGGGTGTCCCATTTAAAAAGCCGCAGCCAAAAATTTCGCATAACAATAAACCTTAATGAAAAACCTTATATTTAACTTCAGATTACATGTTCGATAGTAAAGTTTCCAGCTCTTTCTGAATCTGCATTCAACAATATTGGTTCCCATTTGACAAAAAATTTGAACTTCAAATGGTTTTGATGGGGCACCCGGTATTTATTTACGCTTACATACCTCTCTACTCGTACACCGTGTGTACTTCCGTTTTTACATGTATAGTTTTTAGTTTTTTTATTTTCACTCTTATTTATATTGTATATTGAATATAATTATACAGATTTTATTTTTTCAAAACATACAAATTGTAGACATACAGATCCGGAAACACGGTTCTTAGAGATGTGACGTCATCGGAAAAATTTACATATTTACATATTCTGCGTGCGATATTATAAAATAAAAATACATATTAAATGTAAACATAAAAGCAGTATTACACCAAAATAGCAAAAATATTTGTTTGAGGACAGTTTTATCTGATGTGTATACAAGTCCTGTCCGAAAAATAACCATCAAAATAAATAGGAGCGTGTGCCGAAAAAACGATGGTAAACCAAAAGGTAGAAGGAGAGCCGGAAGATCTAAGGCGAGATGGCTAAATGCAGTAAACTCTGATATAAAGATCCTCATAATTCAGGATTGGAAGACATTGACTGCATGTAATATAGGTCAGGTTGAAGAAGCGTGTTGGACAAGGCTAAAACCTCACCTGGGTTATAATGCCATGGAGTAAGTAAGTAAGTAAATAAATAAGTAAGTAAGTAAGTAAGTAAGTAACTAAGTAAGTAAGTAAGTAAGTAAGTAAGTAAGTAAGTAAGTAAGTAAGTATGTAAATAAGTAAGTAAGTAAGTAAGTAAGTAAGTAAGTAAGTAAGTAAGTAAGTAAGTAAGTAAGTAAGTAAGTAAGTAAGTAAGTAAGTAAGTAAGTAAGTAAGTAAGTAAGTAAGTAAGTAAGTAAGTAAGTAAGTAAGTAAGTAAGTAAGTAAGTAAGTAAGTAAGTAAGTAAGTAAGTAAGTAAGTAAGTAAGTAAGTAAGTAAGTAAGTAAGTAAGTAAGTAAGTAAGTAAGTAAGTAAGTAAGTAAGTAAGTAAGTAAGTAAGTAAGTAAGTAAGTAAGTAAGTAAGTAAGTAAGTAAGTAAGTAAGTAAGTAAGTAAGTAAGTATGTAAATAAGTAAGTAAGTAAGTAAGTAAGTAAGTAAGTAAGTAAGTAAGTAAGTAAGTAAGTAAGTAAGTAAGTAAGTAAGTAAGTAAGTAAGTAAGTAAGTAAGTAAGTAAGTAAGTAAGTAAGTAAGTAAGTAAGTAAGTAAGTAAGTAAGTAAGTAAGTAAGTAAGTAAGTAAGTAAGTAATGATGATTGACCCACGATGAGATGGTGTGAGATGGGTCTGACTCTCGATATTCAGAATGAACTCGACTTATACACCCCCTAGCAAACGCTCCTATATACGAAGGGAAATACAAAACATTATTCGTTGTATCACTTAGAACAAATTCTTTATGGATACACTATCTTAGGAATCATACAAACAAGTAATCATTGCTTTTTATTTACTGCGGTGAAACGTTTTTAATAATATTTTTGAAATAATCAATTCGGCCCAATTGTTGGCGGTCATCACAGTCAATTGATTTGAAACAAATTTTAAACTCACATTTCGTATAGATCATTTTTTTCCAGTTAAAATCAATGATGTATTTTTGTTTTTGGTATAAGGAAAGTTCCATTCACATGCATCTTACTGAAGATATCTTGTTAATTTTCACCAAATCAAATACTTTTTACATATGTTTCTTTGTTGAATCCTTTATCCGATGACCGATGAACTAGATGTTATCGTCATCCACATCTTCGCTTACGTCATATTTGAATAATCGATGCTTCGGTAGCTTTTTTTTTATCAATTTTAGAAAAAAGTTTTTAATGTTGGTTCATTATTCTTTATTCATTTTTCGATCGATGTACGAATTTCTGCGCTGTCACTATAATTGAAGTGTATACATATGAAGGAAATGTCATATAACTTATATCTTATTTACATCATGTGTATTCACATCGACAGAAGAGTTAGCTGACATTTGAGTTTAGGTTAAAATTGTATTAAAATGGAAGATAAAAATTAATCTTTGTAATTTATAATACAATTGAATAAAAATCAGATTAATAGTTGATAGATGAAGAAAAAGAATGCAAAATTTGCACAATATGCACTTAATTATTCTTTTTTAGGTTACTTACTGCCAACTCCACTTCATTTCTATTCACATCGTCGACGAGAGTGACGCAATACCCATCTGGATGAGTAGTGTATCATTCCCGTCGACACACTTGACCGAATTATTATGTAGTTCCAACTTTGTGAAATGTGAAATGGAAATTAGATAGTTTGTTAAAACCAGTTCCAAATACATACAAATTAATCAGCGTAACCAATAGATAGAGCGAACCAAATCCATTTATTAGATATGGATAATGCCGGTTATTTTTCGGACAGCCTAATTTTATTATTATTATCATTATTATTGATACACTTATATTTGTATAAATATACCATCGTAATTTATTAAATATTACATTATTTCAATTATTAGATGTAACATGAAAAAAACAATCATTTATTTATTTAGTATAAAATCAGATTTATAACGTGATTGTCGACTGTTTTTCGAATTAATTTTTAAAAATTTACAAAATTACAATTAATTTAAATCTCAGGTGCGTGTTTTTGTATTTATTTTTATTATCTGAAATGTAGTGTTGTAAGACAATTAGAAATAGAAACATTTAAACTATTTATGAAGCTATTGTTTAAGACACACATTTATATGGTTTTTAAGATAGTGATTAAAATAAAAAACAAATACTAATTAATTAGTGCATATGCGTGCGTAAATAAAATAATAAAATAAATAAAGTGCAGAGTTAATTCTTTTCCATTTTCTAAAAGTAAGAATTTTTAATAGTTAATTTATTGTCCCATTGTTTTTATAGGCCTAAGGAAATATGATTATATTAATTTAAATTCTGATATGAAGCTTTTTCATTTTGAATAACAAATTATATCAAATATCAGGAACTTGAAAAAGTTTTCACTGTTTTTTCGTAAAAAAATTAATGCTTAATTATTTTTAAAAAAAATTAATAAAGAATATGTCATTGAAAGTATTGTCCATAAAGTCTAGCGTCTAATCTGTCTCCAATATTTGTAGGAGCATACGTATAATTTGTCGAAAGAACAACTCATTTGTTGGCATTTTCAAAAAAATGGAAGTGCTGCTCATGCAAACCATCGATCGATGCGTTTGGAGTAGAACCTGAAAGTTTTTTCCGGTATTTTTCGGAATCTAACTTTTCACCACGTGCACTTTTGTTTTGGTGTGCACTGGTCAGATATTTGTGCGTGGATTTTCTACGTAGTGGTGGTAATAATGACTATTTCCAATTCAGGATATTCGTTTTTCATTATCTTGTGATGTATAGCCTCATGTTCGACTGAATCTACATCTTTCGTTTGCACATGAGGCTACGTCCGAATCAGCTTCAAGCATTGCCCGATTGAGATCCTCATTTAATTTATCCATATTTATTAATTTCCACGAAAAAAATCAAATATAAAACAAGTGTATGAAATTAAAATCTAATCTTTAATCGATAAAACGGCTGCAATTCAGATATACATTACGTCATTTTATTTCACAATAATACAAAATCAATAAGCTATTGCTTTATTTTTTTGGAAATCGTCCGAAAACGATATAATTTATAATTTATAATTTATTTATTGATAATAAGCACTTTTCAACGTTTTTTTGTGTTACTCTCACTCTTCAAGTTCTTTCAAATAACTAATAAATAATTTCGGCGGAGTAACGAAGTACTGTATTTGAGTTAGTGGTATGGATGTTGGACTTTGCTTATATCAAAAAGGACAAATTTGTGGGGTTTTCAATATATGTTTGCAATATTTAGACGAATGTACTTTTAAACATTTACGGTTAAAATATCCAGCTACATATGAAAATGTATTTTCGGCTGCAAATTTTCTATGACTATTTTTCAGACTAGCTGTTTCCACTATATGAACCAGAAAAAGATGTAACCCATAATAAGTTCTTTAAATGGGTTTTTAAGTGCATCTTGATTTATGAGAAATTTTGTTGTCAGTTTCATTTCATCATAATAAGTACTCATGATACTAATGAGAAATCCTCTTATGCATTTAATTGCATTTCTAATGTTTTTTTAATTTTTGTCCATGACAATTAAATTGGTGAACATATCAATCATTCCGTTTTAAACATTTTGACATTGAGGCAAACTATTAAAATGTATATATGAACATTCATCGTAAAATTTCTTGGATTCGTATGCATATCATCGATAAATTTGGTACACATCTTATATTTAGTTTCGAATCTTTCTCATATAGACATCCCTAACATAATTTGATGATATTGTTCTATCGTTATATTATATAATGAACAACGTATTTCAAAAAATTGATCCGTAAGCTTTTTAATAAGTGCAGCTACACAACGAATATGTAAAACACCTTTTGGTTATTTACATAAAAGAATGGTGATTCTGGGGTAACATGAAGAATTCGTGACCCTTGGTCCGAAATTACGGCATGAGCCGTTAAATCTGCAGTTCTTTTATTGCAATTTACAGATTTTTCTGCAGTGTTTTTAAAAATTAAATTTGATTAAATGAATGTTTCTTTCCTATAAAAAAAAAAACTTTGGTAGGTGAATAAATTTTGACGACAGGCAAGATCGTGCAGTGTTTACAAATTTATAGGCTGACTAGCGAGACTAAGTTTAATATTTTAAAAATATGCAGAGAAAATCCAATGAATTTGAAAGGCAAATCTCAATAGAAAGAATGGAGATACAATGTCATTTAATTATTTTTACCTGATATGGGTGGATGATGCTACAGAAAAATATTCTAAAGCTTGTCGCCATTTTTAAAGTATTCCTTTAGCCATTATAACAAATGTGTTGTTAGCTAGCTGTTAGCTTTTTTTGGTATTTGGTGAAACAGCGTATCAACTCCAATTGTTTTATAAAGCTTTTTAGTCCTGTCAGCAAATTCATCAACTTAAAATTTCAAGGCTTTAAATGTGATACCATTTAGGCCAGAATCGTTTGGCCAATTTTCTGTTATTTTTGACAAATTTCTACTAGACAATAGCCTCATAATTGTCAGAAGAAGCTGTTAGAATGAATCGCTGCATCGTGGTTGTATTGAATATAATTTATTCAATTTAATTTGCGGCTTTATTAATTCGAACAATTTTTGTGGAAACACGATTTTATTGACTTCTGGAAATTCTTGCAATGGAATTAATGAAGGTATTTTCTGGAAAGAAAGTTAAACAAAGACATATTGACATGTTCTAAAAATTCATAAATAAAATACTGAATACAATTTCCATCTCTCATTTTCTACAGAATCTGCTAAATATTCCTCCAGCATGTCTATTATAAACCTACCATATAGAGATAACATAACCATTTTTTGGATGGCTATCAGCTTTATTTGTTGTTTGAAATGGCTTATCTTTCTTATTCCATGACATGTTTCGATTAAAATTTACGTAGTTTCAGTTCCTTTAATCATTCGCTGTCGCAGGATCTAAATTGAAATAAAAATACATTATCTTAAGTTTTATATAATTCAATTTATTTTTCAGCAATAAATGTCAATTATATTAAAAAAACGTAAAAACAAAGAATTATTCAATAGCTTTTTCTTTATCCGAATTAAATTCTGCATTTTGGGACAGTTCAATTTATTGATCGTTTGCTAATAGCATACGGAAACCATTCGGGAAGTGATGTTTGAGGGCGAATTCATATGGCCGTCCAGTATTTTGAGTTTCAATTATTTCATAGTTTGTAGAATTTGTTCGATCCGTGACGTAATTCGGAAGAAATCGGCTGCAGGAAATATGCTTCGCTTATACATATATTCCGGTAATTCTGAATGTAGATTTATAATGTATCTTTAAATATGCGTCTAATTTTTGGTATTATAGAGGGACTTCTTTAGTAATGTATGGTAATATTCAAATAAATACTTTGATGATGATAAACTCGCACAGCCAAAAAATTAGCAATGACATGGTTTGTATCGATTTTAAGCTGTCACCCGTTACCATTATACAATATATAAAATAATAATAATAATAATAAAAATAACGAAAAATTTGAATAATTAATTCACGGTTCATGTGATTTTTGTTATGCAATATTTTTAAATCTATATTTTACTTTAATTGTTTTACATAAATATATTTTGGTGTTTCTAAAATAAATGTGTTGAACCAAATAATATTATTCAATTTTCATATAATATTTTAGATAAAGATTATAATGCGGGACAGAAAATATCAATGTTTCTGATTCACAATATTTAACCAATATATTTTATAATATCATGAAATGGTTGTTTCAATATCCCAGCAATAATTAGGTTAAAATTATATTTTAGTGTACAACTAATTAAAATTATTTTATTAAATTTATTATTATTATATGACAAAAATATTATAATTTTCGGTTCCATTTGAAAGAGAATCTATTGTTATTATTTTATTTTATATTCTCTAAAATTTATGTTACGTGTAGATACCACAATTTCCGATTATTTATCATAAAATCATTTGGTTTAATTTTTGCTATAATATTATTTATTTAATTTATACGACGCGTAATTTATGCAAACAAATATATGGAAAAAAAAATGAAATGTCATAATAAAAAATATGTTTCTGTAGTTGGATAGTAGTTGCTACTAGAGTGTGTAGCTGGGCTAATAAAATGAAAAAACTATTCTAGATGAATGTCCAATGATGTACCACTTTTGACCATTTATAGTTTTGTTGCTTTACTTTTGACCACTGCAATGATCGTAAAATCTACAAAATAAGACCTTAAATTTAAAATTGTGGCTCCATTTCGAAAAGTAATAATTGCGTCTACCAGAATGAATAGGAAACAATTACAAACCGGTTCGGTAGTGTTCGAATTATTTAACACCAAAGTGTAAAAATAATTATACAAATATGAGAACTACTTAGAAAATCTCGTTTAATTCCAAAAAATAACTTTAAAACAAATTTTTAGGTTTTTCACATAAATATGTTCTACTAAAAAAGAATGGAAATCAATTTTTGAACCATTTCTCAAGTGTCATTCGATTTCTTACGTCTTCAAACATACACATATTTGTTCCAATGGTCAACTATTTCTATTTGCAACTGATACAGAGTATTATTATCTTTATTTTTATGCATCCTTGATATGTGAGTCAAATTAATTCATTTATTTACTTACAAATTTACTCTTAAAACAATATTTCGTAACTGTTAAACTAAGCAAAAATAATTACTACAATTAATTCTCAATATGATCACCATTTGTTAGCATACGAATAGATTAAGTCAACGAGAAATATTATCAACCATATTAAAATATTGAAGGCTACGATCATTTAAGTGACTGATGGCCAAAATTAAAACAATAAAACTATAAAAGGTCAAAAGTGATACATTATTGGACATGCATCTAGAATAGTTTTTTCATTTTATTAGCCCAGCTTCACATCTTATTCGTTTGAACTATACTAATTAGAATAACTTATATATATACGTAATACATTTATAACTATTCTAAATTATCAAATGTGGCAAGTAGCAACTACTATCCAACTACAGACACATATTTTTTATAATTATATTTCGTATTTTTCCAAAAATGTGTCTGCATAAATTACGCGTTGTATAAATTAAATAAATAATATTATAGCAAAAATTAAACCAAATGAATTTGTGATAAATAATCGGAAATTGTGGTATCTACGCGTAACATAAATTTTAGAGAATATAAAAGAAAATAATAACAATAGATTCTCTTTCAAATGGAACCGAAAATTATAATATTATTGTCATATTTTAATAATAAATATAATAAAATAATAATAATTAATTGTATTGAAATATAAATAATAATACAATAACTTACATTTGAATCTCTAAAATATCAAAGGATAATTAACATAAAATAAATTAAAAATACACCTCGGACATTGAATCAACCATTTCATGATATTATAAAATAAATTGGTTAAATATTGTGCTCCATTAATTAAACGTGAATTTCCGTTGTACGAGATAGGTATTAGATAAATATAGTGAATCAGAAACATTGATATTTTCAGTCCGCATTATAATCTTTACCTAAAATATTTTATGAAAATTGAATAATATTATTTGGTTCAACACATTTATTTTAGAAACATCAAAATATATTTATGTAAAACAATTAAAGTAAAATATAGATTTAAAAATATTGCATAACAAAAATCACATGAACCGTGAATTAATTATTCAAATTTTTCGTTATTATTATTATTATTATTATTATTTTATATATTGTATAATGGTAACGGGTGACAGCTAAAAATCTACACAAACCATGTCATTTCTTATTACATTTATTATTATTACTTATTATATTATTATTTAATATTACCATACATTACTAAAGAAATGCAGAATATTGCCTCTACAACACCAAAGAAACATTATAAATCTAGATTCAGGAGTGCGGAAAATATTTCCATTCAAGCGGTACATATTTCCTGCCGATTTCTTATCGAATTACGTAACGGATCGAACAAATTCTACAAACTATGAAATAATTGAAACTTAAAATACTGACCGGCCATACGAATTCGCCCCCAACATCAGTTCCCGAATGCTTTCCACGCTCTTAGAAAACACGATCTTAAGTAGGCCGTAAAACTAAAATACAAAATATTGTTTCAAAATAAATTAATAATTCACTTCGATTATCCTCTTCGTAATAAAATTTTCTTCATTTAATATTGAAGTATTTTTATATTAATTTAATGGGGGTCGAAAACGACTCGCTAACGTAATTATATTAGTGGCAACATTTGAACTTATAGGTCTACGATTTTATTAAATAAAAATTAATTTAAATAATTTATTTATTATTTTAAATATGTTAATTCGATCCGATAAATAAACCCGCAATAAATGTTTAATTTAATTTTTTCTGTAAATTTTCAGTTATGTGAAATTAAAACGTAATTATTTTTAAATATTTTCTACACCATCACAAACCTTAAAAAAAAAGATGATGTTTCAAATAAATCAGCAAACAATAATAATTTTAATAATTAAATTATATTTTGGTGTAATGTTAATTTTACATAAAACGCTGTCACAAGATGTGAATATTTTATTAAAACAGGGAAAAGTTGGTGGTGTAAGTTCAAATTAAAATATTATTACGAAAAATGGATGACATATCATAAATTATCCTTTTCTATTTTATATAACAGTTAAAAATATTTCCGGAAACATCACGCACTCCAGTTTATACATATTTAGGAATACCATATGCTCAACCACCAATTGGAAAGCTGCGTTTTTCGGTAAGGTTTAATTGTTATTAAAGAATTTAATTGATGCACTAATTGTTTTTATAATAATATTTGAATATTTCTTTTATTTTCACACACATAAGCCACCAATACCGCATATGGGTTGGAATCGTACATTATTTGCACGTGATTTTCAACCAATATGTCCACAAATTGATAATAATATTTATGAAGAAATGGATAACCATTTAAGCACAAATGATAATGGGAATAATAATATTAATAATAATGGTTATAGTAAAGGAAAAACAAATGAAGATTGTTTATATTTAAATATTTGGACATCCGAAATGACATTGCGTACAGCAAGAATGTCAAATTTTAATAATAATCAGAAAAATGTTAACAAATATCAACCGGTATTAGTTATAATAACGGGTGAAGAAATGGCATTCGATTGGACAATAACGCGTCCAACTGGATTAGATTTAGCATCCGAGGGTATAGTCGTTGTAACAATACAATCACGTACAAATATATTCGGATGGTTAACATTACAAAATGTAGATGCACCTGGTAATTTAGCATTGTTAGATCAAAGTTTAGCCATTAAATGGATAACGGAAAATATTGTAAATTTTGGTGGTGATCCTAAACAAATAACATTACTTGGACATGGTACAAGTGGTGCAACAAATGCAATTTTACATTTATTAAATTCAAATACAAATATTTATTTATCGAAATTAATTTTGATGTCTGGCACAATATTTTCATCGTATTCATTTCAATCCGAACAAACATTGGGAACACATTATCAAAATCCATCAAAGTTAATTATAAAAAATTTAGTTTGCGAATCAATTAATACAAAATTTACACTACAATGCTTACAACAAAAAAGTATTCAAGATTTATTAAAATCATTTGAAAATGTTTATAAGGTATATTTAAGTTGTTGCCTCATGAAAAACGAGTAATAAAACCGAGTAAATTTACTTTTTACAATTAACACTGACCTTACGTCCATATCGTTGTGATAATTACTGTATGTAGATTAAGGGTGAACATTTAAAATACCCGTGTGTATGCTAAATATGCATATTTATTCATAAGCTATACTATATTAATATTTCAATCAAAGTATAAACCATTGAAAGCTACAACCTTCGCCCATATCTTTCAGGTAATTTAAGGATTCCCTGTCTGAGGAAGTCGTTGCGTTCTTTGAAACGTCCATGCGTTAAGCCAAATTTTGTTGCATAAGACGTGAATCATGCTTCTTGAAGTTCTGACTGCATCGACCGCGAATAAATAGTAATCCGAAAGAAAAATGTCTGGTGAAATACAGTGCCACCCAAGCGCCAAGTTCTGTCCTTACAAATAGTTTTTAAAGAGATTTGCAGAATGAGGTTTGACATTGTCAAGTCAAAAAATTCATTTATGCTGCCAATTCACCCAGTCTGGTCGATTTTTCACCACTGCCTGCTTTAAACGCATTAGTTGTCGTGTCGTCGGTGGTAGACATGACCAGTGATAATGTTTGAGGCAAAACGGTATGTAGATTTATTCTCATAAGAATACAAACAAAAAAATTATTTCATCAGAATGAGAATTTATTCTCAAAAGTATGTATACACGATTCCCATGAGAACAATTTGCTATTCTCATAAGATTTATTTTTATCCGTCTATCAGCAGTTTAACAATTCAAGAAAAAAAGCACTTATTTTTCTTTTACTTTCAGTCAAAAATTCCAAAATGATTTTTAAATATTTTTAATTATACTTTCATTTAATGTTTATAATAATTATTATTCAAGACTTTGATTTCGATGATCTTCAAATAATATTTCCAACTCGTTAAAAATGAACTATACAATAATTTTTCATTCATTCCATAGAATAATGAATTAAAAAACCTCTCAGAAAAATTCTCTTTTGTCATCGAAATGTAACTAAAACATTTTCTTTAGCATATCGTTATTGTTTATTGTTATATTAATGAACGGCAAAAACTTATTCAAGTAACTAATTACAATTATTATTAAAAAATAATGAAAATATAGCGAATGAATCTCGCATCTCATTGACGCATTTATTTTAATTACAGAATGGAAATTATACAAATTTACTTGGTCCACAAATTGATGATTATTTACCAAAAGAAAGGCGTTACATTTCGGATGATCCAAAACAATTAATTAAATTAAAACAATACCCAAATATTCCTATAATTATGGGTATTTGTAATAATGAAGGTGCTTTTATACAAGGTATTTTTTTTTATAAATAATATATATTCTACTTAAATATTTGATTCTGGGAAATTCGTCAACATTTCATTAGAAAACATATCATTATATCAAGTTCAGGGTGTGGCTAAACCGATCTGGTTGCATCAAAACCGGTTGAGAAATGAAGTTACCAGTCCTCTGATAAGATAAACGGAATATCTTACCTGTGCATCGAAAAAAATTCGGGCAGCACATGTTCATTTTAAATATTTCGTGTCGTATCACACAGTTCCCATATTAAATTTTTAAAATCTGTAAAGTGTATCTGAAAGGTTTGTTTTTCGACTACATTTTATAGAAGAACACTTTCCTATTTAGTGTTTATTAAAATTAAGCTCTACGTCTGGCAGAGCAGTAAAATCAAATTCAAAGACACAAAGGATTTTAGAAATTTAATAATGTGAAATACATATAAGTGTTTTATTGGTCAAGTAAATATATCGTGGTCAAATTTTACAATTTACATCATTATAAACTTTACCAAAAACTCACACTTAAACTGAAATTGAGCCTAACTATAAATCATCGCTTTGAGTATTCGCGGGGTTTATAGAATTTTTTCGATCGGATTATCGAATTATTACTTTACAGTATGTTTATTCAATTTCAATATTATAACTTACTTCTTTACTCCATGGCATTAAACCCTGGTGTGCGGTTTTTGGCATCTCCAACCATACATATCTTCAGCTAACGTCTTCCCATTCCGAATTTTAAGGATCTTCATATTACAATTCACTGCATCTAGGTATCTAGCCTTAGGTCTTCCGAATTTCCATTCAACAGTTTTTTTTCGCACACATTCCTCGTCCATGCGTAATACTTGTCCAAACCATCTTAATCTTTTGATTTTGATTGTTTTGACAATATTTGGTTAACCGCATACAAATTGTCTAATTCAAAATTGTATCTTCGCCTCCAACCATTGTTCTTTGATGGGACCAAATTATCCTGTCCGATCCGAGGCCGTGTTGTAGAATTTATGAATGGTTGTTTTTCCGAAGTAGGTATAGTTAACCATACGTCATTCGGCCGCAACTGGCTTTGCATGTATGCTTCTATACACAAAGCATATACCATCCGAAATATATATATATTATAACTAACTACATTCTAATGTATCAATATTTTTTTCATTTTATATTTCATAGAAAAATGGTTGAAATTAGCTGGTGAAAGTTATGAAACACTTAAAAATTATATAAATTCAACGATTTTACCAAATATTTTATATCATTATGGATTTCGCAGTGGAAACGGACAAAAAGAAGTTATTGAAACAATTAATTGGCGATTTTTTGATCAACAACCAAATAAAGATATAATTCATTTGTTAAATGCAATGCAACGTTTAATATCAGAAACAAAATATGAAACACCATTCTTTGAAACAATAGAACAAATTCTTATACTAAATGATAACAATGATAACAATAATAATACTTTTACTAAATTTAATAATTCTAATCATTCTAATAATAATGACAATGAAATAAAACCAAATTTATATGCGTATTCATTACAACATTCTAATTCAATGGATTTACGTGGACATATAAATTATTTCGGTGGCTCAAGTCATTCATCTGATTTACCATTTTTAATGGGACCAAGTTTATTTCAACAAATTGCACGTAGACGTTTAAGCCCGACGGAAGAACGTTTGTGTAAAAAAATACGACAATTATTTTTAGATTTTATAAAAACTGGTAATCCAACACCAGGCCGAATTTATGATGCATGGAAACCATTTACAAAATATCATAAATTTATACAAATATTAGGTGGATTATCATCATCGTTGTCATCTTCATCGGCAACGTCATCATCATTGGCACCATCTTCATCGGCAACAATATCTATTGGAAATATAAATTTATTTAATATTGACCATAATAAAATTCATATTGAAAAATTGTTAAATTCAAGAAATATGAATAGTCAAACTAAAAAATTAGATGGTGTTATTGTAGCTGATAATGATAATAATAATAATAATAATAATATGTATGGAAATAAATATGGTCGTTTGACTACAAATCCATACGACATTGGACTATATAGTAATAGAAAAATTGATAATATTAATAACAATCATAATAATAATTATAATAATAATAATAATAAAATGTATTTGGCGGACGAACATAAAGATTCAGATTATTATAAATCATTAAAAATGATCCATACATTTTGGACAGAATTATTACCAAAAATTTATAATACAAATAATAATTTAAATGAAATCTATGCAACAACGGATAATGAAAATTTATTATATGATAATGAAGCTATAAAATATAAACATGCATTTTTTTCAATGCTGGTACTCGTCTGTTTATTACTAGCCGTTTTAGGTATTTGTGTATATTTATTGAAAAAAAATAATACAAACTGTAACGCGAGTTTCTTATGACAAAAATTATTTTTTCGCTCAAATTTATTTGATCGAAAACAACAGAAGAGACGAAAATTTAATTTAAGTTTTCCCGCGACACCAATTAATAATAATTCGATGGGAATTGGTGATGATATTGAACAATATGTAAATAGTCGGACTAATATCAATAATGATGATAATAATAATCATAATAATAATAATAATAGTTATAAGAATAATCAAGATAAACGCAATCTAAATTATAGTAACAATGATACTGATAATGACGTCGTTTATAATATTAATATTGATAATAGTGAAAATAAAAATAATCGATCATCAAAGAAAAATCCATTAGATTTAAAATCGCATAATTATGACGAAGATTTAGAAATAAAAAATTGGCGTTATCATTTAACAAATCGACATTTTTGAATAGATGATAGGAACTTTTTACGCGTGTTATACCCACCACTCACCAAAAATGTTTTGAGTTTTATATTTCCACATAAACTTTCATCTAGTAGTTTCATTTTATTTTTTTTTTAAAAAATCATTTTATTAGCACTTCTTGAATGTTATTACTAAAGGTAAAAAAAAGCTTACTAATGTAACGGAAAAAGTATCACCAAAACTATAATTTTTCTCACAATTGAAACAATAATTTTCAAATAAAGTTCAAACATTATCTGTCATTTGTTAAATGCAAAAATTACAATTTTTTTAGTTTAAAATAGATGAAATAGAAATAGAAATAAAGTAAAAACTTAAGAAAAAAACATTAAAAATCTTACTCCTTCTATTGTATATCGAAATGATTTGAAAATTTAAATTATATTATTGCTTTTGATAATATAAATTGAAGTTGATGTAAATCATAGGACACACATTTTTAACAATGGGTAAAACTCGTAATTTGAAGTTCGAAGACAAATCATTGATTTTGCAAAAAATTTTGAAAAATTTCAATAATGAAAATAAAATAAAATAAAACACGGAGCTCTTAAATCTATTGCGGAAAGGGATAAGGTGTCTCAGGCAAACAGATTCTCGAAAGTGGCAACGAGTAAAACAATGCTTTGATAAAGGAGAACCGGTAAACATGGTGTCAAGAATTAAAGAACGTAATGACCGAAAGCAGAAAGATCACTATCTGATATTCGAAAAAATCGCAGTTATGTTCCCTTTCGTCAACGTAATACTATTAGGAGCGTAGCTGCAGCAATTAAGAAACCACCAACTTTAATACAAAGGATGAAAAAATACTTATTACGCATATCAAGTACTGTAAGACCAACTTTACATGACGATAACAACATTGAAAGAATTTCAATCAATGGAAAACATTGTTCACATTGACGAAAAATGCGGTTTTACTTAACTAAAGTTAAAACCAATTTTTAAGTTTTGTCACATGAAGAAATGCATAGCAACGAACTGATTAGAGCAACAAATTTATAACGTAAGTGATGTTCCTCACAGCCGTTGCAAGCCCTCGGTGGAATCCACATACAAAAACTCAGTTTGATGGTAAAATATGAATTTGGCCTTTCGACCGTATACTGAAGTAGCACAAAGAAACTAAAAAAACCGTGCTAAGGGAACGCGCCTGTTACCAAACGAATCGAAGCTACCAGGGAAGTATATGTTCGTACTTTGGTTGAAAAAATAATCCCGTCTATTAAAAGGTTATGGCCAACTGGTAATGTAATACCAAATATGAAAATCAAAATCTAACATAGGCAATGTAAAACCACGATAAATGAGCCAAGAATTTTGAAGGATGGATGCATGGATGGATGGAACATTGAATTAATGTGCCAACCACTTAAGAGTTCGGATTTTAAAGTTCTAGATTTGAAATTTTTCAATGCCATACAAAATCTACAACATCAATGTGCACCTACAAACATTGATGAACTCGCATAGAAGCTGTTGAAACAGGTTTTACAAATTTAAAGATTGAAACTGTTTGTGTTTTTGTTTTTCTAACTTTGCAACAACTTATGGAGTGCACTATGCAAGTTGGCGGAGGAAATAACTACAAGCTGCCTCATATGAAAAAAAAGCAATGCTTCGTTAATTGTAAAAGTTTATAATTATAAATAAAAAAAAAAAAAAAAAGTGAATTGTCAAAAAACAATTACTGAAAAATATGATTTCCCCCTAAAAAAAAAAAGAGAAAAAGTCAAATGGGACAATCATTTCGATACGGAGACAGAATGTAATTTAAATTATAAATTTCCATAACTTTGTACAATGTATTTCTTTTTATGTAATAAATAAATAATAATGTAATAATAATTTTCATTCGAAAACAAATTTTTTAACGTCAGTTTGGCTTATTTTTAGGTTGTTTTGGCAATAGGACTATTTTCACCATGGAAACAATTTATTTACATCGGATTTGATACTTAAATGAGACAAGAATAGTTGATAAAAATTATTAATGAATTAAATAATATTCAATAGACTGTCGCGTTGCCTGTGTGTTAAATTGTTGTGGAGATAGCCATGTCTGTTTATCGAAGGAATTGAGAATATGCACAAATAAACCGTACTTTATTCATCCAATTTCGAAAGAAAAAATTTACTTCTTTGCTGATGTATCACGTTTAATTAAATTAATCAGGAATTCGCTTCTTGTTACAAGATTTATACTCCAAAATGGAGATATAATAAATATATATATTATAGATAATTTAATATATTTACTTCAGATACTGATTTATCGTTAATTATATTATTTATTAAATTTGCATATAAATAATTTTGGAAGTCAGAGTCAAAATGTAAAATTAACTATTCAATTGTTATCCTATAGTACTACATCTGCGCTTTAGAATTATTATTCCGATATTAGAAAGGAATCAAAAACACTAGCCAATTTCATAGAAAAAATTAACATAAAGTTCTATATAATGAATGTTAGACATGCGGAAGAGTCAAAAACAGTACAAAAAGCCGTTCCGGGTATTGTTTGGATGGATTGTAAATATTTTTAAAAGAAATTTATCTTATGTTTATTACCATGAAATGTGTTGGTAAAATGCAAATGAGCTTTTGCGTATATAATTACTTTTATTAGGAAAACTGTCTATTAGAAAAAATAATTCAAACATGCGCCTGTACAGTCTTGAGTTATTTTCTTTGTAACTGAAGTTTTAAAAATTGCGCAAGTAGAACTTAAATTAAGTGAAGGCATAGCCCTCAAAAACAATATAATTCCTATGACGAAACTTGTGAAAATAGTACTTCATCTACTTCATCAAATACACTATTCAACGTTGGAATGACACAAGAAAAAAGAAGATGGTTTCTAGTAGATTTATTGCAAAAAAAATGTAATTCAAAACATTCAAATATTGAAGATTTTACGCTTAAGACAAAGCAACCTAAAGAACATGATAACATAGTGAATATTATATTTCAGTAAAATAGTTTTAACCCACCATATCTTAAAATATTATATATTTTATTATAATTATCAATAATTGTAATAATTGTATCCACGATTGTGGTTATTATTCGTTATTTTGCGATATTGTGTTATTCGTTATTCTATTTGTATAGAATACAATAACAATGCTCGTTAACGAAAAACGTGGTCTGTGAGCGTATTTATTTTATTATTTGTTATTTATTATTTATTATTTCATTTCAACACCGAACGACAAACAAAAAAAAAAAAATAGTATTATATGTGGCGGTCATTGGATTTGTGTTGTTAAAATAAAATAAAAATAAAATATTAAACAAAATTGGTGCGCCCACGATCTTGTGGATAACACGATTTAACAAATAAAGAGTAACACAGAGATAAAAAAATATTTTTAGATTATTACAAGTGTCATCAGGCAGATAATAATCTTCAATCTTTGTTGTGCTTCGTGATAGTTTTGTTGTTATTTTAACAGAGGATTTTTTGTTGGTTGTATTAACATTATGTCCAGTTGATTTTGATTGCCGTAATATAAATGTTGTGTAGGTGTTATAAGCCTATTCCTAATATTATATATCATGTATTCCAATTTATATTGGTATATATGTTGAAAAAATCCATATACTTATACAAACATTTTTTACATATTTATAACTATTTTAAATTTTATGGCATTACAAATTCCCACAAACGTTATTATTAAATATTTAATTATATTTAAAATTGTATATGCCACAATGAATGATGATAATGATGATAATGGTGTCACTGTGGTGATCCATCATATGACACATATTATTATGATGCTTAAATGTTTAAAAATGTTCGCAAAATTAACTATTCTCATTTTTTCTAATTTTAGTTTTACTTATATATCTAATTTTAACTATTATTGTAAAAATATAACTATTCTAATTATACGATTTCTGAATTCAATTCCCTATTTTTCTTTGATGATTACAGGATTTTATTTGATGACAGTTTATACATATATCCACTAACTAACTAACTAACTAACTTCTTTTTTTTATTTAATTAACCGGTTTTCATTATTTTATTATTACCAGGATCGATTTTTTTGTATATATTCACATATTTAATGTTGTGTGGATGCTGTCTTTTCTTTCAATATTTCCATTTCGACTTTTGCAACTATTTGACCAATTTCACATTTTACTGTACAAGCCTTGTACTCTGGAAAAGATTTGACAGGTACCACATAGGGATTTAAAAAAATAAATCCATTGGCGTTGTTTCTGACGATTTCCATAGATTCTCTTGCATATGCCTTTTTTTTCAGCAAACTGACACATTGCATTTAATGATTTTGCTATTGTTTTTGTTCGTTTTGTTTGTTTTTTCACTGGTGATCTTACGTTTGTAATATCAGGAGTATCACATGTTAATGTAGTTGATGTGGACGCGGAATGTGACTCGTACGAACCAAAGGGGTTGCTCTTAAATTGTTAAATGAAATAGTACCGGCTGTATGTGTTGACGGTGACATACTTCTAATGTTTTCAACAATATTTAAATCACATTCTTTTTCAAAGTTGTTCACATAATCAAATGATTCAAGCATATAGTACCAAATTAGAAATGAAAATATGATTATATATTATTATATATAAATATTAATAACTGTAGAAATAATTTCTGAATAATGATGTAATAAAAATAATATATATTTTATTTTGTTACATTATATTTGCGCATATGTATATAAATACCTTCTGTTAAATAAAGCTGTATCATCCAAAAGTGCTAATTGTTCATTGCGTTTACGCGTGCAGCTTCTTCACATCCACCAGTTCCGATTTTTTAAAATCTTTCTTTAATGTACATCCATCTGTAATGGCATTCTTCAGGTATTTAGGATTTTTATTAATATACAACACATTTAATTTTTCTCCGGATTCCAATATAATACAATATGAACAGTGCAATAAATTGACAATTATATCTACTTACGTGTTTTATTTAATCCTGCACCTATCTCCAACCGCAAGTCATTCTGTATTTTACTATTCTTGTTATATGGGCTAAATTCCATATAGCAGCATTCATATTCTCTTAAAAACCCAATTAATATATCGTCCTCCTCGTCGTCGAAATTCATTCGGTTCCTTGATATATTAATTTGAAAAAAAAGAGAAAAAAAACAAAATAAATTATAAAACGTTTTATTAAATTTCAACCAATTTTGAAAATATTTTTGTACTTACATTATTTTGTATAATAAATTTATATTTCTGTAGAATTCTTCAGGACCGGATATTTTATTTCCAGCTTTTTTGAAAGTACTCTGAAAAAACAACAGATTTCATCTCTTCAATATGCGATCACAGGATTAATTTTATAATAATTGTATTTCAGATCTTTAACTATTTTTCACTTGTTTACAATCTTACGGACCTTTCACAAAAGAATATCACTTAACAAAATAGAATATCAGTTTTTATTTATGCATAACAAAAAATAGGTTTCACAATAAAAATTAGTTTTTAGATACGTTACACATTAAATTAGTATTTATAACTAACTTAATAAATATGAATTATGTGTTTAACTGGTGCATAGAATGACATTTAATATCTCATTGTTTTTCACGTTTTTCATTCAATTTGTTGCTAATTATATTAAATACTTATTATTTTATTTAAATTCTATACGTATAAATATCAAAAATGTCAAAATATTATTTTAAATGGCCATATTATCGTATTCATAACTTCATACGCTAATTCATGTAATGATGAATATGAAAGTTAAAAGCTAGTTATTGTGAAAGGTTATATGCAATGCCATTTGCCAGATGCGTAAAAAGTAATTACCGATGGTTAGAGAAAAAACGTTATTTACAATGGATAGTTAAAATTATTTTATTCAAAGTATTGACCATTTGATTCTACACATCTTGCCCATCTTTCTGGTAATTTATGAGAGTCATTACAATAAAATTTTGTTTGTCCTTAGAGCGAAACCATTCAACGAGCATTTTTGAACTTGTTTGTAATTGGCGATGTGTTGCTCTGCAAGAGCGTGTCTCATTGATGTGAAAAGGTAATAGTCGACCGAGGTCGGGTCCCATTCAAGTGATGTAAATGTATCTTTTACCGGGCTTTGATATATGAAACGGCGCGTTATCGTGTTTACAAAATCACTTTGCCGTCTCTTCGTGGTCATTCTGGATGTTTATCGATCAATTCATGGTTCAAATAAATTATTTGTTGTCGGTAGCGTTCACTATTAACCGTTGCACCAGGTTTTAACAATTCATGATATACGATGACACTCAAAGCACCCAAAGCGGTTTGGCTTTGCGGTCAATGGACCCGTTGCTTCAGGTGATAACGTTTAGGATTTTCGAAATATTATCTCCTGTTATGATTCGATAAAGAAATGACTTGCTCTCGTACCTTTGAAACAGCATTTCACAAGTGACTTTACGATTTTCGGTTTGTCCGTCGTTCATCAATTCATGTGGTACCTATTTTTCTATCTTCTGGATATTTTCCATTGCATATAAGCGAATGATAATACATTCTCGACTCACATTTAACACTTCTGCCATTTTTTGTTGCGATTGGGTTGGGTTTACATTCTACCAGAACGTTCTTTGTCTTTCACATCGAAATCACCTGTGACGCTATTACTTTCGCGAAATTTAATTTGTGTGCTTTTGAGGGCTATTGCCTGTAAAAAAAAAAAATATATATTTTGTTAGCGACGCATATCAGAAAAACCGGAAATTACTTTTTTTACACACCTAGTATTTAACTTTGATATTTCCGATGAAAACGTGATATTCTTTAAATTATGAATGCGCTCTTATGCAGAAGAATATTTCGACGATATATAGGAAAAAAAAATACATCAATTGATGTTGCGTATGACCGTTACAAACAATGATAAATATGGAAACTAATGACAGTGATAACGAAACTACAAAAATTCAAGTAGACTACAGACACTAGCACCAACAAATTACTAAAAATCCAAAGATTTTAGACGCTATTAGTAAAACACTCCAACATTGGAGCAAGAACATGGGACAGCCGACGAATCATTATCGAATTATCCTGCTGTAGTAACGAAATTGTATAAAAACAACCGAGATAATGAATATAAAAAAAGAAGATTTCGATACCAACAATTTTGTAATATGAAAACATAAAAAAAAAGAATTAAATATTATATCTTTAGAATGCTCTTCTGTTCAGAAATGTACAGAAATAATATATTCGGCGAATGTGTTTCGCAAAGTTTTTACAAATTTTGCATGTTGTTGTTACCCGTTCTACCAACTGGTAGTAATTTAGTCGAGTCGGTATTATAATCATTTACTTAATTAAAATCAGGGCAATAAATATGAACATTTGAAGTACTTTTATTTTATTTTATATTGAATTGACTTGGACACACCACATTTAGAAAAGAAAATTTACACTTTTTTCAGTATGTTTTTAAGTTATTTTTTTATTATTTATATTTTCGAAAAAGGTCATCCCTAAAAATGTCACGTTTTATATATATTTATATTTATAGGCATATAATTCAGATACAGCTTTATTTTTGACGATTACGGATAATAACCACCTTTTTTCTCGTATCAAGTTGATAAATGTGAAATTTTTAGGACTGAGATTTTAGGACTGACTTCACATAGGTTAAAAATTACTAATATTTAAGAAATTAAATTCGGATTAAAAAATGATATATTTTACATTCGATATAATGTAGTTATTCGAAAAAAAGTGTTCAAAATTATAGTTGAATATATATATTTTCTAGTACTTAACTTCGCGTATCCTCTGGGCAATGTTATGCTTTGCGTTTTGCATATGAAACACGTAAAGTGGTAAAATTTTTCTTAATTTCATTTTTAAGGGGGTAACGAAATGATTTTGAAAAGTATTTCGAATTGATATATTAAACGAAAACCAATTACTAAGTATTTATAACGAATGTATTATTTATATGTAAATGCTTTAAAAATTATCGTACCTATGAAACACCCTATTATACAAATATAAATAACTTTATAACTGGTAACCCTATATTAAAAAATTATGGCTTATATAATTGAACAATTTCTTCATCGACTTTAATGTAAATTTAAAAAAAAAAACTTGCTCCTGACAAAGTTATTTGCATAAATTCACATTTTTATACACAAATAAACATTTGTTTATTCTATACATTTATGAGTACTACAACCTGACAAAACTTACCATTGCAATCGTGAGGGTACACTTAGGTGCTCCTCATGCTAGTCTTTATTAATTGTAGTTTAATTTTTAATTTTTAAATTGCATCCAATTATTTCATAAATCATTTTTATTAAATGAGGTCGAATTTATTTACAAATGATTTATTTAAATTCAAATTGAATTTTTAATTTTTTGGTTGTGATATAAATTGTTTTGGTTATTTTTTATTTTGTTATTCACTTGTAAATATATATATATAAAGAAAAAATATTCATAATAATTTTCAATATTTTCGTATTTATTTTAATTTATGATCACAATTTATTATATTTATTTGTTTATTTATTGGGGGTAAACAAACCGGTCAGCTGAAATGATACAAAAATTAATTTTTTTTATAAAATATTTAAAGTTTCATTTAATCTTTACTTTACGTAAACTTTTAGTTTAACTTATTATTTTATACTTTATTGGCATCTTTACCTTTATTATTAAGAATTTTTTATATATTAAGAGTTAGAGGAAGATTAAGATTTTCTTTATTAAAAACTTAAAAATTAATATATTAAAATTTAAATTTATACATTTACATTTCTATAACATTAGCTTTTCTAGTTTAAAATACGTGTGTTTTTATATATTTCATTTATGACAAAATAAACATGGACATGAAAGAGTATATGAGTGAAACATAAAATCAAAAAAGAACAAAATCATTTTCAGAGAATGCACAACTATTTAAACCAATGTAAAATATTTTGACGTTTAAGGCAGGTTACAGTCCGGTTTAGTTTTTTGTTTTGGTTTTATCGAAATTCTCTTTGGTTCACAGATTTGTTTAAGAATTTGTTTCGTTTTGTATTTATTTTTGCAATTGAAGCAAACTTCATGTTATAAACCGAACATTAAATTTTAATTGTTATTAGAAGGTTTGTTTGAATACAAATTTTATAATTTTGAATTATTTCTTTTTGTATTTTAAGTGAACTTTATGTTTTGATATTTTAGTTGAAAATAGCATTGAATGTCAAATGAAATGTTAAAATTATGTAGTTTTATTATAGTAATTGTGAGATATTATATTTATATATATATATATTTGATAAATTGAAAAAAAAATACAACACATGTGAATTTGCACTTAATTTATTTTTTTTTTAATTTTATCTTGACAAAAAATTTCAATAAAAAATACGTTTCCCACAAATTTACGATTCACATTCCATTCATAGAAATTTAAATATTGTTATATCATATTTTGAAACAGAATCGTATTATTCGATTCAATTGTCAAAATTCACAAAAAATTATTCCACTGCTTTCACCTAAAAATAGAATCACACTTCTGGCTGCGCTGAGCTGCTGTCTGCAGAACTCAAGCTGTAACATAATAGCATAAGTTCAGTTGCAGTGATAGACGCAAAAATAATAACAAGGTTCGGGTTTTTTTCACATTTTCGCTACAAAAAAAAAATCATTTGATTTTCGCACTTAGAAATACTGATAGCGTCGGTGTGTTTGTTTTATATGAAAATATATTAAAAAAAAAATTCCATATATAAAAACAAAACGCTTGCAAACAATAAAAAGTACTACATTTTTCTTTCTAATTAATTATTAAATAAAGTGAATAGAGAAAGATATTAATATAAAAGAACATTAGGTTTTTTTGTTAAATCGCGATTCTTAATAAAAAATGGAGTGAATACATTTAACGACTCATTACTTATCAGTATGAAACTGAATGTATTGACGACAAATAAAAACACTCATTTTTCATTAAGAATCACGATTTTAAACTCATTTAAATATAAAAAACTCACTCAAATTTTCATTTTTAGAATTTTGGTGTGCTAGGTGTGGTACGAGTTTAAAATCGAAATAAATAATATAAGTTAAAATGCAAATAAATTGTCATGCAATAGCAAGGCCAAGGGATAATTCAATAATTGGTACACAGTGCTATATTCGAAGTACTGCTACATTATCAACTAATAATTGTGGACTAAATAAATTGTCGATTAAAAATTCTTTATATCAAAAAGAATTTACTATAAATAGTAACATCGATGTAATTTCCGAGAGTCACATATACGCTGGATTAGGATCAATATCCTTTAAAAAACCTGCATATGATGTTTTACTATTTAGTTCGAAAGTAGCAGAAATACAGGCATTATTTGATCGAGTATGTACTTACAATACGGCAATGTCTGTACATTCCATACCTACATCAACAAAAGGAAGAATGAGGATTATGCGAAAAACCGCATTAACATTGGTAAAATCAACCACAATAAGTAAAACACCCGAACCATTGTCATTAGTAATTACCGATTATTCGCAATGTGTGAAAAAGTCGAAATTATCAAAAACATTAAAATCAATTATGGTAAGTATATAAATAAAATTTATAATAATAATATAATCATAGCCAAATAGATTATTTAACTAGCTTCATTTTATCGTAGGGATATAATCATAATGCAGATTGTATGTGGCTATCAGTTGTGTTCGTGTTCATTTTATAAGACTGTTTGTGGTGTGTTTTTATTCCAAAATTAAAAAGAAAGGCTAAAAAACATAATCTTATAACGTAAAATATCGATAAAGGAATAGTCTTATGTGCGTCCATTAAATATTTTTTAAAGTCAACAATATTCAAATAATTTTATTTTGGGAGATTATTTGTTACAGTGGCGAAGCGAAGGCTGTAAAGTAGCATTTAGTCTTTAATTGAGAGACTGTGAGATTAAACAAAATTTTTAAAAACAATTTGCGTGTTCACCGAATTAAATTTTCCGGAAAATGGATTTTTATGAATTATCTTGTCTTTTTAATTACGGGCCATAGTTTTAACGGATTGTCATTATTGCTTACAGCATTGCAATTTGTAAACAATTTCCAATCTTTCATAGTAAAGATTTTTAAAATCGATAACGATATGACCGATTTTCCAATCGATGGCAGAGAAAACTTAAAGAAATTTGTGCTACTGTATTAAGTGAACACCCAAAGGGTACAAAAAATTTATACAGTACCTTATTTTATATAATATATCAATGACTTCAAATGGAAACATTGTTATATAACCGTTTCAAGTTTTAGTTAGGTTTTATCCACTGATTCGGATGTTCAAATAATATTTAGTAAGGAAGACATTATCTTAAAATGGTTGCAGTTGATACTGGTATTCTATGATCTTAAAAATGTTTTTGTACGATATTAATTTTACATCAAAAGGTTTCGATATTTCTACCCGTCCGCTAATTTATTTGCCACTATGCAAAAAACATTGCAGTGCTCGGTTCATTAGGAAGAGAAAACGTTTAATGGGCCGTTCATAATATTGATTAGAATTAGTCGTAATGGGTGTATTATACATTGTCTTTGTCTTAACAATTTGAATTCCTTGAAAATGTACTTTCATCAGGATCCTCTTTATTTCCTCCAGTGGTTGTGTGAGTTTAACGAACTAGTTTCATTTTAGATACTGTAGCCATGTTTACCATCTTTTGAAGATACTGACCTCTAAGATACTCCACATATGGGAATAGAAATCCCTCCACGACCGCCTATTTTGTTGTCGAAAAGAATTCTTCATTTCTGGTTTTTTGACCGTATATCCCATCCATAACTCTTGAGAATTAATTCTGCAGGCACGGAGAAGCTAACACAAAACTTTTGGCGCTCGTTCACATATATGACAGTAAGACTGTACGTATTTCGTGTCTAACTACAATGCAGGCCCTGTTCCGGCCAGCACTAATATACTTCAGTGATATTACCCTGAAAGGTAAACCTCTAATTTTCCCTTTGAAAACTCGACACATCTTGACGTCATTGCTATGGTGAAGATCTAGTTAAGATATACTGCTGTGGAAGTCTCATCGCCAATATAGATGAATTTTGGAATCACCTCGACAACGGCTGACCTATTGGTGCAGCCTTGCTATACATTGCTCACTACTATTTCTAGTCCTCTTCGTAAGACCTACCTCTGAAGAGGCTGGCTGCCCCGAATTTTCGTCTGATGGGCATCGGAAATCTACATAAGAATTTTGTTCAGTCCTAATTTTCGTTATTCGTTTTATTTTTAGATAATGGAAGGTGCAATAACACCAACTTCTCCTCTTGATACATTATCAACATTGGAAAATTTAAAAAAAATTTATATTACAAATAATTGCATAGATATAATTCCAGAATCTCTTGGTAATATACGATTAATTGAAGTAACAATAATAAATAATAAATTTGGAATAAACTTCAATTGGAATTGGTTGAACCGTAAACCAATACAAAATACTTTAGCGAAGCTTGATTTGTCACAAAATAAGGTAGTAAATATTGCATTAATTAATTATTTAATAAAAATAATTTTTTTAGATTCAAATGGAATTTTTTCTATATATTTTTTTTAAATTAATTACAGATTAATGTATTCCCAAAGGAAATATTACGTTGTACAAAATTACATGAATTACGATTACAGAATAATAATATCAGAAGAATTCCATATGGAATACACTGTTTAAAATCATTATCCGTTTTGGATGTTTCAGAAAATATCTTGGAAGCATTACCAAATTCATTGGAAAGATTGGAATTAAGAACTCTAACCGTTTCAGGTAATTCTTTAGAGGATTATGATGCTAAACCGATATATGTAGTAAATAAAAAGTTCCCGTCGTTATTATTACTATCATGTCGAGCTGTTAGACGTTTTAGGTAAGTATTGCAATTTACCATTAAATTTAATTGTATATTTAATTTACATGGTTTCAATTGTTACGAAAATTAATTGATCAATTCTAAAAAACTGAATTCGATTTATACTGCGATGGTATGTATTTCGCACAGAGTAATATTTATATTGTTTGATTCATTCCTGCCGACGCGCGTTAGTGCAACAATGTTTTATTTATAACTATGCATCAACACACAACAATATATAGTATAGTTACTCGGGCAGAATAGGTGGGCTCTGGCATATGAGACCAACCTTACTCGAATGAACACACTTCCAATCTTTAAATTCAACTGGTTAACAATGCCAGGGGTTAAGAGAGTTAACAGGGGTATTAACTTTATTCTGGACATCGGGCCGACTAGGCACTGGTATTCACTGCTCTAAAGAAAATGATGATACGAAGGTAAGACGTAAGTCTTATAGTATCTCTCATTAACAAGACCGTTAGTGCGTGATTTATAAGATCACATCCTTTAGAACTGGTACTTGGAATGTACGAAGTATGTATGGAGAAGGGAGTTTCTATAACGTCATCAGTGAGATGAAGAGAATGAATATACAAATTTTGGGAATAAGTGAAACATGGTGGAAAGGATCGGGTGAATGTAAGATTGATGAAAATTTAATTTATTATTCGGGTAATGAAGATGAAAATCATGGCGTTGGTATAATCATCAACAAGGAAATCAAATCTTGCGTAATTAGTTGCATGCCTTTGTCAGACATAGTAATTCTATTAAAGCTAAGAAGAAATTATTTTAACATAAATGCTATACATGTCTACGGCCCAACATATGACAGCAATGACGATAAACATATAAATTCCGCACTAACATACATGAAAACAAATGAAGTGACTGCTGTTGGTGATTTTAATGCAAAAGTAGATTCAGGACGAGATGATAATACGGTCGGACCATTTGAACTTAGACAAATAAATCAAAGAGGTAATAAATTAGTTCAATTAAGCAAAGAAGAAGAACTAATCATAACAAACACAATGTTTAAGCTACCACCACGTCGTCTTTACAGATGGAAATCACGAGCCGACATTCATGATCACGTGGTCAGAAATCAAATAGACTTTATTTTAATCAACCAAAGATTTCGAAATAGTGTAGTCTCAGTAAAGACATTTCTCAGAGCCGATATTGCATCGGACCACACCCTGTAGTAGCCAAAAATGATTACGCACTCATGACATGTCATAAAATATGATTTAACAAAACTAAAAGATCCAGAAACTCGTGAAAAAGCGGCGGTGTCTATTAGTGTAAGTGATTTAATTTAAAATATCGACTCGATGAGGAGCAGAATTAATTCACTTTAAACATTTTATCGCAAATAGATATGAATTATTGTATAACTAAGTTTTGTGGATAATCTTATTCAAAGTATTTGCCATCTGAAGCTACAACTTTGAACATCTTTGTGGCAAATTATGGATTCCCTCATAGAAGAACTTCTTATGTTTTGAAGCAATCCATGAATCCAGTCATTTTTTCATATCTTCGTATGAATTTATCCGCTGTGCAGAAAGGGTTGACTGTATCGACCGGAATAAATGGTAATCTGATGGATCAATGTCTGGTGAATATGGCGGGTGGGGTTGGACATCCCAGCCAAGTTCTTCTAACGTTTCTTTGACCGGTCTTGCAACGTGTGGTCTAGCATGCTGCAGAATCACACGGTCATGTCTGTTAGCACATTCTAGTCGTTTTTGATGCAATTCTCGGCTTAATTGGATTAATTGCTCTCGGTAACGTTCAGCAGTGATGGTTTGTCCCAGTTTAAGCAGCTCATAGTACACTACACCAAGCTGGTTAATAATAAATAATTAATAATAAATGAAAAATTGAAATTATGGTATTTTATTTTTTTCAGAATAACATATAATGATAAAATGATACCTCGTTCATTAGTTGATACATTGAAACAGGCACCAATTTGTGTTTGTGGAAAATTAACATTTTATGATTATTCGGCCTTTGGAACGATGAAATTGTATTGCAGAGCTTTACATACACATTATTGTGAAACAATTTATAGAAACTTTGTTTCACAATTTCTATTTAGTTGCAGTCAGAAATGTTTAGTGGATAGGTGTAACGGAAATGTTCCCAGAAGTGTAAGATGCCTATTATATAATTCATAAAGAGCGCACTTAAAATGCCCAAACACAATTAATGCCGAAAATTAATATAAGTAAATCATATATATGATGTGGCATTTCTGCTAGATCGTGTTTCTGTGGTGATTTATACAATAGTATATTTCATATTATATTTATCTAACGTCCTGTAGGGACTTATTTTTTATTATATATTATATATTATATATGCTTGTAGAAACATTTATTCACAATTAATTTAATTAATTTTAAATATAAAAACTCAATTTTACTCAAATAATTATAAATAAATACACTACATTATATACAACTCTATGCAACATGTCTAATGCGCTACGAAAATGTAGTGTCCAATATAATATTGTTCGGGCCTATTATAAAATAACGAATAATTAAATATTTGTTTATGTATTAATTCAAAAGATAAATAAATTAATTCATAATTCTTTGGTTGATAAATCGCAGCTCAGGTGGTTGTACAGAGCTCCATTCTTGGTCGTCTCCTATTTTCAATATTTATTAATTATCTTCCAACATGCTTGACTTCTTATTATTTGCTGATGATGTTCAGATTTATCATGAATTTCCATTGTCTGGTAACAGACTTAAAATTATCGAGGATACATCTCAGACTATTGTAATATATGGTCGTGAGAATGATATTCCTATTCAATGTTTTTTTCAATAAAACTTTAACAAGGAGTAATCATTGTAATTCTATTGTTGGTACATAAAATACCATTAATTTTTCATACATAAATTACATCTATTATTGTGGCAACTAAATTACATTTGATATTTTCCGGTGTGCCACGTCGTGTAATTTAGACTAATTAAGAATAGTTAATTACGTGTTTAAGCATCTAGTGTGTCCATACTATTAATTACAATATTATAGCTATAAGTCCGTTTAACTTTTAATTCCTGATTTTTTCCTTCCATTCCCTTGTTCCCTATTTTATCCCACCCAAGCGTTTCAAATTATTTTTATTCACTATTTTTAAAAATTTTTTTTTTTTAATATTTTTACATATATTAATACTTAGAAATTAGAAATTTAAATTTGAATTATAGAAATGAATTATGTATCCGCTATATAATAATTATACTGTAGTAATTATAAATTAATGTTTTAATGTAATAAAATATAAATAGTCATTAATTACTTAGTTACACTTTTTTTTTCTAAATTGTGTAAAATTTGTTAAGAGACATTCGTCTCCAATTATATATAAATTATAATTATATAAATTAATAAATAATTAAATAAGTAACAATTATATTATTTTGTTCAATAATTTGGTGAAAACATAATAAAATATGATTATAAATTAAATTTAAATGTCTATAAACTATAAATTATAACATAATCAATATAATTTTAAGTTTCACTTTATATTATAAACATATTCCTTATTATATTAAAATTATTAATCAATTAATTTGCAAATTTAATTAAATTATATATGCATGCAATAAAAACCAAAATTAAAAATAATTAACGCACATTGTTTTACTTTATTCTAAGTTGACATTTTTCCCTGCAGGCGTCAACTCTATGAATTAATTCTATAGGGCTAAACTGGGTATCCCATTCAGTATTAATCTTATCTCAATAGAAAAAGTCGCATTCGATTTCCCATGGCTTGGTACACCTAACAAATTATTTTCAATGGCCAACTATATCATAATTTGTAACTAAATACAATCAATGCAATCAAAAGCGAATCATAAATGATATGGACATTGCAATGGCAACCAGACAACAAGGAAATGTTATTTTATTATTTATTTCTCGTTTAATCGACCCGACGGATACTATAATAAGTTGCGGTTTTTCTAATTGTTGCTAAGATTTGCACAAATATTAATTATATTATATTTTCGATTTTTGATTTAGTGCTTTAAAACTCTAAAACTAAATATAACAATTTGAATATTAAGCCAACAATGCAAACAAATGTTGTAGATTTTCTCAATGAAAACTATATAGTTGTGGTAGTGTAATGGTCGCAATTAAGTCTTCATTTTAATTTTAAATTGATACCTTATCGTCATCATATATAGAGTGGAAAAAATTCTGTAACTCTGGATTGGTTTCTGAGTTGACAATTTATCAGGAACTATTCCATAAATTCTATGATACTGTAAATAATAACTATGCCTCTTAATTAATTAGAATTCTATCTAATTTGCTTCAATATCCAGGGACTTTCTACAGTTGATCATGTATCTTGAATGATTTTCAATTGAAACATTTACATTTGAACATTTGAACATTTGAACAACAATAATCTTTGCGTCTCTTCGATGTAAAAATATATAAACCAATTAATGACGAGGCGGATTGCAATGAATTGCAATCTGATATAAAGTCTTTTTGTGCTTGCTGTAAACTCAACCGATTGGCGGCTTTGAATATTGGCATGTGCAAGGTTATGAGATTTACCCTAATAAATACAACCTTTTCTTACTCTTATCATTTGGATCTGCGCGTTTTTTGATAAAAAGCCTACTTTTGTGAATCATGTTGTTATTGTTATAAATAGGTCTAATTCGATGCTGGGTTTCACTAAACGTGTGCTAAAACATTATTTATTTCTCTTATAATGTCTATAACGGCATATACATGTCAGTTCGGGTTTTCGCAAAGTGACATACATATTACCCCTATTGAATCAAAACAAATATCAACATTTCTGCGGTTTACTTTAAGACTTTTCTTTGGACTGAACATAGGCTTCGCCTTATGAACCTACCGACTCTGCAGAGGCATAGAGATTATTTAAGACTATAATTTTTGGTAAACTTATTAAATATAATATATTGTAGTTTGCCTGAGTTGCGTTCTGTCGAAATATTATTTTAGTTATATTAATTTTTTGAATCATCGAAATGATTTTATTTTAATTAATTAAAGAAATCGGAATGACGTTAATTATTGATGGAAAATATTTGGATTATAACTATCTCTGAGATAGAATTTAATGGTATTAATTAATTATTAGCTGTGCGAATTAATTCGTGCGTAGATGGTGAGATTAGAAGGCTATGGTGTTTTATGAACTGCTAAATCTGAAACCATTACTGGTGCACGCTGCAGACAATTGCTGAAATTGAATCGAAAATTGAAGGAAAAGCAGCCAGAATATGCGACCAGACAAGAATCGCTAATTTTCCATGATGACAATGCTCGGCCACATCGTGTTCAACCGGCCAAACATTTTGTGGAGACCGTCGGCTGGGAAGTCTTACTCCACCCGCCTAATATCCCAGACTTGGTGCCTTCTGATGACCACTTATTCCGATACATGCAGAATGCTCTATGCGGAATACGCTTCACTTCAGTTAAAGGTGTCAAAAATTGGTTCGATACGTTTTTGGCCGCCATACCGGCACAGTTTTTTTGGGATGGAATCCATAAATTGCCAGGAAGGTGGACAAAAGTATAGTGGCTAGCAATGGGTAATAACATTGAATGTGAAACCAGTTTTTCACAATAAAGTTTCAATTTTTGAAAAACAAAACCGCACGAATTAATTCACACATCTAATAAATAAATAAATTATAGAAAAACTGTTATTTTTCATGTGGTAATGTCACGCCACTAAAAAGCCAGCTCTTTAATTGAATAATCAAATAAATAATAATAACAAAAAATGAGAAATAACATAATTTTTATTTTAAAATTAATTAAATGACCTTAAAATTTATTTATTTATTTCTAAATGGTTAATAGTGGTACATCGGGTAATTACTGGACATTGATCTTAAAAAAAATTTTCATTTTATTAGCCCATAGTAACAAATCCTATTCGTTTGGACTATACTGCTGGGATACCCAGTTTACCAACAATAGAATTAAAATGATTACTCCTTGTTAAATTTTTATTGAAAACAATACTGAATAGGAATATCATTCTCACGACCATATATTACAATAGCCCGAGATGTATCCTCGTTAATTTTAAGTCTGTTACTCTAATTTGATAATGATAAAATGAATAGCAACGTTATAAATACGTTTATGTGACAGGTCTCTGCGGTAAGAAAAACATTAATTGTGTTTTATAGCACTTTAAGTGCGCGTTTCATGAATTAGTAATTATATAATTATATATAATAATATTTATATTTAATTTATTAATTCTTTTTAAAAATTTTGTAAATATTTATTTATTTCTCATTTATAAATTATAAAATTGTTTTCTAACTTTAATTTTATATTTCTTTTTTTCAATTTCACATCAAAAAAAACACAACCTTCTGGTGGTCACCCTTTTGGGAACGTATATAAAACACCTTTTCAATAAACATTTCTTACTGCAACTAAATACTTGTTGTATCACTTTATTTATACCAACTGATCCACTATAAGTTATTGATGCAGTTTGGCAATTTAATGTATACGCTACAAATGCTGAATAATCATAAAATGATAATTTTCCACAAACACAAATTGGTGACTGTTTCAATGTATCAACTAATGTATGAGGTATCGTTTTATCATTATATGTTAGTCTGAAAAAAATGAAATACCATAATTTAAATTTTCCATTTATTATTAATATGAGATTTAAGGTGGTGGCATTGTGGCAGTAATAATTCGCACTAATGAATCTAGTATTGACTACAATTTTCATCGCAATTACAACTGCTCAACATAGAAAGGTACGACTTCAATTAATATTATAGTGATTTTGATTTAAATTGTCTTCAACAACTTTTGCTACCTGTGGACAATGTAAAGCACATGTATCATCTATCACGGAAATGTGTACCGATATGTGCCAGGTGTAGAAATTTTTATTGGTTTTGTTAAGAGATAATGTAACTCAAACAAAACATTTTTGTGTTATAACCATAAAATGTGTAAAAATTGCTGATACCATTAATTATAAAGGTGGTCATGAGTGTGCAAGTGAGATGTAAAGTACTGACCGTATGTTCTTCGAACAATTTAGTCTCATCGCAACTGTGTCCACTACCACCACAAGTATTCATTATACATCAACGTGACTGTCACTGTGCAACTGAAAAGATTTTAGACTAAATAATATAAGCTTGAACCAAAAGCGACTGTATTATATTAGACGATGCCACTGGAATTCAACATAAAAAATTATAATAGAAGATTCTACCGCGGTGTCAATTGTATTCGCTACGAATATACTAAACAACTATTTTTGTGCAAAAACATAGTTGGACAGGTTATGACACAAGAGGAACTGTGGAAAGGTCAAATTGCTCAGTCATTTATAGCTGAACCATCCATACCTCAAAGTAAGGAATGTTATTCTAAAGCTTAAAAATAATAAATCACCCAGATCAGATAACTTAACAGGTGAGCGTCTTAAACGTATTGGAAATACATTATGGTAACAACTGCACGAGCCAATTGTTAAGCTTTGGAATAATGAACAGGTGTTAGACGAGTGGTATTATCTGTCCATTATACAAAAAGGGTGAGACAATGAATTGCAATAAACTATAGAGGAATAACTTTATTAAACATTGCATATAAAAGATTGATTCCATATGCCAATGCAATTATCGGAGAATACGAATATGGATTATGCGTAGAGAGATCTACATCTGAACAAATATTTAGTGCATCACAGATTTTGTAAAAGTGCAGAGAATACAATATTGATATACACAATTTTTTGTTGATTTTAATTCGGCATTTGATAGCGTCAAAAGGCCAAAATTGTGGAAGAAAGTGTTTGTGTTTGAATCCGGGATAAATTATTCGATAATTTTGAAGACGATTGATGGACTACGACGGGAAGTCGTATTATCGACACTACTTTTTAATATTACGCTGGAGCAGGTTGTAAAGCGCGTAAATATTTATACACTTGTAAAAGTTTTTAAAAAATCGCATCTACTATTACCGTATGTTAATGATTTGAAATATTAAAACAAAATTATTTTGTATTATGATAGTATACCATCTCAATCAAATATACAGTGAATACAGTATACACGATCTTCGGTTCGGCTTTTTGTCAAAATAAGGATTTTTTAAGTTGTTAACTTCGCTGAATTGAATGAACCCTCTCAGTCCGGTTGTCAATTTTATCAGCCAATCCTTCGTTACTGAGTTTCTTTTTTTACTAATTGCTTTATATACATTGCTCACAGAAATTTAGACTTTACGGCAACATCCTTATGGACCTCAATAAATTCCATAATTAATTGTTCAGCTGGATATATTTGTTTAGTACTACTATACTATATTAGAATAATTCATATCCATTTGCGATTAAATGTTTAAAGTGAATTAATTCTGCTCCTCATCGAGTCGATGTTTTAAATTAAATCACACCTGAGACATCTAAGTCTAATTTGGTTCACCCCAGTAGCTTCCATATTGAGTGTTGTGATTTTTTTTGTTTTGGTTTTGCTATTGATTAATTGAGGCCCAAATACTCTCCGTATATGCTGTTTTATCTGGGGCAGATTCCGTCTTTTGCGGTCTGTTTGGTACCCTTAAACAGTTGGATTTAAAGATTGGAATTGTATTCATACGAGTAAGGTTGGACTTACATGCCAGAGCCCACCTAGTCTCTCCGCGTGACTATACTATACATTGTTGTGTATTGATGCGTAGTTATAAATAAAACATCGACGCACTTATAAATCGAATTCAGTTTTTTAGAATTGATCAATTAATTTTCGTAACAATTGAAACAATGTAAATTAAATATACAATTACATTTAATGGTAAATTGTAATACTTACTTAAAATGTATAACAGCTTGACCTGCTAGTAATAATAATGATGGAAATTTATTAGTTACTACATGTATCGTTTTAAATGTATTATTTTCAACAGCATTACCAGATAAATCTATAATTTTTAATTTCAATCTTTCCAATGAGTTTGGTATTGTATCCAAGATATTTTCTGAAACATCCAAAACGGATAATGATTTTAAACAGTGTATTCCATACGGAATTCTTCTGATACTATTATTCTGTAATCGTAATTCATGTAATTTTGCACAACGTAATATTTCCTTTGGGAATACATTAATCTGTAATTAATTTAAAAAAAATATATTGAAAAAATTCTATTTTTATTAAATAATTAATTAATGCAATAATTAATACCTTATTTTGTGACAAATCAAGCTTCGCTAAAGAATTTTGTATTGCTTTACCTTTTAACCAATTCCAATTGAAGTGTATGCCAAATTTATTATTTATTAATATTACTTCAAATAATCGTAAATTACCAAGAGATTCTGGAATTATATCTATGCAATTATTTGTAATATAAATTTTTTGTAAATTTTCCAATATTGACAATGTGTCAAGAGGAGTAGTTGGTTTTATTGCACCTGCCAATATCTAAAAATAAAACGAATAACGAAAATTAGAACTGAACAAAATTCTTATGTAGATTGCCGATGCCCATCAGACGAAAATTCGGTGAATCCAGCCTCTTCAGAGGTAGGTCTTACGAAGAGGACTAGAAATAGTAGTGAACAATGTACAGCAAGGCTGCACCAATAGGTCAGCCGTTGTCGAGGTGATTCCAAAATTCATCTATTTTGGCGCTGAGACTTCCACAGCAGGATATCTTAACTAGATCTTCACCATAGCAATGACATCAAGATGTGTTGAGATTTCAAAGGGAAAATTAGAGGTTTACCTTTCAGGGTAATATCACTGAAGTATATTAGTGCTGGCCGGAACAGGGCCTGCATTGTAGTTAGGCACGAAATACGTACAGTCTTACTGCCATATATGTGAACGAGCGCCAAAAGTTTTGTGTTAGCTTCTCCGTGCCTGCAGAATTAATTCTCAAGAGTTATGGGTGGGATATACAGTCAAAAAACCAGAAATGAAGAATTCTTTTCGACAACAAAATAGGCGGTCGTGAAGGGATTTCTATTCCCATATGTGGAGTATCTTAGAGGTCAGTATCTTCAAAAGATGGTAAACATGGCTACAGTATCTAAAATGAAACTAGTTCGTTAAACTGACACAACCACTGGAGGAAATAAAGAGGATCCTGATGAAACTACATTTTCAAGGAATTCAAATTGTTAAGACAAAGACAATGTATAATACACCGATTATGACTAATACTAATCAACATTATGAACGGCCCATTAAACGTTTTCTCTTCCTAATGAGCCGAGCACTGCAATGTTTTTTGCATAGTGGCAAATAAATTAGCGGAGGGGTAGAAATATCGAAACCTTTTGATGTAAAATTAATATCGTACAAAAACATTTTTAAGATCATAGAATACCAGTATCAACAGCAACCATTTAGAGATAATGTCTTCCTTACTAAACATTATTTGAACACCCGAATCAGTGGATAAAACCTACTAAAACTTGAAACGGTTATATAACAATGTTTCCATTTGAAGTCATTGAAATATTATATGAAATAAGGTACTGTATAAATTTTTTGTACCCTTTGGGTGTTCACTTAATACAGTACTACAAATTTCTTTAACTTTTCTCTGCCATCGATTGGAAAATCGGTCATATCTTTATCGATTTTAAAAATCTTTACTATGAAAGATTGGAAATTGTTTACAATTTGCAATGCTTTAAGCAATAATGTAAATCCGTTAAAACTATGGCCCGTAATTAAAAAGACTTTACAGCCTTCGCTTCGCCACTGTAACAAATAATCTCCCAAAATAAAATTATTTGAATATTGTTGACTTTAAAAAATATTTAATGGACGCACATAAGACTATTCCTTTATCGATATTTTACGTTATAAGATTATGTTTTTTAGCCTTTCTTTTTAATTTTGGAATAAAAACACACCACAAACAGTCTTATAAAATGAACACGAACACAACTGATAGCCACATACAATCTGCATTATGATTATATCCCTACGATAAAATGAATGTAGTTAAATAATCTATTTGGCTATTATATTATTATTATAAATTCTATTTATATACTTACCATAATTGATTTTAATGTTTGTGATAATCTCGAGTTTTTAACACATTGCGAATAATCGGTAATTACTAATGACTTTGGTGCGCGTTTTTTACTTATTGTAGTTGATTTTACCATTGTTACTGCTGTTTTTTGCATAATCTTCTCTATCTTTTTAGTTGCTGGTAGGAATTTTATAGTAATTCCCGGATTGCAAGTACATATTCGTTTAAATAATGCCTGCAATTCTGCTACTTTCGAACTATATAGTAAAACATCAAATGGAGGATTTTTAAATGATATTGTTCCTACTCCAGAGCGTATGCGTTTCTCGAAAATTTTTACGATATTATCATTTATAACAAATTCTTTACAATATTTAGAATTTTTAATCGTCAATTTATGTATTTCACACTTATTACTTGAAAGTGTAATTACACTTTGAATATAGCGCAGTGTACCAATTGTTGAATTATTCCTTGGCCTTGCTATAGCACGACAATTTATTTCCATTTTAATATTATTTATTTCGAATTTATACTAGTACCACGCCTAGCACACCAAAATTCTAAAAATGAAAATTTTAGTGAGTTTTTTTGTTTAAATGAGTTTAAAATCGTGATTCTTAATGAAAAATGAGTGTTTTTATTTGTCGTCAATATATTCAGTTTCATATTGATAAGTAATGAGTCGTTAAATGTATTCACTCCATTTTTTATTAAGAATCGCGATTTAACAAAAAAACCTAATGTTCTTTTATATTAATATCTTTCTCTATTCACTTTATTTAATAATTAATTAGAAAGAAAAATGTAGTACTTTATATTGTTTGCAAGCGTTTTGTTTTTATGTATGGACTTTTTTTTTAATATATTTTCATATAAAACAAAACACAACGACGCCATTGATATTCCTGAGTGCAAAGGGTGCGAAGCGAATTGTGTAATGTTTAACGTATCTGTCCAATGTCCTGTTGTCTCTTGTTGAAGCGAAGAAGAGTACACACAAATCACAAATAGAAATAACCATAAATATAGACAGCAGCTCAGCGCAGCAGAAGTGCTACTCAATTTGAGGTGAATGAAGCGAATGAATTTGTTGGTGAATTTTTGACAAATGAATAAAATATGCGATACCATTTTGAAAAATGAATATTTTAGTGAAAAAATTCACAATAATATTTCTATGAATGCATGTCAATATTAAAAAAAATATCAACTTAAAAATAACAACACGGATTTTGTTTTTAACTTTTCCACTTCAAAATTAAAAAATTTATTATTTAGTATTTTCAATTTATATTGGAAGTCGGAACTATATCATTTAAATATTCCCCATTTTATGTTTTACTACATAGTGTGAAAGTAAAAGAAATACCGAAATTATTTGAACTTATACGTATTTACAATTCGACAATTACTATAAATTTCCTACCAGCAACTAGTGGGAGAGATAAGATTATGCAAAGAACAGCAGTAACAATGGTAAAATCAACTACAATAAGTAAAAAGACCAAACCAATGTATTTAGTAGTTACCGATTAATCTGACTATAAAAAAATCTGAATTATCAAAAACATTAAAATCAATTATGGTAAGTATATAAATAAAATTTATAATAATAATATAATCATAGCCAAATAGATTATTTAACTACATTCATTTTATCGTAGGGATATAATCCTAATGCAGATTGTTTATGGTTATCAGTTGTGTTCATGTTCATTTTATAAGACTGTTTGTGGTGTGTTTTTATTCCAAAATTAAAAAGAAAGGCTAAAAAACATAATCTTATAACGTAAAATATCGATAAAGGAATAGTTTTATGTGCCTATTAAATATTTTTTAAAGTCAACAATATTCAAATAATTTTATTTTGGGAGATTATTTGTTACAGTGGCGATTCGGGTGTTCAAATAATGTTTAGTAAGGAAGACATTATCTTTAAATGGTTGGTATTGATATTGCTTGTATTCTATGATCTGAAAAATGTTTTTGTTCGATATAAATTTTACATCAAAAGGTTTCGATATTTCTACCCCTCCGCTAATTTATTTGCCAATAGGTAAAAAACATTGCAGTGCTCGGTTCATTAGGAAGAGAAAACGTTTAATGGGCCGTTCATAATGTTGATTAGTATTAGTCATAATCGGTGTATTATACATTGTCTTTGTCTTAAAAATTTTCTCTGATTCCTATTCTGGTTTATTATTTTGTTTTCATGTATTATAATTTTCATGAACTTCTCTAGTTATATTGTTGTAATGTAATGAAATATTGAATAAATACTTTATTTTTAATGAAATGTGCCGTTCCAAATTGCTTTTGCATATGCATAAGGAAATAAATACAACTATTATGAGCCAGTTATAAGTGTAAAGCCTTTATTAGTCTATACGCGTCTGTCTTGCTTAATTATTGGTTTTATGAACTGCCATAGAAAATTCATCTATGACCGCCGTCTGCCGTCGATATGCCTCACCATAGCCCCGACAGTATATACTTGGAAATATTCCATCTACTATTTGAACAGTTTAAGCCTTTCTGTCGAGCGTAAAACCACCTCTCTTATAGCTATGCGTTCTGGCTTCTACCGATTCTTACGTGTTTCCATTTTGTTATGATTGATCTACGGCCTATTCAAAATTTGAATTCCTTGAAAATGTAGTTTCATCGGGATCCTCTTTATTTCCTCCAGTGGTTGTGTCAGTTTAACGAACTAGTTTCATTTTAGATACTGTAGCCATGTTTACCATCTTTTGAAGATACTGACCTCTAAGATACTCCACATATGGGAATAGAAATCTCTCCACGACCGCCTATTTTGTTGTCGAAAAGAATTCTTCATTTCTGGTTTTTTGACCGTATATCCCATCCATAACTCTTGAGAATTAATTCTGCAGGCACGGAGAAGCTAACACAAAACTTTTGGCGCTCGTTCACATATATGGCAGTAAGACTGTACGTATTTCGTGCCTAACTACAATGCAGGCCCTGTTCCGGCCAGCACTAATATACTTCAGTGATATTATCCTGAAAGGTAAACCTCTAATTTTCCCTTTGAAATCTCAACACATCTTGACATCATTGCTATGGTGAAGATCTAGTTAAGTATCCTGCTGTGGAAGTCTCAGCGCCAATATAGATGCATTTTGGAATCACCTCGCCAACGGCTGACCTATTGGTGCAGCCTTGCTATACATTGCTCACTACTATTTCTAGTCCTCTTCGTAAGACCTACCTCTGATGAGGCTGGATGCGCCGAATTTTCGTCTGATGGGCATCGGCAATCTACATAAGAATTTTGTTCAGTTCTAATTTTCGTTATTCGTTTTAATTTTAGATATTGGCAGGTGCAATAAAACCAACACATTGTCAATATTGGAAAATTTACAAAAATTTTATATTACAAATAATTGCATAGATATAATTCCAGAATCTCTTGGGAATTTACGATTATTTGAAGTAATATTAATAAATTAAAAATTTGGCATACACTTCAATTGGAATTGGTTAAAAGGTAAAGCAATACAAAATTCTTTAGCGAAGCTTGATTTGTCACAAAATAAGGTATTAATTATTGCATTAATTAATTATTTAATAAAAATAGAATTTTTTCAATATATTTTTTTTAAATTAATTACAGATTAATGTATTCCCAAAGGAAATATTACGTTGTGCAAAATTACATGAATTACGATTACAGAATAATAGTATCAGAAGAATTCCGTATGGAATACACTGTTTAAAATCATTATCCGTTTTGGATGTTTCAGAAAATATCTTGGATACAATACCAAACTCATTGGAAAGATTGAAATTAAAAATTATAGATTTATCTGGTAATGCTGTTGAAAATAATACATTTAAAACGATACATGTAGTAACTAATAAATTTCCATCATTATTATTACTAGCAGGTCAAGCTGTTATACATTTTAAGTAAGTATTACAATTTACCATTAAATGTAATTGTATATTTAATTTACATTGTTTCAATTGTTACGAAAATTAATTGATCAATTCTAAAAAACTGAATTCGATTTATAAGTGCGTCGATGTTTTATTTATAACTACGCATCAATACACAACAATGTATAGTATAGTCACGCGGAGAGACTAGGTGGGCTCTGGCATGTAAGTCCAACCTTACTCGTATGAATACAATTCCAATCTTTAAATCCAACTGTTTAAGGGTACCAAACAGACCGCAAAAGACGGAATCTGCCCCAGATAAAACAGCATATACGGAGAGTATTTGGGCCTCAATTAATCAATAGCAAAACCAAAACAAAAAAAATCACAACACTCAATATGGAAGCTACTGGGGTGAACCAAATTAGACTTAGATGTCTCAGGTGTGATTTAATTTAAAACATCGACTCGATGAGGAGCAGAATTAATTCACTTTAAACATTTAATCGCAAATGGATATGAATTATTCTAATATAGTATAGTAGTACTAAACAAATATATCCAGCTGAACAATTAATTATGGAATTTATTGAGGTCCATAAGGATGTTGCCGTAAAGTCTAAATTTCTGTGAGCAATGTATATAAAGCAATTAGTAAAAAAAGAAACTCAGTAACGAAGGATTGGCTGATAAAATTGACAACCGGACTGAGAGGGTTCATTCAATTCAGCGAAGTTAACAACTTAAAAAATCCTTATTTTGACAAAAAGCCGAACCGAAGATCGTGTATACTGTATTCACTGTATATTTGATTGAGATGGTATACTATCATAATACAAAATAATTTTGTTTTAATATTTCAAATCATTAACATACGGTAATAGTAGATGCGATTTTTTAAAAACTTTTACAAGTGTATAAATATTTACGCGCTTTACAACCTGCTCCAGCGTAATATTAAAAAGTAGTGTCGATAATACGACTTCCCGTCGTAGTCCATCAATCGTCTTCAAAATTATCGAATAATTTATCCCGGATTCAAACACAAACACTTTCTTCCACAATTTTGGCCTTTTGACGCTATCAAATGCCGAATTAAAATCAACAAAAAATTGTGTATATCAATATTGTATTCTCTGCACTTTTACAAAATCTGTGATGCACTAAATATTTGTTCAGATGTAGATCTCTCTACGCATAATCCATATTCGTATTCTCCGATAATTGCATTGGCATATGGAATCAATCTTTTATATGCAATGTTTAATAAAGTTATTCCTCTATAGTTTATTGCAATTCATTGTCTCACCCTTTTTGTATAATGGACAGATAATACCACTCGTCTAACACCTGTTCATTATTCCAAAGCTTAACAATTGGCTCGTGCAGTTGTTACCATAATGTATTTCCAATACGGTTAAGACGCTCACCTGTTAAGTTATCTGATCTGGGTGATTTATTATTTTTAAGCTTTAGAATAACATTCCTTACTTTGAGGTATGGATGGTTCAGCTATAAATGACTGAGCAATTTGAACCTTTCCACAGTTCCTCTTGTGTCATAACCTGTCCATCTATGTTTTTGCACAAAGATAGTTGTTTAGTATATTCGTGGCGAATACAATTGACACCGCGGTAGAATCTTCTATTATAATTTTTTATGTTGAATTTCAGTGCCATCGTCTAATATAATACAGTCGCTTTTGGTTCAAGCTTATATTGTTTAGCCTAAAATCTTTTCAGTTGCACAGTGACCATCACGTTGATGTATAATGAATACTTGTGGTGGTAGTGGACACAGTTGCGATGAGACTGAATTGTTCGAAGAACATACGGTCAGTATACTTTACATCTCACTTGCACACTCATGACCACCTTTATAATTAATGGTATCAGCAATTTTTACACATTTTATGGTTATAACACAAAAATGTTTTGTTTGAGTTACATTATCTCTTAACAAAACCAATAAAAATTTCTACACCTGGCACATATCGGTACACATTTCCGTGATAGATGATACATGTGCTTTACCTTGTCCACAGGTAGCAAAAGTTGTTGAAGACAATTTAAATCAAAATCACTATAATATTAATTGAAGTCGTACCTTTCTATGTTGAGCAGTTGTAATTGCGATGAAAATTGTAGTCAATACTAGATTCATTAGTGCGAATTATTACTGCCACAGTGCCACCACCTTAAATCTCATATTAATACTAAATGGAAAATTTAAATTATGGTATTTTATTTTTTTTCAGACTAAAATTTAATGATAAAACATTACCTCAAACGTTAGTTGATACATTGAAACAATCACCAATTTGTGTGCACCAGAAGGTTGTGTTTTTTAACGTGAAATTGAAAAAAAATTATATATAAAATTAAAATTAGAAAACAATTTTATAATTTATAAATGAGAAATAAATAATTATTAATTAAATTTATAAAAAAAAATTAATAAATAGATGTAGATGTATTAGACATGGTTTCTATAATATTATTCAACACAAATATCGACATAATCATCAGAAACTATATCATTGTGCAGTTCAAATAGGTAAAATTATATTTTTAAAATTTCTTCGTTAATGAATGACAAACGGCATCGCATATAAATTGAATCAAAAAATCATCAATAGTTTAAAAAAAAATGTTTGCATTAAGATCAAGGTCTTAATTTTCCAGTTAATATAAATGCATTAGTGTAGAGATAAATCTATAAAAATATTTGCAAAGTATTAATGGTAATTTTTTAATTTTAAGTAATTTTTAAATTATATAGACATTGCAAATTGCAACAACAAATCGGTACTTCGATTATCGTAATACTCACATATAATCATTGTGTGTAAGTAAATTATAATCTTAATATGTACATAGTGCTATCACAATTACAGAATACAACACAATCTAGCCGAAATAGTACATTATTTTCGACTGACTCCGATGAATGACAACGTTGTAAATACACACATAATAGCTTTGCATGTATTTGGTAATACTTACTTACTTACTCCATGGCGTTATAACCCAGGTACGGGTTTAGCCTTCTCCAACACGCGTCTTCAACCTGACCTGACAGTTTACTGCATCTAGCCATATTGCCTTTCTAACATACCAAGATGCAAATTTTAAATAATTGTCCTTAAATTGTCGTTGCTTGAGTCGTTGCCGTTTATCCTGTGTCCGAACCGAGGTCGTGGTGTAGAATTCATAACTAGTTATTTTTCCCCAATTGGTAGTTAAACATACGTTCCACCTACTTAATCATTCTGTAAATTCGTAGGGCATTTGGTAATGCATTAATATAATATAAATGTAGTTTGCCTGAGCGCTGTCGTTCTGGCGAAATATTATTTTAGTTATATTAATTTTTTGAATCATCGAAAAGATATCATTTTAATTAATTATAGAAATCGGAATTAACGTTATATTGGTGGAAAATATTCTAAGTTGTAACTTGGTATAGCTCCGTCTGATATAGAATTTAATGATCGTAATTAATTAAATAAATAAATAATACAAAAACTGTTATTTTTCATGGGGTAATGTCACGCCACTAAAAAGCTATCTCTTTAATTGAATAATCAAATAAATAATAACAAAAAATGAGAAATAACATTTTTTTTTTATTTTAAAATAAATTAAATGAATTTAAAATTTATTTATTTAAAAAAGAAATTGTTTTTTTTTTTTAATACAATATACAATAATTTAAAAAAAAATTGAACTAATTAAAATTAATTTAATTAAATAATTATAATAAATAATAATATAAAATTTTGTATAACAATAAATAATAAATTTTAAACTAATGAAATGGACAGTGACTTTGGTAATTTATTAAGAAGCATTATTTTATTAATTTCATCATTTTCATCAATTTCATCTGCAATTATGATTGTTTCTTCTATAGTTTCGGTAATTATTGATGATTTCTCATTTGTACTTAAATCAATTGGTAATACTTCACTTAAAACATTATTAAATGTAATAATAATTTCATCATCAATATTTTTATAATTATTATTGTTTTCATTTAAATTATAATAATAATAATAATTATTATTATTATTATTATTATTATTATTATTATTATTATTATATATTGATTTTATTTTATTTAATTCTGGTGATGATGGTGGCGGTAATAAAGGCTTTAACATTATCGATTGATCATTGTATTTAGTTAGTGGTGCCGGTGGTAGTGATGGTGATGATGATGTTATGATTTTCGGTTCGACAATATATTCTTCAAAAACAAATGTACCCAATTTGTATAACCGTTTTAAAATATTTTCATTAATTATTGATGTACTTTGTTGTTCCATTTCATTAACGATAATAATGTCAATTAAATTTTTAAATGTTTTATTACATTTTTCGCATAAATGTCGTCCTTTATTATTTAGGTTTATATTTCTTTTGTGCCGACGTTGCTTCCGGTGACGACAAGTTAATAATTTTCCACATAATTTACATTTTATTATTGATTTTGTATATTTTTTAATTATTTTATTTTTATTTATTAATTTCCCTAATTTATTTGGATAATAAAAATATTTTTTTAATTTCTCTCGTATTTTATTTATTTCATTTTGACCGAGTAGAAATTTTGAAGTATTATTTAATTTTTTAATTTTATTGCGATGACAATAGACAATTTTTTTATAATCATCTTCACATTTCTCATTTTTTATATATATTATTGAATTAAATAATTTATTATAATATGAATTATCTTTGGTGTTTGTGCTACTAATATCAATAGCATTAATATTATTATTACAATTATTTCCTAGTCCATTTACTTTCTTTTTAGTTTTACTATTTGCATGTCTATCATCTTTATTACTATTGCCAGCACCAGCGGTATCTTTTCTACGGCCACTTTCACCTGCACTACTACTACCACCACCACCACCACCATCATTGCAACCTGATCCAGCTGATTCATTTCGATTTTGTAATGAATACCAGTTAATTAACCAATTATTACAACTGTAGCATAAAAATTTATCTTCATTTAATGGCTGGAATTAAAACAAAATAAAATATAAAAATGGTAATATTTTTTAATATATTATATGTGTGGATTAGTGTAATTTCTAGTAAGTATGTTGGGTATAGTAAATTTTTGGAAAGCAAGTTGTAACCGAACGCGTTCACAAGTTGCGGATAGTTGAACGGGCTGTAAAGAGTTAGACACGAATAACAAATAAGTCACCGCGGACAATCTGTGGTGGCTGTGTATCGGAATTATTATAAGGTCCGAAAATGACATTCACTTAAAACTAAGTTATTGAATCAATGATTACACAGTGTGATGGCGAGTTAGTGATCGTCATTAAAATTGATTTCGGTAGAGGTGTAGTATATCACTGTAAATATCCTATGAAATTAATGAACAGTGAAGTAAGTTTATCATTTATAAACTCTACGACACGGCCTCAGATGGGAACGACACGAGCAACGAAAAAGGGATTGTTAGAACTTTGATGCAGCAAGGTACTTTAAGAACACTCACGGATACACGACTACAACCAAACTGGATATAAAATAGAATTTACTTAACTGAAAAGGATACACATTTTATTACAGCGGCAACGCTTGTAGTAAAAGAAGAGAGGTCGGAATCGGTTTTTTTAGTTTTTGGTAATTGTTTTTAATCTGAATATATATATATATATAAATATAGGGTTGGCGTGGGTTAGTTTATCAATGAACGACAGTGAGTTAAATTTGAAAAGAATAACAATACTGAGAAAGTTATAACATCGTTTTCATTCAAATAAATATATTCTACCGGCAGTTTTCACATATACAGTGAATGATGGAAGATGACTAAGAATGGGAGACAATTTAATACACTTGTGTCTAAACGCAAAATTGTTAGTTTCAAACAGTAACAGACATCATATTTTAAATAGCTTCTCCAGATTATAGCTTATACCTATGCTGCTATTGTTTGTGTGGTGTGTCACAATCTCCATGCTACAATGATATATGGTTTTAACGAAATATTAGTCTTAAACGAGTAGTAAATTTATTAAACGTTATTAAAGAACATTAAATCGAATCATGTCATTCATTGTGGCAAATTTGTGGAGGACCATTCCGTATGTAAAACAGGTTTAAATCTTTCAGTGTCTCCGGCAAATAAGTTCGACATTGCATTATTTGAATGTTTGACATTGTGTGAATCTCTACAGCTAACCCGTAAAATATGTCTGCACACACCATTACCCAGTGAACCAAATTGTCTTCTAAGCAAAAAATAAAGACATCTTTTCTACACTTAAATTAGTCTCAAAGATGTCTTTCCATTCGTTAGCAAAGCATATATATGTCATAAGATTTAGTCATAAAACTGTGTACAAGACAAATACTCGCCTGAAAAGAAATCGGGTGCACCGTGTGTCTCATAAAAATACCATAAGACTGGTCACTACACTTATACGTCAAATTTACTTAAATTGTACGACGATTTGGTTCACTGAATTTGTTCACCTTTATTTCTCGTCCGCAAAAATTTGTTGTTGAAGTTGTTATGAAATTGAAATTGGCATTAAGCTTATATGTGGTCGACAAATAGGTTAAGTTACAATTTAAGGAACATTTCTCAAACCCCTCTACACGTTCGCACGAGAATTAAATAATTAGTATGGTCCCCAATCAATTTTATCTAAGTTAGACAAATTTCTATATGTGCGAATGGGATTCTTTAGATACTAATAATAATAGTAATAAAATCTATCCACTGAGGTGGCACGAGTTCATGTCCAATATGGACACCAATTCTGAAAGGGTTAAAGCTATGCACTGGAAAATATGAACTTAAACGTCTGAAGTAAATATCTGGAAACCGCGCATAAATATTTTTACATTCCTTTAATTTCCACCCATATAATCTGAACTTAATCATGGAATTAATGAAGCAACAATTAATTCGAGCATCTTGACACATTTGAGCCCATCCGTTAAATAATTTTAAGTTCGAAAGGTGTGTGTGTGTGTGTGTATGGCAAGAGATGACACTTGCTACTCCCAACATTTTCGAGTGCTCTCATAATAATCAAATATAAATAGAATATTGATCAACACGGATATGAGAATATCATATAAGACACAGCGCTTCGGTAAGTATGTCGGGTTTAACAAATATTGCATTCACAGTTGCTACTGAACTAGAGAGCCGTAAGACCTAAGAGACTCGATATGGCTAGATGCAGTGAACGATGATATTAAAATTCTTAAAATTCGGGATTAGAAGACATTACCTACGCAGATAGCTCATGTTAAAGAAGGCTAAAACCGCACCTGTGTTTTAATGCCATGGAATAAGTAAATAAGTAAGTCGCAACTGAACGCGTCCACAGGTTGCAGATTGTGTATATGCGCTATCATAAATTATTCATCAATGTATATCGTCAATCTGCCGGTTAATATCTCAAGCATCTTGTATAAGCCACATATAAAAAATATAGTATATTTCACGTCCACAAAAAATTCAGTTTCATTGTTAGCCCGAGGATTTATCAAACAGATCTCGTATATTTAAACAAAAATACAATTAATATACAGAATCAAATTTGTTCATCATTTCTAATCATAATTTAATATGTTATTGATAATCCATATAAAAAATGGGATGCTCGTTATGCTCGTGCAATGGATTAAATCCCTCCGGGTAATCAACAATAAAATGCATCTAACACCATTCTACATCTAACACTTTTCTCGGTAACTCGCTACACTACGGCATCAATACTTTTATATTTTCCCAAACTAATTTAAGCCCCCTCCTAAAAGCGTTGCGAGATAACTTTGCTAGAACAAAAATTTTAGCCAAAAAATGCCGGGATACATCCTATTTTATAACACACACACACACACACATGCTCCTACACATACACTGTTATAGTATAACCACACATTCGATCAGAATTTACACTAAAAACACATTTTACTTTCAACCCGGAATTTGTTGTTATCCTTTCTGAATTAAATAATTTTTCTATATGTGTATTATAATGTCACCATTGTATTTACAAAATATATTGTATATAAAAATAGTAGTAAATAAAGTATATAAGTATTGACATCTATGATCGATATTTTTTAGTTTAACTTTACACAAAACAGCAGAAACACTACTTATTTAAATAAATAAAATTAAAAATACCTATAACATTTACCTGTACTTTAAATTTTTCATTAATAATATCAACAATATTTGGACCAGCACGTTGTTCATAAATATTAACAGTTAAAGTTGTATAACTTCCACATATAAAACATATTCGTTTTTTGTGACAATTACGATCCGTACGGTCAACACCACCACCATCACCACCACCATCACCACCAATATCACCGCCGCCGCCATCCCCACCAGTCGTTGATGTAGACGAAGATGATGATTCATCGCCACCGCCACCACCATTACCACTAAGACCATATGCTCCACCATCATCACCATCTCCACAACTGCTGCGACTATTACTATAACCAGCACTAGCCATAATCTGATGGTGTAATAATTTTTTAATTTCTATCGTCTGTACAAAATATATATTTTAAAAAATAATTAAATAAATAAGAACATATTTATATTAAAATAAAATAGTTGCATTATAAAAATAACAAAATAATTACCGAAACAAAAAACTAAATACAATTTATGCACACAGAAAATACAATCTATCGTCCACAGCAGTCAATATTTAACTAAATATCATGTGTCTGTCTTTGTGTGTTGATGGTGTGCTGCTGGTGGTTTGATGAAAGGAAATCCATACTCCGCATATAGAATTGAATATTGAATATTTTATTTGTACATATATTCTCTTACCATAGTTATGGCTGTTATTATTATCGGTATGGTGTAGATAGAGGTAAAGTAAAAATGGTAAATTGAAGTTTGTAAGTAGGTTCCTGCAACTGTTTTTTATTTTCTTTCATATACCTTTTTATTTCATGCACGTAATTCTTGTTTAGTTATATATTTTTTGTATTTTAGCATTTTGGGGGAAAAGGTGGCAGATGGTCTCTTATATTTATTGATATATATATATATATATATAATTATATCGTCTGTACTTGTACACAATGACACACTGTCGTCTTATGTGTTTTTATTATTACAACAACAGAAACCAAAAGTATAAAAACAACAGTGTATTTAAAACAAAAATTATTCATTAAAATTTTAATTTTGCTTATTTCGTGTTTCTATTTTATTTATTGTGAACTTTAATATGGCTTCTGAAAACGTATTCCATTCAATCAATGTATCCTTTTTATCCATATGTGTATTGTATTTATATTTACAAAAATACAAACATCAATAGTCTTCTTGACTCCGAGACATTGTGCGTAAAAAATTTAATTCTCCTGCTAATAAAAATTATATTATATATGCGTACTCGCGCTAGTCTCTATCTACTATAGCCATATACAAATATTAGGTTGTCAACTATCTCCCTTCCGCCTTTTTGCTCTTTATTCAATGCTTTATAAAAAGTGTTACAGTAATCGGATTTAGTTCAAATATGCGCCGTTTTGTTCGATAATCTGTTTCCATCTAGACTGCAACTTCATAATACCTCCCTCGTAGAAGCCCCCCTCCTTATTTGCGAAGAACTCGGACAGCCACTTTTCACAAGCCTCTTTTGAGATCAACTTTACACCACCAAGGGCGTTCGCCATGGACAGGAACAGGTGGTAATCACTTGGCGCTATGTCCGGGCTATATGGTGGATGCGATAAAACCTCCCATCCGAGCTCCCGTAGCTTCTGACGAGTCATCAACGAAGTGTGTGGTCTGGCGTTGTCCTGGTGGAACACTACACCCTTCCTTTTGGCCAATTCTGGACGCTTCTGGTCGATCGCCTGCTTCAAGCGGTCCAGTTGTTCGCAGTAGATGGTAGAATTAAGCGTCTGGCCATATGGGAGCAGCTCATAGTGGATGATTCCCTTCCAATCCCACCAAACACACAGCAAAACCTTCCTGGCCGTCAATCCCGGCTTGGCCACTGTTTGGGACGATTCACCGGCCTGCGACCACGACCGTTTTCGCTTGATATTGTCGTATGTGATCCATTTTTCGTCGCCAGTCACCATCCGCTTCAAGAATGGGTCGAGTTCGTTCCGTTTCAGCAGCATTTCGCAAATGGAAATTCGGTCCATTAGATTTTTCACTGTTAATTCATGTGGCAGCCAAACATCAAGCTTTTTTTTGTATCCAGCCTTCTGCAGATGGTTTAAAATGGTTTGGTGACTAACTCCCATCTCCTGGGCGATGTCACGAGATGCCACATGCCGGTCTAACTCGATGTATTCCATGATTTGATCGGTATTTGTCGTCACAGGTCTTCCGCCGGCTGGCTTATCCATGGTGTCGTTTTCACCGGCTCTGAATCGTCGAAACCATTCCTCCGCGGTTCGAAGTGATAGAGTACCATCCCCCAAAACACCATTAATCTCACGGAACGTTTCTCTAGCGGATTTGCCTTTAACGAAGGAAAACTTTAAAATAGCGCGAATTTCGGCGTTAGTGAACTCCATGTTTACACGTCTATAACTGTTGAACGCAATATCCAAACTAATCATACATAGCGTCGTTTTGTTTGTTATGTCAAGAGCTTTCAAATTATGTACAGTGTTGCCAGATACGAGCTCTGTAGCGCTTTGTACATAGCCGCGAAATTAAAAAGACAAAAAGGCGGAAGGGAGATATTTGACAACCTTATACATTAGTAACAGTGAGTTTTAAAAGTATTCGAACAACACACCTATATACTATATTAAATTATATTATATTACAAATAACCTATGAAGGAATAAGGCAAAAATTATTCATTATAATTATAGAAAAAAAATTAATTTTTTAAAACTCAACAAAAATGATTTCAAAAGTATTCGGACAAATTAATTTTTAGTAATAAACTTGTTTCAACGTGCAAGTTCAAGCAAACTAAATATCGTACAGTTCATTATTTACTCTTTATATAAATATTCAGTTTGTTATGGTATGTGGGGTTGTATGAGTGCTAGTGGAATTGGTAACCTAGTTTTCATTGATGAAATAATGGATAAAATGTGTTTGATTTGAACATTTTGAAGAACAATTTAATATATTTTCAAATTGTTTATCACAACAATGATCATAAATCCATGGTAGTTCGCGAACAGATGCTTTATAATTGTCCGAAAGTATTGGAAACACCACCTCAATCTCACCGGATATTAATCCAGTTGAGAATTTGCGCTGGGAATTGGTTAAGGAAATCCGTAAAAGAATTATCAGCAAATAAAATTGACTAAAAATGCATTTGCAAGAAGAATGGCAGAAAATCAGTCATAACTACATTTTTTCAACATTGGTGAATTCGATGCCAAAATGACTTCCTGCTGTGTTTTTCTTCATCAAGGATACCCAATAAGATATTGAAAATAAGTTATTATAAAATAAATACACATTTTCATTGTTGTCCGAATACTTTTGAAACTCATTGCATGTATTTTATTGGTATTATACAATAAAATAATAGTAACACACAAATACGTTTACGATAAAAGACAGCTGATATTATATTCAATATATGTTATATGTACCTGAGTATCTACATAAAAAATCGGTTGTAAATATTTATTCAAATATGCATATGTATATGGGACATAATAATACATTATAACATATCCAGCTATCCATATAACATTAAGAATTCATCGTACATCGTTGTTCGTTTGAGGTTCGTTCGTCTTTTTTTAGGGGAATCTGTGAAGGAGTATATACACCCTGGTGCAAAGAAATTTACGCACACGTATTTTTTTAATCAAAACATATATGTATCCATGGCATTAAAACTCAGGTGCGGTTTTAGTCTTCTCCAACAAGCTTCTTCAACCTGACCGCAGCCAATGTCGTCCTATCCCGAATTTTAAGGATCTTCATATAACAGTTCCCTTCATCTATGCATCTAGCCTTAGGTCTTCCGGCACTCCTTCTACCTTCAGGATTATCATTCAACAGTTTCATTTCCAAGCCATCTTTTAATCAATTGATTTTGATTGTTTTGACAATATTTGGTTGATCGCGTACAACTTGTCTATTTCAAAATTGTATCTTCGTCTCCAACCATTATATTCTTTGACGCGTCACCAAATATGCCACGGATTATCTTTCGTTCAAAAATCCGAAGTAATTATTCCTATCCATACATTAATATTGGACGTATTAATGTTTTATATATTGCTTCCGCTATAAAGATCCCATTGTAATATGTTTTCGATTGGAATTGTTTTTTAGCCCGTAATAGCATATGTTTCCAGTAGCTACCCTGCAGAGAATTATCTCTTTAATATCATTTTCCACATTTATCAACGATCCTAAGTATACGAAACTATTTACAATTTCAAAATTGTATTCTCAAATACAATAACAGTTTGATCTCTAATTGCTACTGTCTTACAGCCTAATATTAAAGAGTAAATATTGAATCACCTTGTCGTAGTCCATCAACCGTCTCAAAATGATTATATACCAAATTCTGTCATAATGTTCCATATTTTTGAACTATTGACGCTTGTACGATCAACGCTTTGAAATCAACAAACAAATGGTATGTATCAACATTAAACTCTCTACACTTTTCCAAGATCGGCCGTATACTCAATATTTGATCACAATGGTATTCTCCGATAATTTCATTGGCATATGGAATAAGTCTATTACTTACTTACTCCATGGCGTTACAACCCGGGTGCGGTTTTAGCCTTCTCCAACACGCTTTTCCAACCTGACCTATCCGCAGTTAATGTCTTCCAATCCCGAATTTTTAGGATCTTTATATCACAGTTTACTGCATCTAGCCATCTCGCCTTAGGTCTTCCGGCTCTCCTTCTACCCTCTGGTTTACTATTAACTCCTCCATGCGTTCTACGTGTCCAAGCCATCTCAATCTATTGATCTTGATTGTTTTGACAATATTTGGTTGATCGCGTACAACTTGTCTATTTCAAAATTGTATCTTCGTCTCCAACCATTATATTCTTTGACGCGTCACCAAATATGCCACGGATTATCTTTCGTTCAAAAATCCGAAGTAATTATTCCTATCCATACATTAATATTGGACGTATTAATGTTTTATATATTGCTTCCGCTATAAAGATCCCATTGTAATATGTTTTCGATTGGAATTGTTTTTTAGCCCGTAATAGCATATGTTTCCAGTAGCTACCCTGCAGAGAATTATCTCTTTAATATCATTTTCCACATTTATCAACGATCCTAAGTATACGAAACTATTTACAATTTCAAAATTGTATTCTCAAATACAATAACAGTTTGATCTCTAATTGCTACTGTCTTACAGCCTAATATTAAAGAGTAAATATTGAATCACCTTGTCGTAGTCCATCAACCGTCTCAAAATGATTATATACCAAATTCTGTCATAATGTTCCATATTTTTGAACTATTGACGCTTGTACGATCAACGCTTTGAAATCAACAAACAAATGGTATGTATCAACATTAAACTCTCTACACTTTTCCAAGATCGGCCGTATACTCAATATTTGATCACAATGGTATTCTCCGATAATTTCATTGGCATATGGAATAAGTCTATTACTTACTTACTCCATGGCGTTACAACCCGGGTGCGGTTTTAGCCTTCTCCAACACGCTTTTCCAACCTGACCTATCCGCAGTTAATGTCTTCCAATCCCGAATTTTTAGGATCTTTATATCACAGTTTACTGCATCTAGCCATCTCGCCTTAGGTCTTCCGGCTCTCCTTCTACCCTCTGGTTTACTATTAACTCCTCCATGCGTTCTACGTGTCCAAGCCATCTCAATCTATTGATCTTGATTGTTTTGACAATATTTGGTTGACCGTACAACTTGTCTAATTCAAAATTGTATCTTCGCCTCCAACCATTCTGTTCTTTGACGGGACCAAATATATGATATATAGAATAAGTCTATGGTATAGTATATTAGCAAGTATCTTATAGGCAATGTTTAATAAAGTTATTCCACTGTAGTTGTTACAATCCATTTTGTCACCCTTTTTGTACAATGGACAGATAATTCCATCCTTCCTAAAGTAAAAAGAGCATTTATTTTTTGAAAAATAGTGGATTCCTTTCTACGAGCATTGTTTTATTTTAAATATAAATTCATTATTTGAAATTTTATAAAATTTTTGAATATTTATTATTAGTTGTTTTTGGTTTTTATTTACTAATTAATTAAACATGAATCAAAATTAAAGAAAAAAAAAATGTAATACTTTTTATATAATTTATAATAAAATTAAAAGAAAACAGAGAATAATCTTAATCTTAATTTATCACATATTTTTTTTCGTAATACATAGAAATATATAAATTAACAAAATTTAAAATAAGAGCCGAAAATTAAATTAACTTAACAATTATAATTAATATTAATAACAATTTACGAATGAATTGTTGGTGAATTGTGGTGTCATACGATAGACGAATTAATAACGAATTATATGTGCACCACCGATTATTATTTCATCATTTATAAATATTCGTTGCACTAAAAAGTGAATTTCAAAAAACTTTACAAGCTAAATTTAACAGTTTGTATTTTACCTATACTGCTTTGTAGGAGTTCTTATGTGCTTATTATTGTGTATGAACATTTTATTGGGCACCTACTAAGTTGAAAAAAACACTTCCACATAATTTAAATTAATAATACATTGCCAGGAATCAATTTTAACGTTATATTCACATAGCAATACAATTTCAAAATTTAAATATTGCTATAGCTATAAGATTTCGGCTTAATATCACAACGCCCAGGACAGCAAAAAAAATTCGTAGATGTAGAATTGAACGTAGATAATTATCAAACACAATCACAATTGGTAGCAGCAGCAGCGGTAAATGTCACTAGATAATGTATATTGTATATTGCTTAAACGAAAAGTCTAGGTTGGATCAAAGACTGCGTTTATGTGATTTGCGCGTGGAAGTCTGGCTTGGACTGATCCTTTAAGATTACCTAGTTAAACGGATAGACTTGCGTTACTGAACATACCTACCATACTATACCAATGGTGGTTTCCCAGTGCGACGAATAGTGTATTTAAATATGTTAAATTATGTGTCGAAATCTACTATTTGTTAGAAACGAATATATGTGAGTTCCAGTGCTGCTATATCTTATACGAGAAAACCAACTTTTGATTAATGATTTTGAATTATCGGCAATTTGAATTCCACTACTAATTTCTTTTTGTTGTATGCATATGTCTGTTCTGGGTGACTACGTGTGGTGGGATGGATTGGGTGTTTTGGTATCTGCGGTATTGTTGAATGATCGCGTTTGTCATATGTAGTTGTGGAACATTATTTTGGATTAGGGTTTTGCGTACGTTTTGATGTAATTAACTCTTGTTTTTGTCCTATTTTGAACTATTGCTAACGAAAGGGTTTTCTACATCGAATTGTCACTGGAGCTCTTCGTTTGAAAGCATCAAAAATTGATTCAATGAATTATGGATCGTCTCTCAAAAGACAAGGAATCCAACAATTACTGTAGAAGATGAGCGAATGTGCGGTAGCTTTCAATGGATCATACTTTGATGGAAATATTAATATTTGTGTATAACATATGTTTAACATTGCCTTCCGACGAATTTTTGGATTTCAAAACAAATGTTTGTAGCTAGAATCATTCGGTCGTGGTACCCAATTGCCATACATTTTTTTTCTAAAACATTTGTGTATAGTTGTGAATTCAGGATTTACGTATACCACACTTTGGGAAGATTTGGTATATTTTAAGAATTTTATAAATGTAAATTTTTATATTGTATCGCTTTGCATATTTAAGGTATTTGAGGTTCTAACCAAAGTAATAAATAATTAAATAAATATATAATCTATTATCAATTTCTAATGATAGATGATAGATAGATGAATTTAACATAACAAAATTTCCAAAGGGCGATAAAACGTTAAAAAATATTAACTATTTTTTAGAGTTATATGGCTTTTGAAGTAAAAACTGATCACCGCTAATACATATAATTTCGGTACAGGGTGCGTGCTTACACTAACTTACATATTATATTTATATTGTTGTATTATAATTTAATCATCTTATAATTTTAAGAATGATAAATTATTATGATTATTATTATTATTATTATAATGTATTTTGTATTTTGGGGGTACTTAAAAATATAGATATTTTACTAATAAATACAAATTGTGTAAGGCATAATTTAATTCTAATACATTTAACTGGAAATAATTTTAAAATTAATTTGTCTTTGCATCATTGGATTAGGAATTGGATGTGATGATTTTATACAGTTATTTTTCGCATCTACTTAAAAGGTTAAATGTAAAATGTAAATTCTAATATGTACTTTATGTGACTTTTTACATATATAAATTAATAAATAACTACATCTAAATTATTTTATAATTCAATATTTTGTGTTATTGGTGAATTGTTATCATTTGTATGAGTATTTTCAACTTCAATATATTCATCTTCATCGTCAACAATGTTAAGTTCATTACTTTTATTAATAACGTTACCAGCTTCAGCATCATCATCATTATCATCAATATTTTCTTCATCACCACAACAAATATTTAAATTAAGTTTTTTTGTACTTGTACTTGCACCACCTGAATCGACATGATGTGGATCGACTTTATAATTTCTATGTAGTTCAATTTTATTATGATCATTTTGCAAATCATTTTTATTTAAATTAAAATTTGATGGTTCTTGGTCAATTTGTTTGATGTGCTGTTGTTGCGGTTGCAATTGATACTGAATATAATCATAGATATCAATATATTTTCGTATTATTCCATTTTCATGTTCCATTAAATGATTTTCTAGTTCAGATCGAAAAAAAAATTTTCCAATACATATATTGCAATCATAGGGACGTGCATTTAAACCATGTTCAATCATATGCATTTGTAAACCAGATGGTATTGTAAATACTGCTGAACAAATGTAGCACGTGTAACCGCGTTCTTCACATCCTTGAAATGAATGTTCAATTAAATGTTCCTGAAGTTTTTCCAATGTGGCTAATGATTTTTTACATATCTGACATTTTATTTCATAATCGCTTAAACGTTGTTGGGATTGCGAATGGTGGTGTTTATTGTGTTGGACGTTGTTGTGCTGCTGGTGGTGGTGGTGGTGGTAGTGTGGCTGATGTTGTTGTTGTTGTTGTTGCTGCTGATGCTGCTGATGCTGCTGATGATGTAGATGATTTTGAATTTGTTGTAATGATTGTTGTTGTAAATGATATTTTGATGGAATGTAATTTGGTAAATGTTTATTATTATTATTATTATGATAAATTGATTTTGAGTGATTGGAAAATTTTCCAGGAAAATTATGCTTCTTAAAACATCGTTCACAAATTTTTGAATCAACATCTTTTGGCATTACAGTTAAACATAATGCACAACAATTTGATTCTGTGTGTTCAGATGATTTTGTATGAAATCTATATATACACAAAAATTACAAGTTTATAAAGAAAAATTAATATAAATTCGATAAATTGTTATTAAAAATATTGGAATTTAGATGGAGAATTTTTCATTAAAAAACGTTATTTTATTTTGTAAGAACTTGTAAAACTTAACTATTAAAAAACTTACTTTGCATGTAATAATATTTCAAAATCGGAATTTAATGTTTGCCGACAACAAATACATTGTATCGGCATTTCTACATTATTAATATTATTTAAATTTGTACCATTATTATTATTAATATTATGTTCATTAATATGTGATTTAAATTGAACAATATCGTTTAATTGTATTGAACAATGAAAACATTTTCCTGATGCACCAATTTTTATATGTGTTAATTTATGTTCAGCCAAAATAGCTTGTGATGCAAATATTTCATCACAAATTAAACATTTATGTTTCCCAGATGTATTATGTGCAATTTTCATATGATTTTCTAATTCATTTCTAAAAGAAATAGAACAAATAAAATCCAATTTTAAAATAAGTAATTCTAAATTTGAAATTAGAATATAGTAAAAATTTTATAAGTGTCACCACCCCACTAAATGAATGGGTTTTGTAAAATAGCATGATGCATACAGATGTTGAGACTTTTATGGAGTTGAAGTATACCCCTGAAAAATGTCCTATATAGAATTATTAAGTAGGTTGAACGTATGGTTAACTGCCAATTTGGGCAAAAACAAACAATTAAGAACTCTATAGCAACTACTGAAACTTCAAAAAAAAAAGGACAACATCATGGAATGTTAGAACTTTGCTACATCAATATGTATTAAGAACACTCTCACTGACACACTAAAAAAAGCCAAACTGCGACAAAAATTTACTTAAAGGAAAAGGATGCACATTTTATTACAGCGGTAACGATTGTAGTAAAAGAAGAGAGTTCGGCATCGGTTTTGTAGTTTTTGGTAAGTCAAGAAATAGGATAATTGCTATTAATCTGATTGATGAATCGTGTAAAAACGAAATTTTTCAATTTTATGAAAAGCTGACGAGGTAAAGGATGTATTGAATGAAAAACCACAGAATACGCAATCTAGCAGAAATAACCAAGTTTCACAAAGTATGAACATATTCATTTGACGCGTATTTGGTTCCTTCTTTTTATCACTCAATGAATGTATACGTACTGACCCAGCCAATGAACTAAAACGAAGATGGTTCGTGTTAGTGTTGCAGTGAAACGCCACTGTATTTTCTACGAATTTCAACAAGAAGAAATGCTACTGTGTGCAGAAATTTATTGACAATATTTGGTGATGGTACAGTATCTGATAGAAAATGCAGAAAATAGTTCGAACTTTCTGATAAGCCAGGCTCTGACGACGATACTATGTGAAAATCATGTTAAAGCTAAATTCTTTTTTTGAAAACTTCGGAGATTGCGGAAAGGCTTGATTCACCTCCACAAACCATTTCGGACCAAATCCGAATTATAGGATTATGGGGTTGGAAATATTCGAGATGGCTACCACATAAATTAAACGTAAAAAATTTGAATGATCGATCATCATGCTTGCACGGAAAAAAATCGAATCGTGCTTGGACCGGACGATGATAACCGAGGATGAAAAGTGGATTAACTAAATAAAAACAGCGTAAGGCAAAGGGAATATTGTAAATCCGAAAAACCTGCAGCCGCCACCTCTATACCGAAATTGAACCTGAATATGAGAATGTTGTGTATATTGGTGGAACATTGTTAAGTCATGTGTAATATGAGAATCCGAGATAAATTATTCGATAATTTTGAGACGATTGATGGACTACGATTGGATTCCTATTATCGACACTACTTTTTAACATTACACTGCAGAACATTGTAAGGAGCTTAAATATTGATAAACTTGTAAAAGTTCTTAAAAAATTTGGTTAACTATTACCGTATGTTGATGATACAGACGTAATGGGTTGAAATATGGTGGCTGTCAGGTTATTTTCGAACCGTCAAACATCGATTCTAGGTTTCAAAGTGTAAATGCAGATAATACTAAATATATGGTGGCAACGAATGCATTAGGAATTAGAGATCAAACTGAGTTAACATTGGATAATATAATTGGGAAATTGTGATTAGTATACGAAATACATGGGATCCATGCAAAGGTGGCACTTTTATAGATTTTTTTACTGTGTAATTAAATTATTAATAATAATAAAAAGTAAATTACCTTGAACGAAAATTGCCATTACAATATGCACAACGTAAACTAACACCTGTTTTTAAATTATGTGATATTTTTCGATGCGTATGAACTTCAGATTCCGTGCTAAAATCATTTCTTTCACATATTCCACAATTATAACGATTATCAATACTGTCAATAGTTGCATTAGTTTGTGGTAAATATTTTGTAGATTTTCTTATATCTTTTATTGGGTCATTTGTGGTTGTTGCTGTTGACGTTGTTGTCGTTGCTGTATTATTTGTAGATATTGATTCTGATAATGTCACAATTAACGGAGTAGATAGTATTGTTGATGTTGCTGTAGTTGTTGTAGTTGATGTTGTTGCTGTTGTTGTTGTCGTCGTTGTTGTTGTTGTTGTTGATTGTGATATTGATCTTTGTAACGACGACGATGTTAATTTATCAAACGAATTTTTTAATGGAAGTTTTATAGGAATTCCTGTAATTGTATCAATTGATATTGTTGATGTTGTTGGTACTGCTACCGCGGTTGTAAGTATATTCATGGGAATAGATAATTTTGGTGCTAAGTCTGTATAATGATTATTTTTATTTGTTCCATCATAAAAATCATTAAATAATGGATGTATATTGGGATTTTTATTATTATTGTTAATATTATTATTGTTATTATCGTTATTATTATTTAATAATGATAACGATGATAATGACGATAATGAATTCTGTGGTGTAGGCACAGGTGGTAATGCTATTGGAGAAGGAGGTGGTTGTTTTGTAGATAATATTGATGATTGATTTGTTTCAATTTGTAATGGACTAAATAATTTTTGACCAACTAAATTCAATAGATTATTATTTAATGTTGCGTTGGTTATTGCTGGTGCCGCTGCCGTTGTTGATACTGTTGATGTTGTTGTTGTTGTCGTTGTTGTTGTTGTTGTTATTGTTGCTGTTGTTGTTGTTGTAGGCATTGTTATTGATAATAATGGTGCTGTTATTGTTGCAGTGGTATTAATTCCTAAATTTCTTGTTTGTTGTTCATAGTCTAAATGAAATTGTTGTATATGACGATCCAATAAAAATTCAACATGAAATGTTTCTGGACACGATGGACACCGATATTGTCTGGCATGTGTAGCTAAATGAAAATGCATTTCTATTTCAGTCGAACATTTTGTACGACAAAATAAACATTGAATTGTTGTAGAACCCATATTGTTATTGGTATTAGTATTATTATTATTATTATTATTACTAGACGTTCCAGTTAATGCTGTGGATGATGTCTGTACGATTAATGGTCCTTGTAGTGGTTGTAACTGTGGCTGTGGTGGTTGTAGTATTTGTGGTGATGGAGATATTAATAAATGTCTGCTTTTAATGTGTGAAAGAAAATCTATTTCGCTTTTAAATTGTTCCATGCATGCTGAACAACGATATAATTTTAATTCGTTTGAATGTACACATGCAAAATGTACCTGAATTGCAATTTGTTTATCAAATATTTCGAAACATATGTTACACTTAAATAAATGTTGTGAATGTAAATCAAGCAGATGTTTTTGTAAATCATCCGATTCTTGGTACGTCGTACTTTTACTGCTACAACAATTACTAGCATTACAATAATATTCAGAATGTGTTATTAAAAAATGGGATACAATATGTTGTTCATAATCGAATTGTTTTAAAAAGTTAACACCACAATGTTGACAAATAAAAGTTGGTTGTTGTTGTTGGTGGTGATATAAATTATTATTATTATGTTGATATTGATTATTTAAATGTTGTCTTAAATGATGACGAAATGATTCAAAATCTGGCATAGCTGCATTACATTGATTACATAAAAATGTGCCCACACCAAGATGATGTTGAAGAGATTGTTGCTGATGTTGCTGTTGTTGCTGTTGTTGTTGTTGCCGCTGTTGTTGTTGTTGCTGTTGTTGCAGTTGTTGCTGTTGTTGCTGTTGTTGTTGTTGTAGTTGCTGCTGTTGTGTTTGTTGTTGTTGTTGTTGTTGTTGTTGTTGTTGTTGTTGTTGCTGTTGTTGTTGTTGTTGTTGTTGTTGTTGTTGTTGACGTGGCAAAGGTGAACATTCTTTCTGATGATCGTATGGACTTAGATTATCATTATTTTTTAATAATCTTTTATTACTTAAATCTGTTGGACTGTCTTGTTCTTCATTATCATTATTTATACCATTATTTATGATTCCTATTACATCTAATTTCTCTCCTCCTTCTACGTCATTTTCATCATCTACCTGTATATCAGTTTCTTTTTTAATAATATCAGTATTTTTCAAATTATCATTTACATTTCCATCTAATCCTAAGATATTATTATGTGAACTTTTATTTTGTTCTAATTTAATTAAAAATTTATGATCATTTTTAGTTTTAGCAGTTTTTACATTATTATTATTATTATTATTAAATCGATTAAAATAATCTAAATATGTATTAGTTGGACTATTTATACGATCAATATGAATGGTGCGTACATGATGAAACATTATTTGAATATTTGGGAATTTCATTGTACAAAATTCACATGTTAATTGAAAATTGGATATGTGATGTTGATGAAATGATTGATTCTGAAATAAATATATTAAAAAATGAATTGCTTGCTTCAAAAGCGATAATATTATATAAAAATAATGATAAAAAAATACATTAGTAAGTGAATCAGGTTTGCTGTCATATTTGCTGATATTATACATATGTGCTATAGATTTTCAAACCACATCACCAAATACGACGTAAAACCAGGATTAACAAATAAATTAAAATACAATTTATATACCGTCAATTTAATTTACATTTATAGTATACAAATAGATAAAGAATAGAAAAGTCCCGTACCGCTAATTTTTAACCCAAGAACACACCTTTCAGATACACTTTACAGATTTTTAAAATTTCCCATACTGAGATATGACCCGAAATATCAATAATGTATGTATCCATTTTGCGCGATGACCTTTTACCATCTTTTTGTTAACTTCATAATTCCGAGCTCATATACAACTTCTGGTCCTTACCATTCAAGAAGTTTTGTAAACTTCGATATAAATGGTAATCTGATGGGGCGGAAGGGTCGGAATATATAATGGATATGGCAAAGCTACCCAACCAAGCTTCAATCTTTTTAGCGAGTGACCAAAGATATATTTGGCCTTGCGTTGCCAAGGTGGCACACAACGTCGCTTTTTCGATTTATCAATTCTGATCGCTATTCATGAATCACATTGTTCAATTTGGCTACTTGATTTATGTACACGCATCTGAATTGATCGTTTGGTTGCGTGGTAAAAGTTCAAAATAGACAATACCTTTCTAATCCCACCATACTAATAACATAGCCTTGTTTTAATGGATATCTGCTTTATATGTTGTTTATCTTTCTTGTTCCATCATCTTTTTCGATTTATATTGCTGAATACAATCCATTTTTCATCGCCAGAATTATCAATCATTTCAAAAATGGATCGTTTTCTTTACGTTTCATAAGCATATCGCTGATGGCAATGCGTTGTGTTAAGTGAATTTCATTTTTAAACACTTTTCAATGCATGTATGTGATACATTGAGCTGCTCTGCAATCTCACGTATTGTGCTATGACGATCCGCATCGATTATAGCTTTGATTTGGTAGTCATCCATCTCACCAGCACGACCGGAATGTGTAGCATCTTTGACTGAGAAATCTCCAGAACGGAATTTAGCAAACCAATTTCATAACTGTCGTTCTTTTAAGGCTTTTTCGCCCTACCTAGCATTGTCATGTATCATATATTTGTACCGACACTGTAATTTATACAAGAAATTTTTTATAAAAAATTACCAAATCTAACTGAAATTGTGTCGTGGTACAAAAAGAATTTCGTGAATTGACTAAACACTTCCATATGAGGGTTATACACCAAAATTAACCAATGAGGAGTTTGATGCTGTCAGACCACATTACGTTTAGTTTTAGAGCCAAACTTACTTCAAAAGAAAGTTGAAATTGAAGTTTTAAATAGTTTTTCATGAAATATAGATATCAGAGTTCTGTTGAAAGATCAGAGCTATTACTTATTATTATTGATATTTCAAAACGAGAAAATCGGATGTTCATACTATCATCGCTCACGGAGTGACTTTGAAGTTCCAGACGATATTTTTCCACGAATACAAATTCCTGATCTTACGATATTTTTCTTTACGCAAACACAGTTTTTAGGAAAATTTCGTGAGTGGGCACTTCTTCAAAACTGGTAGAAAGTACATAAAATACACTGTTTTGAGAAATTCCATTTCGCTGTAAAAAGTTAAAAAAGATGTTAAAAATATTAAATAATTATTAAAATAATATATTTTGTTTCAATAATTATTAGTCAAAAAATGATCTTAGTGCAACCCGTCCTTTTTCGTATACTAATATTTTGTACATTATTCGTATAACTTCATTCGATGGATGGAATTCTATGCACACATAATGTAGAAACAGATGAAAGTATATTCATTTAATTCATACAAAAATAATAATTCCTATAATATAATATTTTGCATTTAATTTAAATCACTATTATTTTATTTAAAACGCACATCAAAGCTAATTATTAAATAAACATGAAAAAACATATTGAACGTGAAAACAATTTTTATCTAAAACTAATTTTATGGTCTTTTTTAATTTTCGATGCTTGTAATATAACAATATTTTGTATTATATGGTCAATGATTGGGGGTTTTTTGAGTTGGTCATATTACACATTGCTAACATGGGGACCAACTGAGGTGTACCCCTGCGATTCCAAAGAAATTTTAGGAGTGTTAAAGTTTATAAATATATTGAACCAGCCTAATTGACATGATATTAGACCACCCTCTAAATTAAAGTTTGGTATCATCAATATATGTGTTGTCATATGTTTGGGTTTTTTCGGGTCACCTTGTATTTCCTTCATTTTGGTTAGACATCGTTAAACTGACATTATTTCCATATTCCTCGCACCCAATAACATCAATAGGCAATACAATGTACTTTCTGTATTGATTTTTTCGGGTCACTATTACTACTTCCGCTATTTTGATTAGCCCAATCGCCTAACGGACATCATTTTTAGATTCCTCGTACTCAACGACACAAGTAACGATTACAGAAATGAAAATTTGACATTATAAAATATTATGGATACGAAATATACACCTCATGTGGTGGTCCCCATGTAAATTACTTATAAATTTGAATACCTACAAAAAAATTTACATATACATGATAATTTTCATAAATACTTTATTATTACCAATAAAAATAAAAAACCAGAAGAGCAAGAAGTGAAATGTGTAATATTTAAAAAATCTATATAGCAATTAGTTATAGGGTAAGGCTGGGTGTTATGACCGACAGAGTGTTAAGATGAAACGAAATTATTCAGTGATAAAGATTTCGTCAGTAAAGGTCAATTTTTTTTTATTTTTTGATTATGCTATGTTAAAATACGCTTCCATACAAAATATCAGGTCCTTTACGCGACGGATTGTAGCAAATTTGAATTTGATCAATTGTCAAGGTTTCACATGCAAAATGAAGAAAAAATTAATATTTAAAAAACTTAGCTGACTTTTTCAACCCAACATGTCAATTTCTTTCAATGTTCAACCAGTAACTTTACCCTATACAATTAATTTGAGAAAAAATAAAGTATTTTGTTGGGTTATTGAATAAATAAAATAATATAATAAATTTAATAACACAATTTTTTTGTGGTAAACGATTATCGATCGAAAGAGTAATATCAAACGATTTTTTAGATTTTACTTAAGTACTATACACCCTTTGTCCCATAATAAACCGGAATAGCTATATGTAAACCATAGAACACGTTGCATCACCTCTTAGTTTTTTTTGTGATTATATTCTGAGAACGTTCCTCAACAACCGGTCGAAATCTCATGACATTACATTCAGTAGAAACAAATATACAACACCTAAAAACGAAGAACCAACATTAAATTTTGTTTTAAAATTGGTAAAAATGATATTAAAATGTATGTTTTGTTTAAAATCGCGTATTCGATGTGTTAAAAGCACAAGTTTTTAAATGGCATAAATGATTCATGCAGCGAGAAGCAATAAGTGATAATGAACGTCCATTTCGACCGGATCTGAAGCAATTTACTGAAGAATACATTAAAAAAGCATGGCAAATACACCATTGAACTCGCCCGACATGATAAAAACTTCTTGAAATCGATTGCTACTGGTGATGAGACATGGTGCTTTCAATATTAACTAGAAACCAAGCGTCAAAATGCTGAATGGGGGTCATCAGATGAAGGAAATTCAATCTACCAATCTCGTTTTAGTCAAAAATCAAAACAATGCTGATTTCTTTTTACGATTCCAAAGGAATTTTTCATAAAGAGTTTCTTCCAACTGCGGTTCAACGGTTACTGCTAAGTATTACCATGGTGCATTAAAGCGTTTATTAAGTCGTATTCGTCATATTGGTCCTGCATATGTAGAACCAGACAGTTGGAGGTTATTGTATGATAATGTACTAGAACATCGTTCAACATTAATCACTGATTACATTTTTGTGCTTCATCATTCACCGTATTCGCCAGATTTAGCTCCTTGTGACTATTTTCTATTGTTAAAACTTCATTTGATTATGAAAGGAAGTCGTCAAGCATCAGGTGAAGACATTTAAAAGGCGACGACCACCGTTCTCAATAGATATAGATATAGAATTTGGACGTGTATGGAGAAAAGATGGGCTGTGGTTCCATTAAGGAACTACTGCTGAATTGCTCCAATTTCCAGGAATAAATTAAACAACAACAACCGCAATTTTACATTAAAAAGTAGAAAACAAAATCTAATAATTTTTGAAACATAATTTTTATTCAAAACAGATTCCAAATGACTTAATACATCGTTTGCCACGATCAACTAACGCATAGAAAGATTTCGTTTTTGTCAGTTACACGAATATTCTCAATCACCTGATTCACGATTATTTGGATTGGATGGCTGGAACATCCTCATAAAACGTTTCTTTCATTGCATTTTTCAATTTTGGAAACATAAAATTGTCACACGGTGATAGATCAGGCGAATACGAAAGGGTGGCTGATGTTTTGTACAATGCAGTACATGAGCGATTTGTTGGTCTTCAATTAATTCATTTCAATTAACGCAATTTTTTTTACCTAAATCTAGTGTTAAAGTCGTCCAAATAATGTCTTTACTAGTTCGAAATTCATCTGCCAACATTCTCAAAGTGAAATGTCCATCGAAAGCAATGCTTTTACACACATTATTTTACCAATTCAGCACGATTTTTAAGATCTGGACATACTCCGGATTATCATTTAAATCCTCACGACCATTTTTGAAATGAAAATACTAATCATAAACTTGTCGTTTGAAACAAACAAACCACAAAACTTTTTTCAACAATTTAAAACAAAATTTAATATTTAGTCTTTATTTCATTTTCACTATGCAAAATTTACTTACACTGAAATTTGTGTAACTTTTTAAGCTATCAACCAATTTTCATGAGATTGGATGCGTTTGAAAGAGGAAAGATGTATCTTTTCAATGATGCCAACTTTCTATAAACATAGAATACATGTTCTATTTTTGGAATTCAAATTTATGATCGGTTATTTAAACGACACACACTTTAGATATGCACACGAGTACATAAACTGGACGGGGGATATATTGACGTTGTAAAGCTAACGATTTTGTAACACTACTATGAAACTTATACAAATTGTTTAAATATTTAAATTAAATTATTGAATTTAAACAATTATTATAAAACTAAAGTATGTAAATAAAGTCGCCCATGGCAATCCACAATCCAATATTTACGATTTTTAAATTGAATTTATTTAATTAGCAAAATTCTATTCTAAGTAAATGGAGAAAAAAATAAATAATGTCGTATTTTGTTACTTTTATTCTGAAGTAAATCATTCATAAAAATGACAAAACAACAATATCAATTTGTCTATATTTCTTATACAAATACAAGCACGACTCAAAATATTATTAAATTAACAATATGTTAATTTTTATGTAAACAAAATCGGTGTGTGAGGAAAAAATAAAATTCCCTTGGAATAATTAAAAAATACGCATATCCAAAAAAATATCGAGCTGAATCATTTTCAATTTAATTTCTTTATTCAACGAAGAACAAAGCACGAGTCGAGAATTGACTATAAAAAGAATCATTTAATGGTTTAATAATATCATTTCGCTTGAAAAAATTGTAACAATAACACCTCTAGATCTAATATCGACTTTAAGAAAAACTCAATTTTAGTAGTTTGTGTTGTGTTTTTGTGTTTTTGTGAATTTAAATTAAAATATTATTTTTAATTAGTAAAATTTAATTATATTAAATTATAAAATCATAAAATGATGAATAGTTTAATAGTGTGTATTGTAATTTTTGTTATTGTCACGGTAACAACGACAATAGCAATACCAATTACAAATAATAATGCTGCAGTATTTCCGGCAATACCATTAGACCTAGACGAATTAGATGCACTAACAGATGGTTCCTATACAAGAGTTGCCAGACATCATCACCACGGTATTAATAAAATTTGAAAATAATAATTTAATAATTATAAAATAGAAGTAGAAATTATAAACAAAACGATTATTATTTTATAGGTGGCTACGGAGGTTATGGAGGTTATGGTGGCTATGGTGGACATGGCGGATACGGCGGTGGTTATGGTGGATACGGTGGAGGCTATGGCGGGGGTTATGGTGGTGGCTTCGGTGGTTATGGTGGATACGGTGGTTATGGTGGTTACAACCATTATGGTTGATATTAATAGAAATGTAAAAAAACTGTAAATATAATTTTTATAAAAAAACTTAATGTTATTTTTTTAATAAAATGAAATTACTTATTTAAATAACTAACTCTTTCAAATTATTATAACAAGATGGTTTGGTTTGGAATACCCCTAATCCGGTTAATTACACAATTTATTTAAAAGTGTTATGCATGAGGGAGCTCTGTATCTTATTAACACCCGCACTGATTGTAACAGTATTTTATAAAGTTCGGATAAAATGGGTACTTCTTGTTTTACACGTTTAAATTCTATTATAAAATCTTCAAATATTACAGAGAAAAAGAAATATTAGAAATTTGAGGTTCAAATTTAATAAAATAACTTTTATATAACTTGATTTGTTAAATGCTGGGTGGTGAGATAAGGATAAGAATTCATTTTTCAACCAATTCATTAGATTTTATTTGTTTCACGTTCAGTGAATATAAAAACAATGGGTTATCAAACATTTCACAATTCAATATTTATTGTCGATAGCTTTCATTTCTTTTGAAGCGTATTGAATTCCTTGTAGTTTTCCTTCCTTAAGATTTAGGTCTTTCATTCAATTCAATTCTGCATCGTCAATTCGTTCGCGGATAAAACAGTTCTTCAAATTAAAATCGTATTCTCAGACTGTCAACAGACATTCAATGACTTTTACTCTTAGAGGTCTCGTGTCTACGAAACGAAAATTTGCAATAAAATTATTACTCTAGTATTTATATTAACGCTACTTTTGAAATTTCTGAAAATTTCAAAATAAGTTAAAAAATTTATTACCGCATTTACACCAAATTGGTTTTTTTACAAATTAGTCGGCGGTGTGAAACGATTTTTTTTTCTTAATCATTTAATTAAAAGAACATTTTCTAATCATATCACATACACAAAAATACACAATTTGACATTAGCATTTATTTTATACTTAATACTACATTAACAATTTCTTATAATTGCTAAAATAAAGATTTCTCTGCATAACGGTGTCAAAAGCTGTGTCATATATCCACATAAAAATTTAGCGCCTCATTTTGACACCGCGTTTTTAATGAAAAAAAAGCAAGACTTACAGTCTATCGTCAATTTTACCGCATAATGAATAAAGTACGCAATGGATACATTCATTATAATTTGTCTCTGCAATTTGTCGAATTCCTATGAAAAAATTCAACAAGCTGCTTCGTAGCAGTTACACAATTTTGATAGTAAATAGTGATGTATCTTACATCTATATTGTGTAAATGCTAATGTCAATTTATTTATTTCCAAATATTTTAATTTAAACATTTGTGTATTAATCAAACGTTGTTGACCGGTGACGAGTTAAATGGCGTCATTGTACTTGCATTTTCTATTTCATTTATGAAACCCATAGCGGAATAGAATAGTAAAATTACCGATCAACAATGTGTTAGAAGATAGAATATTTTAAATTTTTAAAATCTTGGCAAAGTAAGGCTAATATGGTACTGCTAATGAAGCAGCTTGTTGCATTTTGGTATTAAAATTATTATAAACATATCAAATACTTAGTTGCCACTTAAATATTGCTCCCACAGAAAATTTTATGTAAATTACCGGTATCTATAATTGGTTTTTTCAACTACAATACACTTTGGTTGCAGTAATTAATACAAGCTTCACCGCTACACAGACAATTTCATATTTTCTATAGGCGCCGTTGAAATACATGCGTTTCATCTATGTTGTGCATACATTTTGAATAAAATTACACAGACGATAAAAACACAGTGCGGATTCTCTATAAATATAGATCATTTCAAGGGTGCGTGTCGAATAATATACAGAATATCGAATTAGTATACAGAATTTTTATTTCAATGGTGTATTTTTATTAAATCTTGATCTGATTTGATAAGAATAGGTTCATAATGGGATTGGATGAATAAGAAATTTCTATAGAATAATATAATTAGCTTAAGCTCACAGGAATCATATATGGTTTATTTTGGAAAAAGTGTTTCTTGGGTTCTTTTCGTAACCCTAAAAATACCACGGGTTATATAATAGTTTTAATTTAATATATTTTTAGAAATAAAATTATAATAATATTAATTAAAATGTTTTTGATATGTCACGGATTTTCAAAGTATATAGAACAAACTGAAATTGAAAATCAAAATTGCGTTCCTGAGGTAAAACTTCCTTGATAGATCTTGATCCAATCAATATTAATTAAAGTGAAAATTTCAGGATCTCGTGACATTAACAAACACATGTTAAATTAATAATTATTTACTCACCTCATTTACAATTGCTGTTGGATGCATTCCTTGTATATGTCCATGAAGTTGTTCCAAAGAATGAAAATCAGTTTTTGTACAATAAATACAGTAAAATAATGCAGCATTAATTGATGGACTATTACTAATGTTATTGTTAATATTATTATTATTATTATTATTATTATTATTATTACTATTATTATTATTATTGTTATTATTGTTATTGTTGTTGTTATTTTTATTATTATTATTATTATTATTATTATTATTATTATTATTATTATTATTATTATTATTAATAACGTTTACATTATTCATATTTTTATCAATTTTATTTTTACTATCAATTGAATTGACATCATTCAGTCCAACACGATTACCATAATTAATATTTAAATTTAAATTATTATCAATTTGTCCGTATTCCGTTGTGCTGGTACAATTTAATTGGTTTTCAATTTGTGCATATTTACGTTTATATAAACTATTTGTACTATTCGTATTCGAACCAGTTGATGAACCAGTTGATCGAGGACTAGATAAAAAATAATATATTTATTGCATTTCTATTTAAGTAAGTAAATTAAAATACAATTATTATAATAATTACCTATAATTCAAATTATTATTATTATTATTATTATTAATTGTACCACCTAAAAGATTATTAGCTTGTTTTTTATGATTTTGCATGTGTGATGTTAATGCTGCGGCTGTATTATATCCACGATTACAAATTGTACATTGAAATGGTTTCTGGTTATCATGTGTTTTCATATGTATTTTTAAATGGTCACTGTGGAATGAATTTCAGGTTATTTATTAATATTAAATTACTAACTATTTTTTGGGTGCATCATATAGAGCACAATTGGTGTATAAATATGAGGAAATGTATATTTATATTCATTACAACAACTCGAATGTAAATAATGTAAAAATAATACATTTTATTTATTAATTTCAATAATTTATTTTTTTCCATTTGAAAACTGGTTGACATATGGATCAATAAAATCGAATGTTAATCGGTTGAAGGAAATTAATATTATTAAAAAAGTAAACATTTTCACACTAAATTCTTTACATTTTTAAAATGTTATGGAATGAATTACAAATACTTTCCTTCGCTGTTTTTCTATAGTTACTTTGTCAATGTATTATGATTAATCTCGATCGATAAATTAATGAATTGTAATTAATTGTAAGTATGTAATTATTTATCCTTAAATACTTTTTCAATGTACGATTACATTTTTCTTATGTTTATTACAATTGACTAATAAGTTTATCAAAATTATTATAAAAATATTGATGAAATTAGGTTGATTATAACATTTTAGCCATGATTAAAATGTATTGTACATGGTAGATATATACACCCTCTGTCTCACAAATAATGAGAATGACTTTATAATTTATAGTTCCATGTGTTAGCTACTAATTGATGTGAATCGACCTTAATAAACCTTCAAAGTGTTCATTTCTTTCAATAGAATCCAAGATCGAACTCATAATTTTTGTGCTTCGGTCGAAAAATGTGATCAATCTTAAAGTTTGATTTAAAATTGGTAAAAATGCTACTCGCTTAAAATTACGTTTGTTATAATAATTTTATGTGAAAAGCATAAACGATTCCCAGAAGGCACAGAGAAGTTATGAGTGATGATAAACGGGAATGGTCGACCATCTGAAATAATTAGTTTAGAAAGCTTTGGAAAAGTTAATGTTATAAGTATTACCTTTGTGTATTAAAACTTTCGCAGGTATAGTATTCGCCGTGTTTGTACTGAATATCAAGAACCAGGCAGTTGGAGTTTACTGCATAATAATGTATCTTCGTACATCGATCAACAATTTATCCACTAGTTTTTTTACTCAATTTTTTTCTGCTTTAACATTCATCTGATTTAGCACCGACTACTTTGTATTCCTAAAAAAACTTCATTTGGTTATGAAAGGAAACCGTTATGCATCAGTGAAAAACATTCAAATATGGCACCGACAGCCATATTCTCAATAACTTTCCAATTATATCGATATAAAAAAGTCATTTGATGCACTTGTTGAACGTGCAAATCGATTTATGTATTTCAGTTGAATTAATGATTTGTGTTTTTCTTTTATTCAGGTACATGTGGCCATATAGTGGTCGTTAGTCTATTTTAGTCAGTTGTTTTTGAACCGAATTTAGGTGAGAAACCCCAAGAGATACCAAAGGACTTTCCATATTGCATATTGCTTAGGTGTAACTTCCAGTTAAGCGTACTGTAATACCCAGATATTTAACAGAACCGCTTTATTCTACATTTATTTAGTTAGTGAATGGAACCATGGTAGTTTGATTACATTTTATAGATAGAAACACCCTGTCGTAACATCTGAAGAAGATTCCCCAGAGTATCAATATGTTTGCCCACCAAGGCCGTTGCAAAATTAGTTGCATAGGCTTGCGTGTAAAACCCATATTTGTTGAGATTTGTCCAAGCATATTTTGGATCCAGAGTATAACCTACTGACTTAAACCTTTTACTCTTAGTGTTCTGACGATAGCAAGCAACGATTCATTATCGAAAGCACCGCCTATATCGATAAAAACACCCAGAGTATACTCCTTTACCCTAAAGGCACTCTCAATTCTGTGTAACAAATACTGTAGAGCGGCCTCAGGGTTTACCCATTTGATAAATAAACTGTAATTCATGTGGTGTTACTTTTTTTTCTAATATAGATTTCTATCGACTTCTCTATAATTTTAAGCATAAAACTCGTTTCGGTATAAACATAACCTTGATCTGTCTTCACGATTTAGGTATATACCCCAAGGCAATACTTGTTCTATAAACATAACCAAACGCAAATAATTACCGTCAAGAATATCAAATTAAAATTTATTTCTAAGAATATGTTTAATATTGATTGCACATAAAGTCACATTTAGGTTTTAGTGATTGTAGAACCCTCAGTAACTTTGAAAATTATCTGTTTCTAATAAGTTCAGACTAAATTTGTCATGTTGAATCGGGACAGGATTATGACAACATTTCTTAATAGAGCAGTTTTTCTAGTTCTGGATGATATTCTCATCAATTTCCTTGAATTCGCGTATGCTAGTTTATTTTATGGGATAATATAGGTTTATACTAACAAATTCCCTCGAAAAATTGATGTCAATTCCGCTGGTTATATTATACGCATAATTATAAATTAATTTCACTTCTGACGAATTTGAATAAAATTAGAACGGATTATCCTCGGCTTTCTTTGCATGTGAACCGGAACGTAATCACTTCGCAGGCTACAACAGCCTATAATATATTAAAGTAATACGTTACAAAGTGATTACGGAAATATCTATTAAATTAAATGAATCATTATTATTAATAAATTGCTAGAATATATCAGATGGCATTTTCATAAATTTATTCCTAGATTTATTTATGTTTGGATTGTCAGAGTTAGTTTGTGTACCATTTGGAACAAATTCTTTGTGTATAATATATTTCGCATCGTAAAAACCATTTAGCCTTGTTTTGTTTTTATAGATGGAAGAGGATGAACGTATGCCAAAAATGTTGAATAGTAATCCAGAAGGGAGAGGAAGAGCCAGTCGACTTAAGGCTAGATGAGTAGATACAATAAACTGTGATATTAAAATCCTTAAAATTCTCGCGAATGGAAGACACGGTATATGCATATCGATCCAGTTGGAGTAGCGTGTTGGAGAAGGCTACTAAAACAGCACCTTGTTTTTACTGGCATGCAGCAAATAAATAAGTATTATTAACTTTCACTTTCAGCGTTTTATATTGATGTTAATGGAATTATCAATTCGCTGAATTCGAAGTTATGAAAATATTTTATAATAATAAACTATTATATGATCAAAATTACAATATTATCTAATCAAAGATGTTGTCATTTTATAAATTGTTAAATTATATTTATAATTTATTCATGATGAACAATGCTAAAATAAAAAATAGCATATAAATAATAAATATTTACCTTCTTGAAAATGCTGCTTCACAATGCGGACAACGATAACGTCTATCTCCTGTATGCAACTTGGTATGTCGATCTCTTGACCTTTTATGTTTAAAAAGACGTGCACAATAATCACATTTAAATGGCATGTGATCTGCGTGGCTCTGAATTTATAAATTAAAATATTTTTAAATAAATTTTATGTTATGAAAATGAAATAATAATAATAATAATAATAATAATAATAATAATAACACAAACATATTCACTAAAAAAACATCATGGCCAAATAAAAATTATTTAGAGCAAAGGGTGTGCATAAAATATAAACACTTTTCGATTTTTATCTTTTGCTAATGGCTGAAATATTTTTATTATATTAGGAAAACTTTTAACAATATTCTGTAATCGTTTATTTTGCGGACAAGTATATTACAATATACAGTAGGTTATTAGCGACAGTGTTCCTGGCTCAAAATAACACAACTGTTTTGCCGTGACCAGAGAGAGCTCACCAGATATGAATCACATAGAGAACATGCTGATAAAATGATCAACACCAAGCGCCACTTGATTGAAACTCTCAGCAAAGAATGGCATCTCAACACCGAACTTCAGAAAAATTCAAAAGTCTGTATAGAGAGTATGCATGAAAAAAGATTTTCGTTCACACATTGTTGACCCCGTAACATTGCCGGTCAACTAATGTTCATTAACTGGCGTGGCACAATTTTGAAAACAATTATTTCAGCCAGCGTAAATGAGAATTTTACTAAGAAAAAAATAGTATTTATACAGCAGTGACTATATGAACCAATTGGTTTCATGAATCATTAGAAATTTCTGCTAAAGAAAAACGTTGAGAACTCCCGTTCAAGTGTCATTATCAGAACGCCATATGAAAATGTCATTTGTGTACGATATTTCATTGTGATTAAATACATCTGTAGTCAAAATAGATACCATTCGGCTCAATACATAATCATAAATTGCTACTTTCATGGCCGGTTTTCAGTTTTGGAAACAGAAAATAGTCACACCGTGATATAGCAGGCGAATATGGAAGGTGGCCGATTAGAGAATGCCGTTTTTTCATCAAAAATTTATTCACTTTTTAGGCCATGTGAGGTGGTGCACTATATCGGGTCTAACTCGAACAATTCTCTCGACCACAGACGATGCAAAACACATAAATAGTATTCTCCATTAATAGTTTGACTGGGACAAATTCCTTGTAAACAATATCTTTTGAATCGTAGAAAGCATTTTCCTGATTCTTCATTTTTAATTCATCAGAAAACATTCTCACAGTGCAAGCAATGATTTCACGGGTTTTTGTCACTAATTCAGCACAATTATTATATTCTCGTCGTCCTGGTCTAGGGTTATCATTTAAATCGATCATGTTTGAAATATGAAAACCAATCATAGACGTGTCGTTGGATCATACAAACCATAAAATTTTTTTCAACAATTTGATTCGATTTGAATTTGCAGAGATTCTGCACATTTTTCCCCAATTTTAAAACAAAGTTTAATATTTGCTCTTTGTTCCGCATTGTATTTTTACGACGCAAGCATCAAAACTACTGATACTCAAATGTGTGCAACTTTTTAATCTATCAACTGATAGTGGATAAAGTTGTTTTTGTTTAAAAGAGGAAAGATGTATATTTTTAATGATGTCAACTTTTAATAGATGGTTATTTTTCAATTTCAAATTGCAGTTATTTAAACGACAAACTGATTCATCATTCATATAAATTGTAAGGGATGATTCTAAGAACCCCGTATGTGAGACGCATTGTCCTAATTGTCATTAAATATTTAATTAACTATTAGTTTTTGTCGAACATGATGTATGAACTAATTTAAGCTAAAAAATAAGTTTCTTTCCAAGTAGCCATAATATGTTGAAAATATTAATCACATCTTCTAGATTTGACATTTGATGTAAAAATTAATTCACTCCTACATTATTTTTATAATAGTTAAAAATTTCAACAGTATATATTATTCTTATAGATCTGATTACAAAGTATATCTGAATTTGTTCTGATAAGAACATAAGAATTCATTCTCAAGTATGTTTACACGAGCGATTGCATAATTTGCTATTCTCATAAGAATTATTCTTATCGTCTATCGTAGCACGTTAAATGGAAACTTCACAATTATAAATACTTGGCAACTGGACCAGTTGTGTGGCGCCGGCTTAACTATAAGAATCGCACCGTTATAAAGAGAAGCGGTATGGCATACTGCAATAGATCTCTTATAAGTCGCAGTACATTTTATTAAAATATAACAAATTTAATCTAATCCATTCGAATTAAATTCAAAATAATTAATAGATATTTAAAATAAGTACTTGAAAATATTATTTTCATAAAACTTTTAGCAATAGGTGGAATACGCACATTATATTGTAAAATCTGTATTTTTAGTTCAAGGGTTCTCATACGGTGTTTTGCATTAAATTCTCATTACATTCAATTGATATTCCTATCAAGTTTTATTAATTTGAATATTTGATTAGATTAAAATAAGCAACAATTACTTATATTATAAATAACAGATATAAATTATTAATGTTAAATATGTAACATATGAATAAAGTACAGAGTTGTTGTTGGTCGTCGGCATCACCATATAAAATAAAAACATTTACAATAATATAATACTTTACTTAAAAATAAAGTTATTCAGTAATTGAAGGTTTCTTCTTTTTATCATTCTTTAAATGTATAGTTAAAATTGTTGAATTATTACCTTATTATGCCTTTATACATGGGTCACGGTAAAAGTTTTACCACATTATCCGAAATTTATTACTAATTTTAAAGGTTGTTTATTTTTCACAACGAAATTACACAAAGCAATGCCTAAGTTGACTTACGTTATTAATTGCCATTATTTTTTAATTTATATTTTATGCAAAATCTGTGGTAAAATATGGTGGAATCTGTAAAAAAAATTTAAATTGTCGAGATTTAACAATGGCCATTCAATACAGCTATGCAGCTAAGAGGCGTGAATAGTCTGCAAGTGAAAAAACTGTGTTTTTCATAGAAAATTCTTTATATTATAGAAATCTCGTTCAATAATATATCCCAATAATTGGTACACATGACTTTTTGTATATATTTGAATTGGATGTAATTTTGTATTCAAAGACGTTTTAAAAACCTTGCGTCGAGGAATTTTCTGGTATTTGTTGTATTACAATTACACCTTTCAAAGTTTATGATGATTTTATGTTGTTATACTTGTGCCGGTTGGTTATGATGATGGAAATTACCGGATTGTAAAATTATAAATATGCTGTATGCCAGTTCGATTTTAGTTTTATGTTATAGCTTAATGCTATTTGTGTAGACGAATTGAACTTTAAATCTATATACTTGAAATCTACTCAAAGCAAATTTCCTAGAGTTTTCAAAGCAAAATCGATACATTACAAAGATATTTTTAAAATGAGATTTATATACCCAATTCGAAATGAAAATCTCATCAAGCAGCTTGACTAGTCACCTCTATATATGGTGTGCTAGAGCTAAGGCTTTATTCGTCACTATTATCTGTGTCAAATGTTATGTTAAAAAAAGAGTAGAATATCAATGCAGCTGGATGAGATCTTCATTTCGAATTGGGTATTAGACAATACCACATCATTATTATGAGTTTTAGCCGATATCGCGTACAATTTCCTGTGGATATTCGAAAAGCTGAATGCAACAGTTAGAAATTCTAAATCAAAATGCCAAAAACCAGACGAATGAAATTACGTTATTTTAAATAAAATTCATTTGAAATCCTTCAAGTTCGCAGTGCGTCACCAAATCTTGAATATGTTATATTCAATTCGTCTATAGGATTAAGTACAACGAAAATCTATACCAAATCTAGCCGATTGTCTTCTATGTTATAGCAACAGTTGCAAATTGACCGATTCTATAATAAAATTGTAATACCAAATTGTATAAACTATTCAAAAATCATCGATGGCATAAATTCCATAAATGTAAATAAATGCATCTATTAACAAGTAAATTGGTCTCTTCTTGCTAAATAATTTGTTAATTTATTTAGAATACCAAATTTCATTGATACAAAAAATTTCAGCATACGATATTACAAAATAACAATTGCTATCGCACATAGCACCATTTTTCTTTTGGAGTTGATACAAAATTTTTCGCGCTGACCCAATATTATTTATTTTGTAAGATAATATCGATATTACTTTAACTGTTCGCATTGAATAATATAGTGATTTTGTTAGACTTTTGTTATTGTAATAGGGCACTTTGAAATTATGGTTTACCATAAAAAATTTGGTTATCACCCTCAAAATTCTGTAATTTCTTCCATATCAATAATGAGGTATGCCGGTTTTGATATTAAAAAAGACTAATTTTCAATATCAACCAAATGTATGGGATATTACTTGATTTTGAAGATGATCAAGAAATACATCAAAATTAAGTAATGTCAGTGCGGGTTTTTTCCATGAAAACCAAACAATTAAATAACTTTATTCATAAATGTATTGTCCATTTTGTGCGATGACCTTTTGCCTTCCGAACTCATAGAACTTCTGGTCCTTATCATCAAAAAACTGAACCAAGTGCGTTTTTAACATTAACATCATTATTGAAATTTTTATCGTTCCAAAATTTTTGCAAACTTCGAATGGTGCAATGTTCTGATGTGGCAAGACTTCCCAACTAATAAATTTTTAAAGAGTGACCAAAGATGTATATGAGCTAGAGTTGTTACGGTGGAATACAATGCGTTTTCGATTTTCTGATTCTGGTCGCTTTTCTTGAATTGCATTGTTAAAATTGGGTTAGTTGTTGTATCTACGCGCATCTGAATTGATCGTTTGGTTGCGTGATAAACGTTCAAAATACACAATGGATCATTTTCGTAACGTTTCATATGCAAATCGCTGAAGGCTATGCCTTGTGTTAAGTAAATTTCTTCAAGTTCATTAAACGCTTTTCAATGAATGTATGTGATGCATTGAGCTTCTCTGTAATATCACGTGTTGTACTATGACGAACCGTATTGATTATTGTTTTATTTTGATTGAGTGTAGCATCTTTGACTGAGACATCTCCAGAACGGAATTTAACGAACCAATTTAGGCACTGGGGTTCTTTGCCACCATACCAAGCACAGAATTATTTTGTTTGAGTTTATGATGCGTTGTTTCCTTCGTAGAAGGAAAATAATAAAATATGACGAAAATGCTCATTTTTCAAAAGAAACTAAATAAAAAATACACAACCGATCGAAACATAATGACAGAATGACAATTGAAGTACCATATAACAAAAAAAAAATACAGTTTGATATTTTGAATACGTTAATATTAGTCAAAACTCATCAAAAAAGCGTATCGTATTTTTTAAGAAGACAGCGTTTTTGAAAACTCAAGAGGATATTTCAACAATAAAATCAATCAGTGAATATATAACCTCCAGTCGTTCCATTTTTTATTTTTGCACTTTGCATGTTTTATAATGAACATATACAAAATCGATTGACGCAGGAATTTTCAAATGTGTGGGCGTGTGTATTAAAATGAAATTCCTCCAAAAGTAATTAAAATTAATTTTAAAAAGTTCTAAATTTACTGTTCGGTAAGTTGGATCAATTATCTATTTTTAGATGTGAAAAACTATAAATATTAGTATCACTAACGGCGCGATTAAAGGTTATAGAAGTGGTAGAAATACAAAATTCCGATTCAGAGGATGGTTTTGTGGATAACAATTATGATGCAGTCTTTCTTGATAATATTGAAAGTGGTGTTCATGTCATAAAAGAACAAGTTAATTCTTGGATATTGTGAAAACAAATAAAATAAATTCAATATATCATTTGCTGGAATTTAAAATTGTAATTGCTAAAAGCTTTTAATAAAATATGGATGTGCAATATAAAAACGAGGTAGTCAGTCATCGCAAAGCTTCCTATGGTCAAAACTTACGGTGTCTCAGGATTACACAAAAAACAAATTAATAACAGGCGTTTCATTAAAAGCGATCATTGTTTAATACACACTACAAAAAAGAACGCTAGCAGACACACAAAAATAATTAATTTTTCATCCATTATTTCTTCACAAACTTTAATGAAATTTTGAACATATCTTAGTTAAGTCATTTTTTATCATAAATTTTAATTGGAAAAATTCCGGCTTTTTAATAGGTCAAGGTAACATACAATTTGTAGACAATAATTCAAAAATTGTTTGACGGAAGTACAAATAAGTAAAATAACAATTATATTTGCTAGACTTTTAGTTAGACTGACGACTATCACATTTTATTGTATTATGAGCTTATCATAATAATAATAATAATAATAATAATAAGTCCCCATCTATCTAACTAAATATACAAATATGCACACCGCCTCAGTGTTTTAATATCATAAATAGTATAGGTAATAATATATAAAATACCATAATTTGTATTCTAAAATTGTGTGTGACCATTTGAAATAAATAAAGTAAAAACCAAAAAAATGGAAAAATTTCTCATTTAAACAGATTTTGTCTTCACGATTATAAATTCTTTGTTGTTTGGTTACTAATATATTATTATATTATGCTGTTTTTATCTTATATATATTTTTAAAGCGCCTGTTATCATTACATCAATCAAAAATAATATAAAAATAGCAAGTTGCGGTTGCAAAAGTGATTTTTTTTTCTTCTTCTTCTTGACTTCTTCTTCTTCTTTTTCTGATGTAACATGTTGTTTCATGCATTGTAATTTTATTGTATGTTGGATGTGTTGAATAACATTCAGTGTTTTTTAGTAGTTGTTTTATATTAACTCAATGTGTTGATTTTTAAACATACCATAAACATTTTAAAATATTAATAATAATAATAATAATAATAATAATACACAATAGTATAAAAAGCACCTTAAAATTTCAGAAATACATATTTGTTAAAATGATAAAAATGTTGATGAATACGCGTTGATGTTGTGTCAAACAATATAATTTTATAAAATGCACGAGGGTTGTTCGATATATTTCTTGTAACTTTCGATCTAAGTTACCATTATTTTTTTTTATTTTTACGGTTGCTGCATTGGAAACAACATTCTTTTAAAATTTTTAAACCAATCGATCGCAAGTAGTTTATTATTTAGCAGCAATCGAATAAGTTCATTTTTGTATTTTTCAGAAATTGGATAAATTACAAGTTCGTGAGGTGGAATTCATTAACTGTTTTCGAAAAGGGTTATCAGTGAGAGATATTAAAAAGGATATGGATAATACTTTGCGTATAGTTCATCACCATCATACGAAACCATTCGTTTTGGAGTAGTTGAATTTACGTACTTACGGTCGTACGACAGTAAATGATGAAAAAATTTGGGCGGAAGGTGACATGACAAAAGCTATGTGAAAGATGGGTGTCGTGATTGTTAACTTTGCTACACGTTGTGAGAAGCTTTTGGTTATCTATCAACTTAATCCAAAAGAGTTTTTACGGCGTTTCATAGCTGTTGATGAGACATGGATCAATCACTGCATACCAAAAAAAAAGCTATCTAAACAATGGATATAAAGAAGCTGGTGAAAGTGCACCAAAGAAGGCAAAAACGTAAAAATCAGCAGGAAAAGTTATGGCCACTGTTTTTTGGGATGGACATGGTATAATATTCAGTGATTATCTCACAAAAGAAGTAGTGAATATTATTGTACATTATTCGAGGGCTAAATTAAAATAAAACGACCATATATAGCATAGAAAAAAGTGCTTTTTCATCGTGACACACGCATATCAGGTTTAGCAACAGCTGTTTTTTAATATGAATACAGGCAAATTTATCGAACAACCCTCGTATAAATAATTTAATAAATTAAATATATTATAAATATATAATTTTTAAGTTATATATTCTTCTAGATTTGATTTGCAGATTATTATTATAAATTTTATAATCGCTATTTGTATATATTATTCATACAAAATTTATTACTTAATATATGTTTTGTACATCGTTTTATTTACCAATTAAAAAAAGTCAATATTTTATTTCAGTATACAGAACCATTAATTCATGCAATGCAATGCAATACATACGAAATGTGGCTTCATTATAATAACGACTAGACTAATGCTGTAAAACAAATTTGTACATATGTGGTTATCATCCCTGTTCAGGTGAATATGCGTACTGGATGGTCTAACACTAAGAAGTCATACTTGACTAGAACCGTCTTTAATGACGACTTCTCGGTCATCTTAAAATTACAGGATAGTGCCACCACTGTTAAATGTGTGGGAACCATAAATCCAAGGAATGGTTATGTGGGATTGTAGGAATGATGACCAACCTTTGAGAGGGAATCAAAAAGAATTTACAGTCTACTGTTCCACTACACATTTAATATGCACTTTTGTGGTTAAACCAATAATAAAAGTGCATTACGGAAAGGAAGACGTAACTACCATATAGCAATAAGAAATGGAAGGTATATGATGTCAGATTATGCGGATTTTAATTACCAACACTACCGTAAAGTGCAAAATATTATTTTTTAATGTATACTTAGTGGTGAAAAATTTCTGCTCGGAGATGAGGAGGCAGTAGATTTCAGAAGATGGTAACCAAAGATCCAGTATCTAGTATTGTGATTGGGCTGGAAAAATGACAGAAACACTGGAGCAAAACAAATTAGATAATGATGGAGGTGCATTTATAGCCTCCATCTGTGGCTGATTACTTTTAGGGCAAAATGTTAAACTGAGATGCTCCTGGGACTATCACCGCTGGATTGGTTTGTTACAAAGACTACGGTAAGTTCTGTGCTCAGATTGGTACGTGAACGCATATATGGCATCAAAATGGAACAATTTATGGGCATAGTTAATTTCATGTGTCTAGTATTCATTACATACAAGTTGGTCGCGCCTATATAACCTGATGAGATAACGTAATATCCATGAATAATCATACAGATCGAAACCAACTATACCATAATATTATAACAAGTAGATCATTGAACAAATTTGATTCTGTATAAATCTACCATATACATTCAGTTAGCAACAAAATATGCATTGAAAACTTCTTCTTCACAAATGAATTCCAATATATTTGAACTTAGAATATGTAATGCTGTGATATTGGGTATCTATAGCATACAAGTTAACATATTGAATGTTTGCCATCAACAAGACGTTAAACGCGATTATAAAATTAACATAATACTTGTTGTTTAAATAATGCTATAGATTCCATCTGTTTGCCGATGATGTACAGTTATACGCGAATTGTCCACTGGGCTCTTAAAAGATGATCTTGATACCATTAATTTCTGAGTCAGTAATAATGGACCGAAGTTGAACGCTTCAAAATCACACGCAATTATTATATATCGTAGATCTCAACTCTTTCGCTTCCTTCCTTAAAAGTGTTTGCTGGTGGCCGATTATTCTGGTCTTCGGGAATTATGGAATTTTGCTTATTTGATGCCTATTTGGTTGTATCGTTAATTATGCCTTTATTTTTATATTGTGGCGTCGTGTTATCGTTTATGAGTTCTGGGGTTCGGCATAGGCTGAATGTTATTTTTAAAGATTGCACTATTGTTACGTTTGTGGTTTACGTCGTTTTGGTCACATGTTTAGAGTATGATTCTAGTGTTTTGGGATGTCGATTTTCCTGACTATTATTCTTATATAGGTATTTGGTATTTTTATATAAACCATTGGGTACACACGTCACCCGCGTTATTTACATGCGAACATTCGGTATGGTGCGGGTCCATAAAAACTCAAAATTAAATTGTGCCTTACAATTCGTGCAAATTGTGACATTTATCGTTCTTTGTCTTTGAATAATTGTTTTGTGGAACGAGTTACCACTGTTAATGTTGGTTTTTTTTAAGCGCTACTGTATATAAAGTTTTTGAAGCATTACATTAGAATACAGTTGAACATTTATCTTTGTGATATTGTTATGAATTTTCCATAGTTATTATTCGGAAATAATTTTATTTTAATGGGTAATTTTAACAGGATTTGAGGATAAATTACAAATAAATGAATAATATAAACTTACCTGTTCATGTTTTTTCAAATAACCTAAACGTGGAAATGATTTATCACAGAACTGACAATTATAAGTTCCTTCACCATTAACATTATTATTATTATTATTACTATTATTATTATTATTAGTACTTGCACCACCACCACCACCATTAACACCATTATTTAATTCTTTATCTACTTGAACATTTTTTTTATTAATATCTGTTGAAATTTTAATTTTCTTTGAAACATTTCCATTTTCTTTAAAATTTGTAATATTATCATTATTATTATTGGTGGATGATGATTTTTTATTATTTATAGAATTATTATCGAATCGACTATTTTCCGCGTCTATAGAATTTGGTGTTGTTGGTCCTTCTGACAGTGATGGTGAAAAACTTGATGACGTATGCGATGAATAAATATCTATAAATTGAAAAATAAATAATAATAATGTGTCATTAATTATTTATTCGAAAATATATTTATAAATTAATTTATTGAAAATAGCAATCCATCAATAAATGCAATATATTCTCTATATATAAATATTTTAAATAAATAACGTGAGTTAGCTCTCTGCCTTAAGTGCTAAATGGTGATATGATTATTTATATATTTTACTATTTAGAAGTCAAATGATAGGTACTTTAAGTAGACCAAATACCAAACACATAATACACGTAACTGATGAAATCACACATAAAAAATGTATGTGTATTGTAAATGTCTTTAGATTTAAATAAATCCATTATAATATCATTTTTTTATATTTTCATCACACACCGGAATGGAACAGGAATATATATATACGTACGAGTTGTGAGTATGTACCACAATAAGAGTTATTTCTATACACCAATTTTTTTGTATTTTCTATATTTTTTAGCAACCAAACACGTACTTATTATATAATAATGATAATAAATGTATGAATATATTTTTTCATCAATCACAATTTCTTTATTTGGTCGTTTATTATTTTGATATGGGGATAAATTCTGTGTGGGGAGAAACAATTTTATATTCATTTTAATATTATTATATGTGTGTGGATTTTTACCATCATATAAATAAATTACATACATATCATCACCTACTAAATATGTTTTATACGGTTTTACATGTGGTTATTCAGCGTACTGCGTGTGGTGTTATACGATGCGAAATGGATAATGGTGTGGATGGCTTCAAAAGGATAACAATAGTTTATATATTAGATGAAGCATAAATTTTTTCAATTTTACATATCATCGGAAATGTTACAAGAAAAAGGCAAATAATGAATAGCAAATTACTGTATAAATATGTATAAAGTAAATGAAGAGTTATTTTTTATGGTACAGGTAATCTATTTATTTGTTAAAATAAAGATTAATGTTATACGATGCAGGTATCCCTTGAATTATGCGATAGTTGTTATGCATCGCACTAATCCAAAAAATTGGAGGGAAAATTTAAACAGCGACTTTTACTAACGTACTTTTTTATCAATAGTGTGTCAAAGCTTAAGTTCTCTTTGAAGGTCTGGAAGCAAAAGTGAACCAATGAAGCTTTACTGCATAAAGAAAATTGTGATAACATTAATATAGATTCATAATTTCTTAATTTATTTAACAATGAGGGTTGTTCCATATATCTCCGGTAACTTTGATCTAGCTACCATTATTTTTTTAATTTTTACGGTTGCCGCATTGGAAACAACATTCTTTTAAAAGGTATGATGTAAATTTTTAAACCAATCGATCGCAAGTAGTTTATGATATTTGCAAGCAATCGAATAAGTTCATTTTTGTATTTTTCAGAAAATGAATAAATTACAAGTTCATGCGGTGCAATTATCATTACCTTTTTTCGAAAAGGGTTATCAGCTACACATATCAAAAAGCATATGGATAATACTTTGCGTATAGTTCATCATCATCAGACGAAGCCATTCGTTTTTGAGTAGCGGAATTTACGTACGTGGTAATAAAGATAATTGATAAAGAAAGATGTGCGGAAAAAAAACAGCAACATCCATTGAAATGGTAAGAAAAGTACATGATGCAGTGACAAATGATCGTCGATAAGAGAGTTCTAGAGATGTTGCTGAGATGTTCAAAATATCAAATGATAGTATTACTAGGATATTACATGCGAGGAATTGAATATGAAAAAAGTATGTGCAAGATAGGTGCCGCATTTGTTAATATTACCACAAAAGATAATTCGTTGGAACCGATGTGAGGCGACTATATATCAGAAGAGTTTTTGTGGCGATCCTTAACTGTTGATGAGATATGGATCCATCACTACAATCCAGAAAAAAAATATCAATCGAAATAACAGATAGTAGCTGTTGAAAATGCACCAAAAGTGGCAAAAATGTAAAAGTCAGCAGGTAAGGTTATGGCCACTGTTTTGTTTGGGATGCACATGGTATAATATTCATTGATTATCTTACAAAAGAAATAGTGAATATTATTGTACATTATTGGCGCGATTGGATGACAAAATTAAAATAAAACGACCACATTTAGCAAAGAAAAAAGTGCTTTTTCATTAGCATAACGCACCCTCACACACATCAGGTTTAACAACAGCAAAATTGTATGAGTTACGCTACGAAATTGCTCCTTATACACCATCCACATCCAGTTGATTTAGCGTGATTTTTTCCTGTTTCCAAATCGAAAAAAAGCACTTGTTGGGGAAATGAATAGAGAAAATATATCGAACAACCCTCGTAAATTCAAATTCCAAAAAAGGTGCGGCGTTATATATATAAGCAATTACAAAGGCAATAACCGATAATTGATTTCCAAACCGGTTTTTCTGTAAATCGATACTTTGGATAGTTTTATGGATCAGTTGCTGGAAAATTTGGAACTTGATCAATTGTTATCTAATTTTGATCAAATTTAGTATGCAGTTGTTTAATGGGATTATATGAATCGTTCTTACTAAATTTTAATGAAATTGATACTCTGGGCAGTTTTTTGGACCGGATTTTTGAAACTTATTGGCAAATTGTTATTCAACATTAATCAAATTGAGATTATAAGAATAGTTTCTAGTGAACATCTGAGAAATCTATACTCTGGGCCGTTTTATATGAACCAAATTTTTGAATCTTATTGGAATGTCTACATCAAAATTGGACATAAGAATTAACTAAATTTCAATGTTTCCAGAACTTCTTCTGGAAAACTATCTTTATGTTAAGTAGTAGTTTTTCACATATATACCTTTATATCGGTTAATATCAATCAAATTCTAAAGTTGTATTCAACTTTGCATTAATTTATAAATTAAGAAATTACGTTACCATATAAGAGTCTCAATATAATTTACTTTATTTTGTCTGTACATTGCTCCACTTATGATGTCAAAATGTAAAAATTTTCCACAATTTGTTATCGATGTATCAACTAAAGACACAAAGCTTTTAAATGGCGTATTTTATTTCATGAATTTATCTTTACCTGTTGCAAAGGTATTCATTTTTATAGAGCGATCGCAGTTTATGGTGATGATTGTATATCTCAACGAAAAGTTTATAACTGATTTCCACGTTTCAAAAATGGTCGATTTAAATGATAATACAACACCAAAACTTCCTAGAACTTAGAAATCGTGCTGGATTAGTGGAAAAAGCCCGTGAAATTATTGCTTTCGATGGAATTTCATTGTGAGAATGTTGGCTAATGATTTAAGTACCCGTATGTAAAGACACTATTTGGATGATTTTAACACTAGATTTCCCAAAACTTAAAACTGCCATGAACGGAACGTTTTATGAAGATGTAAAATCCAGTTCTTTGTAAGTTATTTGCAAAAAAATTGCATTTTTATGTATGTAATATTTTTTCAAAATTTGTCACTTCTGATACATCCTGTGACCAAACCCAATGCGTGAAATGTGGCACCTTTTAGATACACTAATTTTTTTCAACTTAAAATTTAAGCAATTTAAAATATAGTGTCAAAATAATTTTCGTAAAAGTATATTATTATTTCTTGTATTTGTAATTGTATTAAAATTAATAGCACACATTTTTTTATTTAATTAATATATCCTCCGCCTTCACATCATATTTATTTTCATTTGTTTCACTTCTCAAAGTTTTATAATATTTTATTTTATCTTATTGTTTTTATTTAATTAATTAATTAATTTTGCTTTTATTTTTGTGTATTTTTATTTGATCACTTTATAGTCACACCATAGAGACACATACATAAATGCAATATACTTAATCCGTACAAGTTGTATGGTGGTGTGTGGTAGCAATTACGACAAATTATACAAATAATAACAATGATAATATGTAATTTAAAAGTATTTCCATAATCATTAAAAACATAAAATAATGATCTTAATTAGTAGTTTCCCTTTGGTTCATTTATAATTTCTTTAATCCATATCGCGTACGTATTTGTTTTTTATTTTTAGGATACACGTCATAATTATATTACACATCTAAGACGAATAAAATATATACATTGTAAAAATGTAAATTATATAATCATACGGAAATGATGAGGTTAAAAAGGTTGATAAATTAATTTTTACAATTAGTTTGAGGTGATATTAGAATCGGTCAATAAAATAACACAAAAATATATGGTAAGCGTGTCTGTGTATTAGTCTATAAAATGAAGTAATGTCAAGAGGTAATGAAATATTACTCGGAAACATGCAGCTTGTGTTTTGAATGAAGTGTCGAAAATGTTAAACCATTTATGCAGTTGCCTAAACTGTTTCTGACAAATTGAAAAACTATTGACATTTTAATCATAATCTTCTTCGTTTTTGAATTTCTTGGCCTACACACAATTTTGAACATTACCGGTTTTTTTTTTGGTACGGAGTACTGTTTTTAAATTCTAAAACACCCGATGTTGTCAAAAATTATTTTTCTCTAACTTGATCTTGACAGTATCGTTGTCGATCAATGATGGTCGACCGCCAGAGTGTGGATTATCAGAATGGTCGAAATCACCTATTAAAAATTCTTCTAACCATCTTCTGCATGTTCTATCAGAAACTGTACCAAACGCATACAATAAATTTCGAAACGCTTCTGTAGCATTTCTTTTTTGTTGAAATTCGTACAAAATACAGTGGCGTAAATGAGTTTTATCAGTAGCCGTATCGTTACACCATCGCGTCACACTTAATATTAACATAAATCATTTTCGTTTTAGTTAAATGGCTATGTCAGTATGTATACATTCAATGATAAAAAAAGTGAGCCAAAATTACATCAAATGAATATGTGCATACTTGTTGAAACTGCAGTTGTAACCGGAGCATTGTATTGTCTTTCAAATGGTCAATAACTGGAAAACTAAATATATAGACAATAGAATTCCAGCATAAGTTTCTGGCACTGAACACTTTGGATATTTTTCTTCCGATTTTGATAAAATTTGGTATGCACGTTGGGAATGGTATAATATTAACGATTTCTATAGTAATTCTATTTGTAACCATAGCAGTAATTATACCATTTCTCAACATACATACCAAGTTTCATATAAATCGGATTAGAATTATAGAATTACCTTAGAAACTCTCCATATAATTTTGAAGTTGTTAATAGTTTGGTATACTTAGCGGATAGTTGGTAAATATGGAAACTGATATTGAAAAGGAAATTCACCGCATGATAGCAATTTCGGAAACAGTGCTACTACGGACTGAACCATACAATTACAATAAAAAAACATTACAATGAGATCTACAGTATAAGCGTTAAATAATAATCGCTTATGAATCGGCAGTATAATGCATACGACACAGAAGCAGGAGCAATTACACTTCATGGGACATATTTCTTTCCTTTAATCAACAAAATGGTGGGAGCGACGAATGTACCACTTCGAAATAGATAGGATGAACTGAGAACCAACAAAATCAAAATCAATAGACTAACAATGTAAGATGGACTGATCGTTAAACAACTATCAGCTTTTTAGAAACCCGATTTCACAATTACTTTAATTAAGCTATTTAGAATTTGAGGCCAAAAGGTTGTAACAGCTTGTTGTATTACTTAAGAAATTAGAAAACTGGCCAATTTAAATTCTGGTGAATACCTTAAATGGCTTTTTAACCATTATTTCCGCAACACTTTATAAAAGGCAAATTGGCTCGCATGATGGTTGTAAAAGTGCGATGTAATGTTTTGGAGTGCGATTTGCTATTATGAAATATTAGAAAAACTTCACGATATATATTTAATGGAGAATGTTAGGGTTTCGTTATCGCAAAAACTATATAATGGTGCGGATTATTATTTGAAAATAAAAACGACCTAAGAGATATTTATCGTCGTTTTGTTAAAGTTAGTTATTTATAGTTAGTTAGCTGAAATGAAGGAATCTCAACGCATTACTGCACCGGTTTTGCAGTGCAAGTTTAAATTTCTTCTTAACTAAACCTTAATTGAAGCATATAAGCTCTTGATATTATCTTGCTCAGATGGGAACCACCTGAGGTTGTTTTTACCCGGTTGTAGTACTCAACAAAGTATAAAATAAAGTTTTTTCCCGCAAGGGCAATTTTATTTAGAAAACATTTTTAATAAACCTTTAGAAAGTTATAAGTAAAAATTCACATTGATGTTTCTTATCTATTTCTTGTAAACAAATCATAAATTTCTTTGTATTTAAAAATTTACAATAATTTTGATCGTACATTTTCACAATATTCGTTGATTAAATAAATTGATCTGTGTATAGAAAAAGGATACAAGAAAATCAATTTATATTTATTCCTAAATGTAGATAACAAAATAATAATAATTTTCTGAAAATTTCATTGATCTAATCAGATAAAACGAACTCACTTTTGGCATGAGGTTATAGTTCATTTTAAAGATTAATTAATTTCAATATAATTACAAAATCGTTTGATAGTTGATTGGATACCGACTACTGTACGGAAAAATAGCCCAGAAATGAATTTTATGGATGTTGTGTGGTTTTTAACACTTTATTTTATCCAATCCGATTTTAAAAATTGAGATTATAGCAAACACAAATTTATTGGAATTATTCTCGTCAATTTAAGTGTGCAATTTTGAAGAGGAAATAATTATTTTTATACGTTTTTATCAAAAATACGAAGAAATCAATTATTAAGAAAATACTGAGTATTTAGTAATCAAGAAAATTTGTTATAAAATTATGTTATTTCTTACAAAATTGCTGTTAAATTAACACAACGTGTCCTATAGTTGAGCTTAATAATTTAAGAGAATTGAATATGCGTATAATAACAAACCACGTTTTTACAGAGATTTTAAATTAAGAACAGTTCTTCTGTACGTTATAAAACAACCATTCATGGTGGTTCTAAGAATGTAGTCTTCAGTGTTAGCATTTTTCGCGTAACTAATTTGTTGAGCGATTTACAAAAATCATGTAAAAAATTGTAAATAATTGAAAAAACTTAAAAAAAACTGTAATTTAATGTCTGAACATTTAATATTTGTTTTCTTATTTGTCTTTTTAAACAAAACACGTAATTGATTGTATGTCGTCTCTTAATACACGTAACAGTTTATATTTATTTCCATATTGATTTATTTATTTATTTAATTTAAAAGAAACGCTCTTAACATTATTATTTATCAAAAATTTATTATAAGAATTATAAATCATAAGCTATAAGATAAAGGGATTAAAACGACCATGATTGGTACGATAATTACCTAAATGAAAGTAATCAATAGACCGAAGATGTACATAATTCAATTTAAAATACAGCATATTAAGAATATTTGTACAGTCAACAATGTAATTCAACAAATTACATATAATCAATGATTATATATAATAGACATATAACCTAAGTATATCATAAGTGTAGACCTATTCAATTTTCCCAATCTATATTTCTAAGCATTCAATCTTAGTGGATCAGCCCATGGAAGAATGATCAGAGCAAATTTGTTGAACTGATTCCAACCTAGGCTTGTCAACCGAATAAAAGGACGACCACACGCAAGGCTACAACGAACCAACAAAGCATAAAATAATAATCGAATACAATATGGACTAGACAATTTCCGAGAATTACGAATAACAAATTGCAACATTAGCACGGTTAATAACATAATTATGAGATTTGCCGTTTATTAATCTACGATCAACTTAAACACCCAGATCAAGTGTCTTTTCCATATAGTATTAAAAAAAACATTATACCATTGAAAAATGGTAAGAACAATTTAAAATTACCCATAAAGTTTAAACAACTTTATAATTGTCAATATTTACATATTGTCAGCAAATACATTAACATTGCCAGAAGAACTGATGGGCAAGTCATTAATATATAAATAAAACCAAATAGATCACAACTGCGAAGGTTCAGACGCAACGAGAACTGAACCAGATCAAATATAGCCTTATTCAAGACGACATAGAACACGGACGTGAGTTACATAAGACTTAATCCATGAAACAAAAATTCATACCAAAATCAATTCTTGATCGCTTTTATCGCGAATGTAAATTTTTTTGCAATGAAACAGAGATCGATGAGAAAAAAATATAGTCAAGTAGAGGTAGTAGGCGATGTTTAGACAAATTTATTAACTATATTTTATTTTTATTTGATTTTCTATCATTTTATTTTAAATTATAATATGAAGTAAATGTCTGTGAAACCTATGCAGTTATTTACAATTAATAACTTAATCATGTAAAAAATTAATAATAATTAATTTTGTCTCCATGAAATTAACAAAACCTATGTATTAAATGAAAATCAGGTCTCTTCGGATTGTAATTATACTAATAAAAATTCGTAATTGTGATTTATTCTTTCAACATTAGTATTACAATTAACACGTCCACGTATTGTTATAAATATTCCTGTAATAATTTCAATCATTAGACATAGTCAAATAACAAAATACAAATGTCAAAATTTCACACGCATTTTGATTTGGTTTTCGTTTTGGTCGACCAATCGATCCAATTCTTAAATCAACCTAAACATCTACGTTTTTTTCGAATATCACAAATTCGTATTTGTAAATTAATCGTATACGATTCTGTTATCTTGAAGATTACACAAGACTGAATATTCACCATACCGTATTTATATTCACCTATTACATTATGATATTTGACGCCGTCATTTCGACTAATTTTCTTTTATTATTTATATCATTTAAACTGCGTATTTATTAATTAATTCAACGTTAGGTTAGAAAATCATTCGCAAGTCCATTTGTGCGACTACTAATTATCACACGTACAGCTTTCAGGGATATCTTTTACCACCGCTACCGCAACTGCGAGCTACATATACGTAAATAGTTGTGATTAAATATGGTCCAATATCAATAATAGAATTATGAAAACGTCTATCTTTCGTTAATTACAATTTGTGAATTGTTTTATGCTCCCATGCGGATGGAGTAATTTACTAACTTGTGTGTAATGAATGTTTTTAGTAGATGCTATAAGCTCCACTTGGAGTAATATATGACTTGCGAAATAGTTGTGAATGATACTATTATATTGGATTATTGCGAGTGAACATTTTTTGTGTACCATAATTTTTTTCGATTTAACAAACCTCTGATCATACTTCGATATTCCGATCACGATCTCCGCATGAGAATTTAATTAATTAAATAAATTATTTACCAATAACACTGAAACAGTTTTTTTTTTTAAAACCGAATGATGTGCTTTTTTAATTTTAAATTATAACTAAAATAATTGGTGTTGTTTGTAAATAACATAAAAAATCGCACTTAATTTTTATCCGTCGTATATTTATATTTATATAGGACTTTTTCTACCAACCTTGATTAACTTCTTTATTTTGTTGAATTTTTTCAATAAGTGTTTCCAAACGTGAACTTGGACCACGATAAAACATTTTCAATGCCATATTTATAGAAATAAATTTATTAAATATTTCACCACTTAATTAATTTAGATTAAAAATGTAAAATAAATTTATTTATTTATTTATTTTTTATTTATTAATCCGCCCGCATTATTAAAACAAAACATACAAATAACTTAACATAAACTTAATTCAAACACATTGTGACCCCATCACCATCAATGAAACAAAATATAAATTTTATATGAACAAAACACTAAACGATATAACCGATAAACCAACCGACCGTCTGAAATGTTCAAACACCAATGTGTAACTAAACTCTATTGGGACGCTGGCGCCCATCTATATACCACCTCTATAAACAAATTATTTCTATCTGTGAACGCAATGTTATATAAAATACATATTGTTCTGTGTGGTGTGTTCAGTTCTCCTCCATCAAATATTATATATAAACTCATATGTATAGCAACAACATTATATACTACTACCCACTATACCCCAAAATCATCATCACCATCATCTTTATATACACATCTATACAAAATACACAATATAAAGTGGTAAGTATAAATACGGAATACGAAAAGTCCACACATAAATTTTGTATGCATATTCTCGTTATATTTATACTCGATATATGCTTTGAATATATGTATTTAATAAGTATTTTTATGTATGCACTGGTACACAATGAAGAAGAACGAACAGTATTTTAAGTTTTTGTTTGCAAATCATCACCATATCGTATATCATATCATAATGATGATGAATGTTGTTATACTCTGATGATGCTGTTTAAAATGATATTTATATACTCTAAACTAAAAGTATATTTTTGGTTGGTAGATTTTATTTTTATTATACTGTTGAGATATTTTTAAGGTAAAACATAAAAATCTACTCTCTATCGCAGTGTATATACTAACTATTATTGTATTTAGTGTATATTCTATACCGCAGCGATATAATGGTATCTGTCTATAGGTATATGAAGTATATAATTGATACATACCTACCTGAAATATAAATTACTATAAATATGGATAGAGAGAAGCAGATAAAGAAATTGGTTTTATTAAAAAAACGTATCACAACGAATCAACTATAAAATTTTTTTGCTGTATGTGATTTGGTAAATTCATATAAATTTTGATTTAATAGTAATTTAGCGTATACATATCCTCTTACGACGCCAGCCATATCGGCCGGGCGCCGATCATTAAGGATATTTGTAAATTATCGTAAAAATACCGCTAGAAATATATACTCAACGTGTATAGAAAGGTAAAAATCGTTACTCGTTTTATTACTTATGTGTATCTAGAACGGAAGTTAATATGCATTTTTTTGCAAGTACTTCCTCATCATCCAATCGTTCCAGTTACAAAATAATTTTAAAACCCATTTGCGGTTTTAGCCTTCTCCAACCTAACCTATCCGCAGTCAATGTCTTAAAAATCCTGATTTATCTTCATATTAGGAAGGATCTTCATATTACAGTTTACTGCATCTAGCCATTGAGCCTTAGGTCTTCCGGCTCTCCTTCTACCTTCCGGATTACCATTCAACAGTTTTTTTGGCACACCTTTCTCCTCCATGGGTAATACGTGTCCAAACCATGTTATAGTCTATTGATTTTGATTGTTGTCTATTTCAAAATTGTATCTTCTCCTCCAACCATTATATGTTCATTGACGGGGCCAATAATGCCACGGAGTATCTTTCGTTCAAAAATCCGAAGTATTTATTTCTGGTTCTGTGTCGCATGCACCATGCCTCCGATGCATAAGTTAATATTTTTTTATAACTTACACTTTTAAGATCACGTTTTAATGTTTTCGTTTGGAGTTGTTTTTTTTTTTAGCCCATAATAGCATATGCTTCCAGTTGCTACCCAGCAGCGAATTACCTCTTCAACATCAATTTCCACATTTATCAACGATCCTAAGTATTCGAAACTATTTACAACTATCAAAATTGTATTCTCCAATGCAATAACAATTTGTTCTCGAATTCCTAATGTATTCGTTGCCACCATGCCATTTTGTTTTGTCTGCATTTACTTTGAGACTTTGAGAACCGATGATTAATGTAACATTACATTACATCAATTAATGGCCTAACTTTGTCTTTGAATTTTCCATCATTGTTACTTCCATCCATATGATCCATTAACAACTTTGAAATTGGATCGAATGGTAAAAAATCTACATCGCTTGTCATTGCATTTGCAATAATTGGAATATTTGTTTGTTTTTTGCCAATACAATTTTATTGATGGCAATTTCGAATTTCAAATATAGTGCGATACGCCAGTAAACGCCTTTACGTTACTTTTTGAGGTTTTTAAATTCTTACCATGTTGGGATTGTATATTTGTACAAAATGACCATTCCTCTAACATATGTTATCGGTAATAAATTGCAAATATAAATATCCCATGGCAGCTTAATTGTTGATGCATTATTATTATCTGAAATTATCGGAAACACAGGACGATCGAAACTAAATTCATTGCATATTGTTTCTAATCATGGTTTTTCAACTTCCAACATGATTTTCCACTGCTGCGTTGTATCGCACTTTGCCTATTTTGATTATTTGAATTAATTTCACTGAAATTGCACCTAAATCATCTCCATCAGAATCATTTGAAAATTGAAGAATTTAAATAACACTGTGAATCTGTTTGATAAAAAAAAGCAAACAAATTGAGTTTATCTGTGTTATTTTGCAGAGAACATGATAATCATGAAATGTTAGAAGTTTGTTAGACGGCAAGGTGCTATAAGATCACTTCTTACTGATGCACTAACTAAAAAACTAAAGTGAATATAACAATTATCAAAAAAAACTACATTTATCATTAATGTCCTCTATAGAGATTTTATTATTATAATTTATGATACTTTCATAAGATGTGAATTGTGTCGGAAGGAGCTATGTCTGGTGAATACAGCGGGTGGGATAGAACTTCCCAGTTAACAGAGCGACAAAAAGAGCACAAAAATTGTGATTTGATTCAATCTTCGATATTAATTATTGTATTTAATTTATGTGCTAGACACAAATATTCTGCAGAATTTAGCAAACAAACTTTTAATTTAATTTATTTGCCGTATGAAGGTGTGTGTTTTCCAAATTCAGAATATGTCAAATTTTAGTCTGGATCTAAATAATTTCATTGGAGACGATTAATAATTGTTTACCAATTGTTGGATTAAAATAAAATATTATTTAACTATTAATAAATTTTTTATGTTACAGTTCCTATATAAATACATTTTTTAGCGAAATAAATTTAAATATTCACAATCCATTTTAAAATACATATTTGCGAAAAAAAACTGACTGATAATTTATTCAATAAAATATTCTCTGTCCATGCATATAAAAAGTGTTAAAAATTTCATAATAACACCCACCACTTTAAAAGAAACCATGTGTCAATTGCAATTATGCACACAATTATATAGAATATTTATATTTAAAATGTAAATATCACACCATAAACGAAATATATATAGAGAGGCATATTCTTTTGCTAGGAAATGAGAAACAATAAAATATATGAAGACCGAAAAAATGTCGAACGAATAGCAAATTTTGTAATAATAAAATATCAATTAACTCCTAAGTAAAAAATGTACAAGTCAAGCACGCACGTGCGAAGAAACATAATTAATAATAAGCTTTGTCTTTACAATAATTGCTGTTACAGTTCTTAGAATTTGTGAAAAACTGTGAGTGAGATTATATTTAATTTTATTATCGATATGTTAAGAATATTCATTAGAAAATATTCCTCTATATGTTTAGTGTATACTTTAGGTATTGTTTTATGCGGTACCATTTATCTATTAACACTTATGTTGACACCGCACTATAATTAATATTATAGGACTACCATCGTCGCCAGCCAAACACATTTAAAATGGGATTATGTGAACAAATTTTAAGAAGCTCCTAGAAAATGATACTCGATGGTAGTGGTGACCCTATATTCCATGACCTGACTACTGTCTCATACAAATTTAGATAACCATTTTTTCTCTACATCATAAATTATTATAAATTATAATGTACCAAATTTGATCAAAATCCAATAAGAAATAAGCAAACGTGCCAAGTTATTGCGGTAATTGACGGAATTAAGTGTAACTTTTGTACAACCTCTGTCCCATAATAATCCAGAATGGATTAAAAGAACACGAAAATAAATAATTAATTTGTCCATTTTCTTTATTCAAAATCAGCCCATCAACTGAAATCGCTTCGATTTGTTGCTTGTTCAACAATTGAATCAAATGACTTTATTATCTCTGTGCGATTGGAATCTTGTTGAGATCGGTGCGATTATCGCTTTTTTAATACATGACGACTTCCTTTCATGAAGTTTTGGAAATTGCAATTATAGTCGCAGGGAGTTAAATTAAGTGTTGAAGCAAAAAAATTTGATTTTTAGTTAAAAAGTGCGTGATTATAGATGAACGATGTCCTGGTACATTATCATTCAGTATCTTCCATCTGCCTGGATCTCGATATTCAGGACGAATACGACTTTGTAAACGCTTCAATACACCAAGGTAATACTTATTAGTATTAGCAGTTGAACCAGTTGGAAGAACTCCTTTGGAAATTGTAAATAGAAATTAGCTTTGTTTTGATTTTTGCCTTAAACGAGATTTTTTTAAGTTTGCCTCGCCTGGTGACCGTCATTCATCACTTTGACGTTTGGTTTCTGGTTCATATTGAAAGCACTATGTCTCATCACCAGTAACAATCGATTTCAAGAAGTTTTTATCACGTCGAGAGAGTTCAATGATCTCCTTGCCATTCTAATTTCGGTGCAATTTTTGGTCATCTGTTAATCGACGGTGGATCCACTTTTTCAATGTTTTCTACAGTAAATTGCTTCAGATGGTCGACCTGGACGTTCATCATTACTTATTATAGCTTCTCTGTCTTCTGTTAATCATTTATGAGAAACATTTTTACCAATTGTAAAATAAAATTTTTACGTTGGTTTTTTGTTTTTATATTAATCGATCGGAAAGATCAACTCACAAAAACAGCTGTAAATGTATGTATTGTATTTTCGTTTCTACTTCACAGTTTGTTGAGGAACGTTCACAGAACATAGTCACAAAAAAACTAAGAGATGTTCTATGGTTTACATGGCCATTGGATTATTATAGAACACAGGATATATGTGATAGTTGAAGTTGAAGTGATGGTATTCGAATACTATTCTGTGTAAAATTGAAGTGCCCGAGGGTAGGCAAAAGCTTTTATTTAAAATTTTATCAAATTCTATGAAACCATTTTTAAGAAAAATATATTTTGATATGACTGGACAACGGTATACGTAACGTACATAATACCTATATATAAAAATATTTGATACCAAGCAATATCATCTCCGCTTTTACCAACATTCAATTTTCCTTACTCTCGAAATTATTCTGAAATGTACAGTAGAGAATATCTTGAAGCATCAAGTCGCAGGCTATGGCAATTTTATAAGAGAAGAAAAAAATGGAGCAAAGTTAAATTTTCTCTGGCCAGCACCAGTGTCCACATGAGTGTTAAAAAAACAATATGCAAAATAAGTTTTTCAATTTTGATTACCATTAATGTATTTTATATGTACATCTAAATTTTCTTTCACATACACGTTAAAAATAGTATGCAAAATTTGTTAATACAAACGTATACGTTTTGTCATTACTACCCAATGGGACCGGTATGTATGACATGACATCCATGATTGTCTACTTACTAGTCTAGTCAGCACCACTCCATTCTTGCAATACTTTCTATATAGATTACTTTTGTACATAGATTTCATTGGTGGGGTAAGTACATCTTCTGTAGATGAGTTTTTCATGGGTTCGGAATGGGTGAGTTTTTTATATGTTATTTTTATAAGTGTTTTTGTAGAATTTCATTGGAATTGAATGATCTGAACAAGTCATAATCTGATGTAGCAACATTTGCGGTTAATAAACGCGGTGTGAGAACTGATCCCATCCAAGTGTTTTGACCGGACATACAGTAGAGAATTGTATTGTTGTGTAAAATCTATACATATATAATACTTTTCTTATAATATTCACTTTAAAAATTGATTCGTTGCGTTGACAGTAGAGTTTATTATTGACAGTTTGCTGCAGTTTCAACAATAATAATGTAATAATCCTTACTGGTTTCAACAAATTACTGAAACTTACAATTACAATCCAATACTTTTGATGCATCGAAATCACTCTCTTTCTGCACCTTTTTTCAGATTTAAGCATATTTCTATATAAGCCGACGACAAGCATTCGATGATTTTCAACAGCATTTTTCTCCCAATTAAATGAAATATTATAACAACAATCCTCTCAGCAAGTCAATTTTTTGGTACTGTTACAAAACACAATATTTCCAATATGTGCACAGAACTAATTCAACAAATTCGCTGGTGAATCTGGTATAAATTCACAGAAAAATTCACCGATAAATTTGAATTTGGTGAATATTTTGATGAAATAATTGATGAGTTTTCATTGGTCAATTTATTCATGAAATTGGAAGTACTTACAATTTATGTATGCGCATTAATTGAAGAAATTGGAACTACATACAAAAAGTCCCACTGGGTAACTAGACAGTATGTGTGTGTATGTAAACATTATCAGCACATATATTATACTACTGTGTTTTATTTCACAATATATGAATATGTGGGTTTATAAGTGAAATTGTGAAATAATCATTGTATTCATAAAATGCATAATATTATTTTAAATTTACATATCCCTTGCATTTATAATAATTGAAAATACTTTACTAATACACGATGATGTGAGACTACGATAATTATTTATATATTTAAAATATATAGTAAATAGATAGTATAAACTGGAAATGAAAGGCTTTTATTGAAAATAACGTTGTTATAATTGGTTGGCTTATATAGTGCTGAATTTATTATTTTAAATTATAATCTAATATACAAACGACCGATATACGCTCTGTCTGAAAAAAGACTGCGGAATGACTTTTTAATATATGGAACTTGTAATCTATATTGGCTGCAGCTGATTGATTTATGTGTTGTGAACATATCTTAATAAAGTGTCCAAGTTTCATAAGTTTTCCTAGTGGTCGGCTTGACACAAAGCCAGCGTTAGAAATTGTTAAACTATTAACTATAATTACATTGTAGAGCTCCTTTCTACATTGAACATTCATGTTCAATTTTATTTCGATCTGTTAATCCAATGTTTTGGACCAAATTGAAATTTATCCAATATTGTTAAAAAGTTTATTCAGATGCTTCACCCAAAGACTTTATAATGTACTGGGCTGTGTTTAAGACAATTTAAAGAAGGTTTATTCAATGTTGAGGTCGCAGATCGTGAAGGCAGACCGAAAACAATTGAAGATGAAAAATTGCAAGCATTATTGCATGAAAACGTTCTATACAAACGCAACAAAAAATGGCAGATGAATTGAATGTTGATTAATTCGTTGTCAGTAGACGTGTACATAGAATGGGACTGGGTCAAAAACTTGGAAATTGGATGAATTGACACAAGGACAGCAAGAAAATAGAAAAGTTACTTGTGAAATTCTACATCAAATAGAATCCAAAGCAAGAGTTTTTTTGCATCGAGATAATACATTTATTTACGACCACTATAAAAACAATTCATTTTCCTGAACAATAGAAAAAGGCTAAAATAATAATGATACCAAAGTCAGGTAAAGATCCAAATCTATAGCACAACCATATAGGCCAATTATAGTTTGCTTCCAATATTATCCAAGGTATTTGAGAAATGATTTATCAAAAGATTGAAGCCGATAATCAAAATTAATACCACATCACCAGTTTGGCTTCAGAGAACAGCATGCGGAACAACTGAGCAAGTACCTTGTGTGGTCAACAAGATTCGTACAGATCTGGAGAACAAAACGTATTATATATACAGCGGCATTTCTGGTCTTTGATAAGGTTTGGCATAATTGACTACTGAACAAATTGAACCGAAACAATGGACACATCAGAAAGACTACAAAGTGGTTTTGATAACATTCAAAAATGCTTTAAAAAATGGCGTATTAAGGCAAATGAAAGTCAATCGGTACAGGTAACCGATTTACCATCACTAGAAGAGATACGTGTCCAACAGTGAAATTAAACAATACAACATTAACACAAACTACTTCTGCTAAATACTTAGGGTTTCACCTAAATCGTAGATTAATTTGGCAAAAACATATAAGTATAGCAAGCACAAATAGTTGAGACTGAAATTGAGTAAAATATACTGGCAAATAAACATATTCTATATTATATGAAGCAATATTAAAGCAAATTTGGACATACGGAATCCAACTATGGGAACATCCAGCAATTCAAATATTGAGGTATTTGAAAAATTTCAGTCAAAAGTAATTAGAGCAATGCACCATTTTATGTAAGCAACACGAAGTTACGCAATGACCTACAAATATGTTCAGTTAAAGAATAAATTGTAATATATAGCTGCAATTAACATAATAGATTGGCGAAACATCCAAACATACTTATAAACCGAATGCTAAGTCAATTAGAAGGCTTTAGAACGCTTTAGGCCAGCAGATTTACCGAATAGATTTTACGATTAATTGGTAGTTTCGTAAAAAATTCTATGTAACCAAAAGTATAGTTAATTAAAAATTAATGTATTAAAGAGTATAGTGGACATTGGATCTCTACCAATTTATTCTAAAATGTAATTTTATATTAGTAGTAGAATTTATAATAGTATTAAGTACCACGTGTACCGGTATGAAGTGAGCGTCAAGATTCAAATGTCTCGATAGGGAACATTTGTAGTGAACGAGCCTTGATTTCTTTGTTTGGTTGCTATGACATCTGTCAAACATATTTAGTATACATCAAATCATTGTACGAACAACATCATCGTATTAAAAATGTCAAATTTTGTACCAGAAAGTGATGATTTGCGGCAAGCATTTTCACTTGAAGAAAAATGCTGCAGAGTCGTATCGAATGCTTGTCGAGGCATATGGTGATCATGCTCTATAAGAAGCAACATGCAAAAGATAGTTTCAACGGTTCAGAGATAATGATTTTGATGTGAGAAATAATGAACGTGGAAGATCGTCAAAAAGTTTGAAGACGCCGAATTGCAAGCAATATTGGATGAAGATGACACTTTGAATCAAAAGCAAATGGCAGAAATGTTAAATGTTGCACAACAAACAATTTTCTGGCCGTTTAAAAGCTAAGGGAAAGATCCAAAAGTGTGGAAAATGGGTGCCACATGAATTGAATGAAAGACAGATGGAAACCGAAAAAACACTTGTGAAATTGTGCTTACCAGACACGAAAGAAAATCAATTTTTCATCGGATTGTTAATGGCGATGAAAAATTGGGTTTATTTTAAGAATCCTAAACGGAAAAAATCATCGGTTAATCCAGGACAACCATCAACATCGACTGCAAAACCAATTCGTTTCGACATCAAAACAATTCTGTGTGTCTGGTGGGATCTGAAAGGTGTGGTGTACCACGAGCTCCTAAAACCTGGTGAAACTGTTAATGCTGATCGCTACCGACAACAAATGATCAATTATAACCATGCATTGATCGAAAAACGACCAGAATGGGCCAGAAGACACGGCAAGGTAATTTTGCACCATGACAATGCCCATGCACACAAAGCAAAACCGGTGCAGGATACAATTAAACAACTTGCCAGGGAGCTGCCGTATTCACCAGATTTGGCTCCTTCCGGCTACCATTTGTTTTCATCGATGGGACACGCATTGGCAGCACTTCGATTCCTACGAAGAAGTCGAAAATTGGGTGTCTGATTGGTTTGCTTCAAAAGTCGAACAATTCTAATGGCGTGGTAGCCACAAATTGCCAGAAAGGTGATCAAAATGTGTAGAAAGCAAGGGCTTTTGAATAAAATGTTTTTTACTTTTTTTCCCATTTAAAATTAGTGTTTTATTTTCACAAAAAAAAAGCTCATTTGATACCGGTATAACTGGTATACACTAATTATTATTTTAGAAATACAGATACCAAATAATTTATAATAAAATTTTCAATTACAATTTGATTTTTTTTTAATTTTACATTAACAAATATCATGAATCGAAAATTTTATTATCTAAATCTATCGTATCAACATAAAATACCTGAATATTTTTGTAAATCCTATAATAATAGTTGGATATTGAACGAGAATGAATGAATGAATGAGAGTAGAGTAGTTTTTTTTTGCCAAGAAATTTTTGGTTGACACCTTTTTTTTCATTTTAATGGGAGGAGTACCAAAATACAAAATATATATTGGATATACGAGAAATACGAGAGAATTTACCAACGCTATTATATACATACCGTCTGTCTATGTAAAATACATAAATACATGGAATAACTTAAAATATAACACAAAGATTTGCGCGGCGCTGCTACATTGAACTCTTGTTATGGTATTTTTTCGTTTATGCTATGGTTTGTTTGGATTAAATAGTTTTGTGGAGTTTTAAGGAGAGCAAAATAAATAAAATAAAAGAAAATTGGTTGGTGGTGGTCTGTGGTGGGTGAAAGACTGTATGAAACAATATAAAAGGAAAATCATATCAAATTCACCGTTCAAATGTCCTTATTAGTAATAAATTCTTTATTTATAACGAAGAAACAAAAAGACGATAGAATATGAAAAGAATGTGAGTTGTTGTTGTAAAATAATATAAGAATTATGACAAATTTTATTATTATTATTTTATATGAATTTATTGAAAAGCATTTAATTTGAAAATTAGGTCATATCAAAGTATTAATTAATTATATACTAAATTTTATTTCATTGTGTTGCGTACACATTACACACACACACAAACACACACACAGTCTGCATTTTATTGTTAATCTTAAAATTCAATCTCAACGTTTATGTTTTTTTGTAAGTATAAAATATAAATATAAATCGTCGTATATAAAAATATGTATAAATAAATTGATATGTTTTTGATATCGTTGAATATAAACACAATAAACATTATATTTAAATTGATTGTGGTCACGCTATCAAACGGAAATCTTATATAAAATGGTAGCTTTTATGTTAATATCCGGTGTTACTGCTTATGGTCTGCCATATTTTTATATATACCTCTTTGATTTATATCTTATTAGAAATCGTATTTATTTTAATTTTATTGTACATTGCATTTTTATTCCACTATATTTATATATACTGTGCGCGGCGAAATTCTTATAGAATCGATTGGCAAATTACAAGTATTTTCATAAAATAAAATATTAAGGGTAAATTTTTTTTCAAAAAAAAACATGTTTGTTCGACCACCTTCTGCCATTTTACTGGTACTGACATTATCCCATCACTGCAGAGTTTCGAGGTTTTCTAAGCAAAAAACTGATCCAAGTGAATTTTGCAGATCTCAATGAATTTTAAACCATAAAGGGAATTCTGCAGAGACCGCGGGAACAAATATGGTAATCTTAAGGTGCAAGGTCAGTACTATTATATGGTGGATGTAGTAGTACCATTTCCCAACCAAACTCCAAATAATCTTTGACACTAGTTACCAAATATATTTGCTGTCATGTAAGATTTCGATTTTCCAATTCTGATCACTTTTTTGGAATTTTATTGTGCCGTTTGGTTAGATGTTAAATGTATACCTCTGAGATTTGGTTTGGCTGCGTTGTAACAGTTCAAAATATATATTGACTTTGTAATCCCGACTGACAATTGAAGTATCGACTATCAATAAAAAACTATAGCTGAACATTTCGAATGAATTTAGATACATTAACATTCATCAAAAGCCTAAATACTTATTCGACTACCCAATATTAATATAGAATTAAGAAGACCGTTTAAATATTATTAACCCTTGGACCCACATATGATCCACAGACGTTTAAATTGCTCATCTTTTGTGGTGCACAATTTGTTTAATTTTCTTTAACAAAATTTTGTTTGGACTAATAAAAAAATTAATTGATTAAAGGCTCTGCTAGCGTGTAGAGAATTGGTTTTTTTTTTAATAAAATCTTAACACTGTGTTCTAGTCATGATATTTGATCACTCTAATAACTAATTCCAGTTGAATTTATTGCACCTGTGATTTCGTTTTGTCTTCAGTTGGATAGATTTTAGATTGATTTTAGATACGGCAACGTATAATGTTCCATAGTATTCAGTATTTTTATTTTTCAAAAACATAGCTAATGGAATGCTATATAATACCAATTATCTGCAACCGGTAATCTTCCATCATCCAAGAGATCTTCAGGTAATGAAGCAACAACTGCACTAGCATGATCTGGTCTAGGTAATTTTTCAGATGTGCCTTTCCTCGCTGCAGTATACGGAGAAATGAATAATTTTACAGTATATTTATGATCTTTTCCTGTGGATTATATTGCCTGAACAAAAGTCTTTCTCTATGCAAAATCATATAGTTTCATCTACCGAAATTTATTCACCTGGGGTATGTATTTCTTGAATTTTGGATTTAAATATACGTACAAAATAGATAATTCTCCTGGCGCAGATGTTTTATTATCAGCAACACGTAAATTCTTTCAAATTACAAAAAATATTGTTAAACAAAGTTCAAACATTTCGTCGTTAAAAAAATGCTCAAATATATTAATTGGCATAGGCACTTCATCTTCAATTGCAATACGTTTATTTAGACCATGTTTGCCAATTAAGGAAATCTTTTGTACTTCATCTAAATCATTATTCCAATGCTGCAAATCTAAAGAATGATGAACGCAGACGCGATCTTGATGTAGAGACAAGTTAAGGCAATTCTTCAAACGCAAGTTGTTTTACGACATCAAATTCTCTATCGGATGAATCAATCACTAGTTTTAGGTATATTAATATCTCACCAATTTCTCAGATCGGGATAAATTTGAACCAATTTGTATTGTTATTTCATGCATCGGTTTTAAAAAAATTTTCCAAATCACTTCAATAATTTACATTTAACATTGATATTTGAAAAGTATTAGTGGTTTAACTTAGTTTTGAGGGTGTATGTTTAGTTGGCGGCTGTAGTTTTAATTCAGATATTTTAAGGTTCTATATACCATTTGAAAGCGGTGAAATTTCTCGTTTAAAATGTTATACTTCATTTGAGATTGGTCAACAAAATCTCACTATTTAGTACTATTCATAATGGAACCAAATAAACATCATTTCCTAAACTTATTACACTGCGTATTACTTCGATATGAAGAAATTAACTGCTGAAGCTCGCACAGAAACATCTGTTATACATATGGTGAGACTGCTCCATCAATCAAAACATGAGTGAATAGTGGTTTTAGAACATTTAAAAATGATGAGTTTGATGTTGAAGACAAAGAATTCAATTTGTTAAATTTATTAAAAATACAAATTTATTATAAAGAACGAAAGAAGAAGAATTTATGACTGTAAGGAATATATATAAATTCACAATCGATGAATTTTTGCCATCGTTAAGCATCTTCATTCCGTGCTCATAGAACTTCTGGTCTATCGGTAATAATCTGTATCAAACCACGATTTGACATCATCGTCATAAGATAATTTATTCTGCTAATACGGACAATTCACGGGTATAACTTGCCAAAATATAAGGACGATCCAAAGATATTTTTGTCTAAATCTGTGGATCTGTTCACAAAAAATATGAATATAAATTCTATGGATTTTCTGTGGAATAATAGCAACAAGAAATAATTCTAAGGAAAATCCGTTGAAATTATTATCGGAAAAATGCGGATAATTCAAGGAAATTGTTTATAAAAATCCATGGACAGGTTACACTCATCATATAAAATTCCAGCAAACATCCGTAAGAAATCCATAGATATTTCCTCGGATAGAAACTACGGACAACTACATATAATGCGGAAATTTTGTGGACAAACTACGGACAGTGTCACTAGGGTAGTTATAATTTGATACAAAAAATGCCATATTCGGTGCGGTATTTTCCTTCTTTTTGAATCTCTCCCATAAACGTTTACTTACAGCTGCTTGAGTCACATATTTAATTCTTTTGTAAGTTCTTTTAATGTCCGAGCGAAGTTTTAATCCAATATTGCTTGCAATTCATCATCTTCGAAGTTTTTTGATTGACCTGAACGTTTTTGTTTTCAACATTAAAATCACCATTCTCTGTTAAACGTCAATATTCACAATATTCACCATAACTATCACTGATGTTTCTGTGAAGTTCAACAACTGCTTTCTTCATATCGCGAAGTAATACGCTTCGGAAATGATGTTTATTCCGTTCCATTATGAATCATACTATAATAAGTGAGATTATGTTCAGCAATCTCAAATGAAAGTATAAAATTTTAAATTAGAAATATCTGAATTAAAACCGAACCTATTTTTTTTTTCAAGTAATATATAGATCCAAGTGGGGCCTATGGCATCTAATAAACTTCATTACAGACAAGTTGGTAAATTACTTCGCATGGGACTTGCACTGCAATTAACGAAATGTTTTCATAATTCTATTATTTTTGTATGGGTGATTAGACCATAATGATGTGTGTTTATGTGTGTGCAGACATTGTTAATCTTTGAGTAGTATCACCATATTTTCAAAGATATTCGTTTTTCTTTTTACTCCATAAACGAACAAATGGTCACCCGCAGCTAAAAAATTTCAGTATGAAAAATAGCTGGAATTGAACCCTCAATATATTTCAAGATATCGGCACTATACCAATGCGCTACTGAGTGATCAAATCGAACCTATCCGCAGCCAACTAAATTCTTAATACTTAATTAAACTACAAATTCCATGTATCAAAAGTATAAAAAATCATAATTAATAAAACGTAATAATTTATCAAATGCAACTGGATTTAAATATTTTTATATCAATTTTTTAGCAATAATTAATTAAACTTATCAAAACGCAAAAGGAAAAAACTAATAAGATAGATTTCATATAGACTAAAAACACCCCAAATATCCAAATTATAATATCACTTTGATATTTTATTTTCACTATAATTTACCAACCAAAAAAAAAAAATGGGAAAATACAAAAGTATTCGTTTCAAATATAGAACCAAATATAAATGCGACATTAAAACAGAGATTGAGGCCGTGACCTCTGACATTCTATAAATAAATATAATAGAAATAGTGTTTATTTATTAATTTTTTCGTATTTAACATTTTCGAATAGAATATACGATATATTATTCCTATAGATACTGTGATACACCTAATATTGAATTCGTATATATACCACCACACCTAAAACATTGTATACTATTTCCTATTTATTTTATAATATTTTGGCCAATATAAACCTGTCCATCAAATACGTTTTGAGCACATAAATTTATAATACGGCAAACTGTTTGCTAAAATAAAATGTTACGGAATGAAAAAACGAGAAGAAGCAAGCAATTTACATCCCCCTTTATATTTTATATATACACAATTTAAGAGCTCTTAAAACAATTGTAAATTGAGTGACATTTTCTGTTGCCACACTATGATATCGCAATATATATATATATATGTAAAATTGTATTTTGAATATAAAACACAAATACCAAAACAGTATATAATTGGTCCAATAACATATTCATCATCATCGTTATCATCATTATTGTACCTACCATCATCTATATCGTCACCAAATCCTTTATTGTCCTTTTAAATATATAGGAAGACAAAATTGAAAAGTCAACCATAAATAAATTTTAAATAACTTATATACAAAATTATAGCTATGCATAAATAATATAATATATTATAAGGTAGTGGATCCAATCTCTGTCAGTGTCCCAGTGACAATCATTTCTGGATTATTAAGTTTATGCCGCTGGATTATTATGAATGAATTTGCTGATATAAATTACCAAAATACTGTCACATTGAAAATTATTAAATTAAATCCAAAAAGTAAAAATTTTGTAAGCATGGCAGCGTTTTGGGTCCACTACCTTATATATATATTTATATATAAAACATGGATAAATGGACTAAATAAAATCTCATACTCTCGACAAATTTTTGGTGTGAAATAGCTTTTATTCAAAGTGTTGTAAGTTTCACAACAATATATACAAAAATATAAAAATCGTATTAGAAATTGTACTCTCTCTGTCCGAAAAATAAACGGGCAGTGACTTTCTAATATATGAATTTGTGATTGATGATTTAATTCATAGATTGTAAACAAACTGTCAAAGTTTCATGACATTACCTTCAGTGTAAATCAAAATCCAAACCATTAAGTCACCGTCAAAATGCAATATCGCTGTGATTATTTATAAATATTCATTCCCACACTCTCGTCTATCCTGCATAATCATAGGCTTCCGATGATTGGTCCTCGTTAATTATATCTATAACCATATTTTCATTTTATAGTGATGAAATTGTTGTTGTTTGAATTGGACCTTCATGTTTACCAAATCGGGGTTTAATTTGTATCTACACAGTGTGTCGTTAAAATAACGTCAAATTTAAGTTTAAAAAAGTAGAAAACACATTATAATAATTTTTGCTTCAAAATAGGTTCTATTTGACTCAATTGACAGCGGATGGCACGATCATCTAATGCAAACATATATATGCATTTTTGTGTCAGTTATAGCAATGTTCATCACCTGCGTAATGGATGCTTGAATGGCTGCAACATCATCATAAAATGCTCCTTTTATGGTTGGTTTTCAGTTTTTGGAACAGAAAATAATTGCATGATGATAAATTAGGCGAATACACGGAAGGTGTATAAACTCCGTTTTTTCATCAAAAATTCATTTTTTTTGGGCTTGTGAGGTGGTGCATTTTCGTTCAATAAAATCAGATGTTTTCCCTCTGGATTTTCGAGTCTAACTCAAACAAAAAGTGTCTTTACTGGTACATTAATTAGTCAACATTCTCTCAATTTCCATCAAAAACAATGATTCCAAGGACTTTTCCACTAATGCTGTACGATTTTTATTTTTCTGGACGTCCTGTGGTCTTGTGGTACCATTTAAATCCTCACGAAATGTAAAAAAACCAATTATAAACTTGTCGTTGAAAAAACATTTCTACAATTTGTAAGTCTCCGCACATTTGTTTTCCAATTTTAAAACAAAATTTAATATTTGCTCTTTGTTCCGCATTGTATTTTTCCGAAGCAAGCATTTTAAAACCACTAAGTCACTCAAATGCATGTAACTTTTTAATCTGTCAACCGATTTGCATGCGGTTGGGTGCGTTTGAAAGAGGAAAGATGTATCCTTTTAATGATTTTCAATTGATAGCACTACGTTTCCTATTTTTAAATTCAAATTACGTTTATTTAAAGGACGCACTATGCATACCGTTAATTTTTTAAATACACCAATCGTGAGATAATCCGACCGTCATACATATACAACGAATTATAATCGTTCGTAGAACTAATGTCAATACAGTTAATAATTATATATTGTATATGAACTATGCACAAATAAAACAAATCAACATAAAATAATAATAATATTAATTATTCAATGATTGATTTTTATATTATTTATAGAAATAGAGTGAAAAAAATGTATAAGAAAAATCAATGCCCGTAAAATTAGAAGATATAATTCTATTTTTTATTTTATAAAGTCTTGTGAACCACCACACAGTCAATAATAAACACCTTTTTAACCATAATATAATAATACCATATTGGTCTGTTATGTATAGGCATTAGTTACATATATAGACATCATCATATTAAAATGTTAAGGTATACAGTACTACAGTATATAGTATAGGATAAGATGATGCCTTAACGAATTTACTTAAGTTGGTTAAGTCGATGAAACGTCATGGTTCATAAATTTTAAAATTTCAAGTATAGAGAAGAAAAATGTTTATAGACAAAAGAAATACAAAATTAAATTACACAGTAAGCAGGTGATACGCACAACTCTATATTGAATATAGTAAAATATATCCAAGTGAATTTTAATTGTGTTTAATGTTCATACAGTAATTCTTATAAAATAATGTGAACGGTCAGTTTGTAGTTTTCAAAATGAGTAAAAACTACCTATAAACTACACCTAACACCTACACTGTAACACTCCAAGTAAAGTGTTTTAATAGAAAATCGTTCAGTTTTATTTACCAGAATCATTTCCCAGCACAATAAATACTAGACTCATATAGGGTCACAAGATATGAAATTCAATAAGAAATAACAAAATTTCCAGGTTTGTTGATAATTAGTCTGGTGATGTTAGCTGAGTAACATTTTCTTGGCATTGCATTAAAATTGTGCATATAATCTTATTACTATTAACTCATATATCAAATTAGATCAAAATCAGACAAGAAATGAGCAAATTTATCGGGTTATGGAGGCCTAGCTATCATTTTCTAGGAGCTACATATAAGATTTTCATATAATTTCATTATAAAGTCACGAATCTAATTTGATCGCAAAATCGGTTAAGATTTTTTAATCAATAAAAATTAAGTAAAGCAAAAAATATTATGTTTCGAATACTGGAATTAACTGGAATTTACTAGAAATTTATTACCATTTCCATTTTGACACCGCAGTGACAAACAGAGGCCAAGAAAGTTTGAAGGCGTTGAGCTAGAGGTGTTATTGGATCAAGATGTATGCCAAACTCTAGAGAAAGTCGTTGAAAGAAAAAAGTCGTCAAGGATACTTTGGAGGCGCTTCAATGGGATTTCCAACATCAACCGCCATTTTAATCAGACCTTGCTCTTTCCGACTACCACTTGATCCGGTAGATGCATACGAAGAAGCCAAAAATTGGGACGATTATTGGATAGTTTCAAATGACGAGGAATTTTATCGATATGAAGTTCGTATACGAAAGTCGTAAGTAACGATGGACAATACTTTGAATAAAATATACATAATATATTGTATCAATTTCTCTGAATAAAGCTTTGAAGTTATGCGGCCTTGTTTCTAAATTCGCGACGCTCCGAAAATATTTCCATATCGTGTATTTAATGTAGCGAAAGTAGCCGAAAGTTAATTAAATTTCTTTAAACATAAGGACATTTTGAAATTGTGAAAATATGTCAAATGTATAATATCTATGCGATTATGCGCTTCGAGGAAAAAAAAATAATCACTAAACACTTTTTCGATGGCTTCTAAAACTTATTTTCGCGAACTCGTTTTTCTGTTCGTCCGAAACTCGTTGATCGAAAAAATTCCGTATGTAAAATAAGATGTTTTAAAATCTTCAAAATATGATTCAGTTTCAGAAAGATAACCATTTCATCTGACGTGAATCGCTTTTTCCAGCAAGTCATTTTTTTTTAGATTTGGAAACAGGAAAAAATCACTAGGAGCTAAATCTGGTGTGTATGCCGTGTATGTGGAGCAATTTCATATGGTAATTCATTCAACATAGCACCAATAATGAACAAGAATATTTATTGAATTTCCTTTTGTATAAAATAATCAATGAATTTATAATATATTCCATGTGCATCCCAAAAAACAGTGGCCATAACCTGTTGGTGCACCATCTTCTAGCCATTGTTTCGATTGATATTTTTTTTCTGGTATGTTGTGATGGATCTATGTCTCATCTCAACAGTTATGAATCGCCGTAAAAACTCTTTTGAATTACGTTGATATATAGCCGAAAGCAGATCGCCATCACAACGTGTCGAACAAATTATCTTGTGTGGTAATGTTAACAAAGGCGGCACCTATCGTGCACATACTTTTTTCATATTCAATTCCTCGCATGTAATATCCTAATACTATCATTTGATATTTTGCACATCTTAGCAACATTTCTCGAACTTTTTTTCAATGATAATTTGTCATCTGCATCGTGTATTTTTCTTACCATTTCAATGGATGATGCTGTTTTTGGCCTTCCACACATCTTTCTTCATTATTTACTATGGTACGACCGAAGTACGTAAAATCAGTTACCCAAAAACGAATCGTATGATGGTGATGAACTATAAGCAAAGTATTATCCATAACCTTTTTGATATCTGTCGCTGATAACCGTTTTCGAAAAAAGCTAATGAAAATTGCACCGCACGAACTTGTCATTTACCCAATTTCGGAAAAATACAAAAACGAACTTATTCGATTGCTTGTAAATAATAAACTACTTGCTTCGATCGATTGGTTGGAAAATTTACATCAAGCCTTTTAAAAGAATGTTGTTTCCAATGCGGCAATCGTAAAATTTTTAAATTATAGTAATTAGATGTAGTTACAACAAATATATGGAACAACGCTCGTATATGTATTTTTCTTCAATCTTCTAATCAACTAATCGAAATGTTGATATAATAATTTGTAATACAAATCATCATTTTGACCATAGTTTAACACAAAATTTCTTGATAAATTTAAATAAATAATAATTTTAGTCATTAATTCAGACGAAACTTTTACGATTACCATGAACATTATATTTTAGTGTAGATATTCAACGTAAATGTTTATCGTAAATATTATATTATGATCTTATTAAAAGATAATTTATAAGTTAACAAAATTTTTGGAAATAATGTTATGTTACATTCGGTTACATATATCACATGATCCTACAGCACGCGTTAAAATGGTTACACAAAATAAAAAAACAAAAAAAGAAGAATAATATAATAATGAACCAAAAACGAAACAATTGTAAAAAATATAAAGAAAAAAAAAAAAAACAGTTCCGAGGTCAAAAATATGTCACATTTTATGTTCAACAAAATATATCATAATATAAAATAATATTATAAATATGAACAAGACACACAGAATGTTGTTCACAATCTTAATATTTTTATGTTTTATTGTCTTATTTACTGGCTCATTGCAATTTCAAAATTTTACTGGTTCATATATTATTTTGTTGGTTTTTTTCCATAAATGTAATTTTATTTTTATGATTGTTTTATATTTCATTATTTTTTTGGATGTACACATTGTACACATGATAATAAAAATAAAAAACTAGTTTTCAGTCTATCAACTTTTATGGTACACATATTACCAATGAAATTCAAATTTTGAAACTCAATTGAACTGTTTTGAATTGTTTATTCATTTTTCTCTTTCTTAAACAATAAATAATATTTAATTTCTGTATAATTGTACAGAAAAATGAAAAACTTAACAATAAATGTATTATAATTTTATTAATTGATACAGCCCCAGCATTGGTTTTGTTTAACATATACTTGTATTTATAAGAAGGTTGTTCGTCGTATATTAGATAATAGCTATAGCCATACAGCAACAGCAGTTACACATACAATAAACAGTAAATACAGAAACAATAAATTGTATTATTTGTATAATTAACCTAATTTAAATTAATTACAATATAAATAAAGTCTTGTTACAGATTTTATATATTCATAACGTACATATACACTACGTTTCACTTCAATAGGCACACGACTTGAATTTTTGGGTCAAATCTTTTCCGTCCCTCTTTTTAGATTAAAAGTAATATAGTTTAAAAATATTCATAAAATCTCACGAAGTATCCGAATCCGATTATCAATGAAATTTTGCTAGGTTGTAGTATACTCATCAAATTAGAAAACTTAAAAAACTCCTTTGCATTTAACCTTCCCCAATCTAACCTATACGCACAGTTAACGTCTTCCAACCGAATCCTGAATTTTAAGGATCATAATATCCTATTATATTCAATCGGGTCTTGATGGGATTGGTTTCCGTTTCATAAAACTTATCTTACACGTTATTCTGCCACACATTACTTATATTTTCAACTCTGTTTTTACGTACTCTGTGTTTCCATCCGAATGGAAATGTGCTAAGATTATTCAAATTCCCAAGAGGGCATCTGGAACTAACATTGGTAATTTTCGTCCTATTTGTATTTTATTAACTAAGACAATGGAATATATAATGAAGAATCAAATGTATCAGCTTACTATCATCTGTCCAATCCGATTGACGCCGTAAGCATATATGTGACTACTGCGCTTCTAAAAATTACTAATGATATACGGTCTAGTATGAATGAAATCGTTGAGTACAGTTATGGTTCTCTTGGATTTTACTAGGGCATTCGACACGATTGACCATGTGGCATTAAACTTGTTGAATATTTTGTCTTCGATTCGACCGTGATTGAATTGGTCAACACAGTTACCTCACGGATCGATCTAATTTTAATTCGAATTTATTGTTCTAAATAAATATAATCATTAGCAAAAATTGACGGATGCGCGATTGTGGTCATAATACGGTAGTGCGAAAAAAAAATAACCATTGTCCCATAATAATCCGGAATGGATTAAAGAAAACAGAAAAATAAATATTAAATTTTCACGAAAAACATTTTAACAAGTGAATCAAATGACTATCTTATGTCTACGTGATTGGAATGCTGTTGAGAAGGGTCGTGGTTGTCGTCTTTTGAATGTTTTCAACTGATACAAAACAGTTTATGTTCACAAAACATAACCACAAAAAGCTAAGAGCTAAGAGATGACGCTTCATTTTCTACAGTTTACACAGCCATTTCGGTTTATTATGGGACAGAGAGTATATATATTTTACATTTATTGAATAAATGGTTGTTTCTATTTAGTGTATAATGTGCACTTTTCTTCGGTTTATAAAGACGACAGGGCAGATGACTACTCACACCCTGTATCAATTTAACTACGTGTATAAAAAAATTTAAGTGAACCGGTTGTTTATTATTGAAAATAATAAATGATTCAAATAGATTACGCAGATGAATACAAGGATTACATTTATAAATAAAATGGCTTTCCAGTCTACAGCATAGATGAAACTTTTGTAAAAATTACCTAGACCAGGCAGAATATCTAGGAGAAAATACATAATACGTACTTCTTGTTGATAATTGACAGTACAAAGAGATTACCTTTGGAAGCGTAAAAGTAGAAATGTGATGATTCTTGAGAATTCAGAGTTGCGAAGGTATTTCGAAAATAGGTATACTCGATTGTCGACAACAATTGAAGTTTAAAGAAATCACATTGAACTTAATCGAATGAATATGGCAAATGCTAAAGCAAATACATGTAATGTTTAATAAAAACAATCCGTGTTAATTGTCGAACTGAAGAACTGGAACTGGATATTTTCTCGGGTAATCTTTGTTGATGCGGGTTGAACTTTCGAAATCATGTAAACTTTCAATGAAATCGTCGATGTCACTCAAACAATTGAGTTTTTGAATAAACAATTATTTCTATAAGCGTTTTGAAGCATTTCAACCCAACCGTTTCTGGAGAATTTTCACAAATTGTAAAGCAAATTCTAGTGTTGGTTCTTTAGAACAAAGTACCGACATTAAATTTTCGACAGACACCCAAAATATACTGTCACCTAACGGTGAGCTTCCTCATTTACATCGCCGCATACTTTAATGGTTATGGAAATACAAAAAAACGATATAACCACCTCTGGAACTAAAATAACTCTCTAATATCAATGCGACATTATATCGACGTTATTAAACAACGTCAAATTTTATCTAACATTTTTTGCCAGAAAATAAAATACGCTGTGTAACAAGGTCGTACGCTTCTGGGTACCTGCTCACAGTGGTATTACAGATAATGAATGCTTATAGGCTAAACGATTACATTCACAAAATGCTTTTGGTTACAAATTCGCTATGTGCTAAATGTTCCTTGTCGGGAGAATCGATAATGTAATCCTTATGTAAATGTTCGGTTTATGCGGAAGCAAGGCATAGAATATTTGGAAAATACGCAATGGAACATTCCATATTGAACGGAGCATATTAAGAAACATCTCTGGTTTCATTTAATTAATTCTCCCTTTTATAAAATCAATTAATCAATGCCATAGATAGAATAACAGATAACTTACAAAGTGGTGCAATATATTGACTACAATTCGTTTACGGACACAAAATCTTTTACGAATAATACCATATTCGATACTCCCTTGAAATATATCGAATTATACAGACTGCACAAGGATTGTGGATCTTCAAAATATTCATCAAAATCGATTATGTCATTCCAAAGATATATTGGTGAACACTCGCGGACATACAATCGGACCTATTGGCAATAGGAAATACTGTGTTCTTTTTGTCAATTTTTGATAAATATCAACATACCGAATTTTATTTAATTTATCGTGTCATCGCAAATTAATAATTTCCAAATATCAATTACCAAATTTTCGATATCTTATCATAAAGAATTGATAATATATCGCCCGATGTTCATAATAATATTGATAGTTTGAATGCGATATTGTCAATAATTTATGACGACGACGATCATCATAGCAATATTAATAATAATTAGATCGAACGAGGCACATATTTCTACAAAAAATAGATTATACAAACAATATTTTAAATAACTTCATAATTTATAATAACACTGAATAAAATAAACAGAAAAGGCAAAAAAAATTTAATTAATAAACAACAAAAAAAAAAAAAAGGAATTAATAATAAATATTTAGAAAAAAAACTAACAATTAATTAATAATTTCTATTTCTATTTATATGTTTTTTTTTTTTGTGTTTCCGTGAAAATCGATCGATTATCTTGAATTCAAAAATGAACCGAATAATGTTAATTTGCTAGCATAAAATCTATTTGCACCATTTTTATTATTAATATTTTTAGCATTATTTTGTTTTTGCTTTTGTTTTCCCAAATAGTATTGGATCATTTTTGGTGATGCAAAGAAATTCCAAATATGTAATGTTTCGTCATCGCCAGCCGTTGCCAATTGGGTATTGTCTGGATTCCACATTAAAAAACGTACACGATTATCATGTCCGGTTAAAACATCGACAACATTATTGATTGAACTCATTATAAGAATTTCCGATTTTCGTACGCCATTGTCTTGAATAAAACAGCTAACCACCAATTCACCGGACAAACTATTAAATGTGATACCATCGATTAAGCATTTTCTATCGGTGCGCCGATAATACGATTCAATTTTACGTTTTTTCACATTCATTAAATTTATCGTTCCCGGAAATGTTGTGGCTATGATCATATCAAATTCTTTCCATGGATGCCATGCAATGTATACCGGACACGAATTTGTCGATTGCCACACAAAATCAATTTCTAATGTTTTCATTGACCATATTACTAATTTTCCACAAACATCAACCGTACCCATTAACGTTTGATTCGATGAAAATTTAATACTTGTAATACCTTCAACGTGTTCATTTAAGATCTTTTTTAAACGTAAACTAGGATAATAATGTACATAAATTGAACCATTTAACATACCACAAATTATAAATTTCTCATCCGTGTCCCATTCAATACAACGCACCTCTTCTTTCATAAAATTATAGTAATGACAATTCAAAACCGATATGCCATCTTTTTCAACATTCCAAATGTGTAAACAATTGAAACATCCTTTTTTACTGCCAATTGCCAGATGGGTACCGGTGCGATTGTAGCTGAGCGAACGTATACCTTTAATTTTATAAACAACTGTACTGTCTAAATGGGGCATCCATATGACTAAGTCTAAACCAAATGATGCTGCCATTTTACCAGTTTTTGACCATGCTATAACATTTAAATATGAGAATCGATGAAATCCGGGTAAATCATGTGTTGAATCGGCAAATGCTAACGGTTTCTGTCTCGGATAACATTGCCAATCTAAATTATATTCATTTTTAAATTGTTTTTCCAATTCAATTTTAAACGGTGCTCGATTTAATGTACGCTGACACATTTCCTGTGTCATTGTATCATGAAACACTAACACACGATTTGATTTACTAATATTAAAATGATAATCAATGCATCGTTTGAATGCCTCAATGCGCCAATAATTTGATGTTTTTGTTATATCTAAAATATCTCTAATAATATTGTCATTATTATCATTATTATAATTCGAATTATTAATAATATTAGTATTGATATTATTGTTGTTGTTGTTGTTGTTGATATTAATATGTTGATTTACCGAAATTTGATTAAATAAATATCGATTTTTATCTAAATTTGTATAACGTCTTGGTATAAAACGATCACCATATGAATTCGGTATATGTATTGGTTTTTTTTCAATTTTAATTACTTCATTTTCAAATTGATTAACACGTTTTTTTATTTGAAATGGCATCGGTTTTGTACCATTATCTTTTTTTATTGATATCGCATGCATTTTGTTGTTGTTTTTTTTTTTTGTTAATATTCAAATAAACAATTATTAATCTCACAATCTCTAATCACTTTTTTTCTATTTACATATAATAAATAATAAAATAATCTAAATTTTAGTCTCTCGCGCTAATATACGACCAATTGTATTATAAATAATAAAATATTTAATTTAAAACTAAATTAATTATTGTGTTTACTTTTACACATATTATTGACTATTTGTATTACAAAGGCTGTCGAGTATAATAACAGTAATAATATATTCAAATTATTAAAGTAAGTAAACAGTAAAAAAATGGATGCCAATGGTATTTACTTGGACTTTTATTACCTCCGATTTGATAGCAGTTCTAACCGCGAGCATATAGCTCGATATTTCCTGTTTAAGTTTAAAGAAATGGTCCATTGCAATATTAGAATATAATTATAAGTTTAGTTTTATAATTGTTTTCTAAATTTAAATGAAAATTTTCCCGGTAGAACAGGATCCGGGAACAGAAATTTGTATGCATCGGTCGAAAAATGTATCAGAATCAATATTAAATTTTGTTTTAAAATTATGGTATAGTAAAAATGCTGCTAAAACATCTGATTTTCTTAAAATGGCCTGTGATGGTAATTGTCAAAAGCACAAGAATTTAGAGGACATAAACGCGATTCACAGAAGTCAGATAAACTGTATATGACTGATAATGAACGTCCAGGTCGACCATCTGAAGCAATTACTGAAGAAAACATTGACAAAATAGTTCAAAGGTTAATGGTAAGTATATTACCTAGGTGTATTGAAGCGTTTGATATGTCATATTCCATATTCGTCGTGTCGTCGTTTTGAATATCGACCAAGTAGTTGGAGATTATTGCATGATAATTCACCTTCACATCGTTCATCGATTACCAATTTTTTTTATTTTCTTGCACCTGATTTAACCACTACTGCCACTACACTCCATTTATATTTACGGGCTAAAAAATCAATTCCAATCGAAAGCATATTACAACGAGATCTACAGTGCAAGCTGTCTCAAACATTAGAACAAATGTAAAATAACTATAGATGAGATGCATAAATTCACATCACGTTTCGGATTAATATCAATAATGAATACAATACAGGCACGTGTAAGTGATACCACTTCGATTGAGATCAGATTATGATCAGCTGTAACTTTTTGTGTTATGAGGAATTCTTTTAAATCATATGAGTTTAATAACATTATATCTATTTTTTGGCTAAAAAGACTCAAGAAATTTGCAATGTATTTTGATGTGTGTTTATGTTGGACCATTAATAAAACTATAGTAATTGGTCTCAACCTTATTAACCTTAATCTTATTTATGTTTAGAAAGGAAATAAAGCTTCAGAAATTAAACCCCATTAGTATTTTCATTACAAAATAGATTGAGAGCCATTCTGCATAAAGTCCGTCCTGTTCATTAAAACACTCTGACCACCCTTGTCGGACTTCAGTAATAGTACATCCGGGTTTTCAACCAAATGTTGGACCAAGACGTAAAATTTTAGCTTGACAAATCTATTGTCGTTGCATTTATTATATGGAAGATCTAAAACCAACCCCTACATTTGCATAAGTTTTTTCAAAATTCAGATGATTGTATTTTATTATTAACAACGACAAAGTTATTTCTTTAAGTGGTTTCAGCACAATTTCGTTGAGATTCAATAAAGTTATCTATTCTTTTAAAAACAAATTTTTTAACTTAACCATTAAAGGTTTATATTCTTTTTTCAATTCATTAGGTTTCCAATACGTCATTTTTATTCCCAAATTTAAAATGCTTAATTTAAATCGAGTATATATTTTATCAATTTCATTCATTTTAATCAATTTTTCAGAATTTAGTTGAACATACAATGAAAATGCATTTTTTATAAAAACAATGGTTTTTATGAGTCCGCACTACACAAACAATTGTTCTCCTTCCATGTATCTGTATTCCGCAGTTCGCACCTGCACATAAATTATATCAAAGAAATATTACATTTACCACATTTTGGATTGCGGCGATTACGATTAAGATTTTTTTAATTTAAATTAAATTTCTTAAATGCATTAACACATTCATATAGGGCTAAAATTTTTCTAAAAATTTCAAATAAATCGTTGGCTATTTTAGGGCTATGTAATTACTAATTAGTATATTTTATTGAAATTTTTAGGAGTAGTACATAAGTATTATTAGTATTGTTTTTACAGGTTTTTATTTAACTTGGTTTACTGTTTGTCTGTCTGTCTGTCTGTCTGTCCAGGACAAATCTAGTAATAGAATTTTCGACCACTTTCCGTTATCCAAACATGCTGAAATTTTGATCACACCTTTGGTTCGGAAGACAATGTAATATAGTGTATTTCAAGTTATGGTAATTACCCAATATGGCGGTCGACACAAAACGATGGATTATACCTATTTCTTTACAACCCCTTTATTTGGATATGAAAAGACAAGTAGAATACAATAACCTGTGTAACATCGCAACAAAACTATGGATTACCTATTTCTTTTCTTTACAACTCCGTTGATATGCGGGTTGTCAAATGACAAGTAAATCTAATATGGCGGACAACACACAAGATGGCGGCTTATCTTTATGTTCACAACCCCCTTGACATGTGGGTGTAATAATAATTAAAAAAAATATTTTGAAAACATGATTTTATCAAATGAATGATATAATAATTAGAAAATAAATGTTTTCTTTGAATCGCTCCGGTTTTAATTTTTTTTAAAGCTGTCCTCGTATTCCTGTCCTGGTTAACGTCTTTAAAAAAAAAACTTAGCAATTATTGATTATATTACGCCACACTAAACTTATATTTAAAATTTTATCAAAATCGTTCGAGTCTTAAATTATATCCATTTACTTAAACAAGTAACTATATTTTAAATTAATTTCGTTATATTTTAATAATGAACCATCTGATTTTATTGATTACCGTCAGTCAGTAGCATACAATGAAGAAGCAAAATTGTTTTAATTTAAATTTATATTACACCTTACAACTTAAATCATTCTATAATCACCTTTTGTATATATAATATATGGTAAGACATTTATTACTCAGTTTATACACAACACACAGTCATTTAATAATTACACATTCGATTATATAATTTAGGAAAAAAAAATCTATAACTACATTACGTTCTTCGAATATTATTATTAACCCCTTACACTTATAAAGATGTTCATTTTTTCCTTTTAAATAAAAACTCAAATCCATCAATTTCATACTTCACTTATTTTCAATAAACGCACGTGCTCTGAACACTTCAACACAAAACTATATTATAATATTGTATTTTATTTTATTACATTTGAACATTTACTCGTAAATTATGGGTAAATTTCATATAGGTAAAATATAAATTAACAAAAAAACACATATGCGTGAAGAAAACATCCAAATAAACCACACATTAATAATTGTGAGTAATGTTTTGTACGAGTAGATTATAAAATTGTATTGTTAATCTTTTAAGTGCACCTGCTTTTTTTTTTATCTATAAGACGAAAGGTATTTTTTTAAATTAAGAAATCAATCACTTCACAACACATTAATATACATTTAAAAAAATCTATTTCCCTTTTCAAATATAGATTAAATTGAACGAAATTATTTGTCATAAAATAAATAGGTGCTAAATATTTAATTGTAACTGGCGGTATACATTAAAAAATTAGAATAACCAAACAAAAGCTATAATTAATGAAATCAAATTCATGAACGATGGATCAAGCTATTGGCTTCTTATCAAACATTCTATCAGCTTTCCAGCAATTAAAAGTTGCATTGGGTTGCGAATGTAGAGTCAGTACGTGCCTTCTCTGCTGCCGAACTCATCACCACATAAATAAGATCTCCATACTATGTGACAGACGATTTATGCTTCTTCACGCTGCATATTTTCAAAAAGACGATGCGCATTAATAATTGATTGATTTAATTTCTTTATAAAGTGAATTACGTTTAATTTTATATTTTGTGACTGTATTTGAAAGTGTTCAAAACCATCCATCAATCGCAATTTGATACCGCGTGCTCAAGAAATTTGACTATGAGAACAAAAGCTTTGTGGAAAATTATACATAAATATTTTCATTTGTATATCGATATAACATTCAGTTGATACAAGAGCTTCTTCCACAAAAGACCAATAATATGTCACCGCTTGCTCATGATAACATAATTTTCTTGAAAAAATCATAATCATGGAATGAGGAGCATTCCCATATAAACAAAATAGTTGGTTCTGGTCAACAGAAAATTCTCGAATTATTCATTAGTCACCTTTGCATCCATTAAAAGTGACAGCATAGTATGCTATGTGGTATGGAGAAATCATTGTGTGTTACTGTTTTTACTGGCGAACGTTATCGTATAACATGATTAATCAATTATTCACACCATAATTGGATGCATTGAGTTTGATTAACGCATGTGGTTCGAACAAGACAGTGCCACTACAGATAATGTTACAATGGAATTACTGAGAGATAATTGTTTCCACCAAAAAAACACTCGGTAGCGCAGTTGCATAAGCGCTGATATATATATATATATATTATATATATTAATCATGAAATATAGCGGGTTCAAATCCGCTATTTTTCATAGGAAATTTTTCGGTATTTATTTTAATACTAAAAATTTTTCTGCTGGGTGACCATTTGTTCGTTGATGGAATAAAAAAGAAAAACGGATATCTTTGAAAATATGGTGTTGGACGCTATTCAAAGATTAACAATGTCTGCACACACATAACTATGGGCTAATCACCCATATAAAAATAATAGTATTATGAAAACATCTATCTTTCGATAATTACAGTACAGTACAGTACACAATTGGTAAATTGTTATATACTCCCATGCGGAGTAATTTACCAACTTGGTTGTAATGAAAGGTTTATAAGATGACATAAAAGCTCCACTAGGAGCAAAATATGAGTTAAAAAAAAAAAAAAAAAAAAAAAAAAAAATTGTTTCCACCAAGTTCCCACAATAAATTTTCTCAAGAAATGATGGTATCGATTGAACTCTGCACGGTCTCAGGATTTAACAGACTTTCTTTTGTGGGGTTATCTATAAAGAGCGCAAGGTTTATGCCAACAATCCAGAAACACTTCAACTTCACTTAAAAAACAAAACATTTGTGACAAAATTAATGAAATTTTTCAAAATATGATGAAAAATGTTATAAAAAGTGCCAGGCTAATTTAACACATGTAATATAATCAAAATAAAATATTTATCACTATTAAACCATTTTATTTTTATTTTCCATAAACTTATACAAAAATAAAGTAGTAAGTCTTGACGGTGAACACGCCTGTACTTACGTTATATTGAGAAACACTGAGCAATACGTTGAATCATTATGGTCGAAACGGAAATCGTAATGAAACTGATCTGGTGAAACTAATTGTGATACATGTTTTGTTTTAACAGTTTGGTTTCGATTTAAGACAACGTTTTGGCTATGCACCGAATACAAATTTTTCAAAAATATTTTGGTATAGACAATAATTGAGACGAATTGAGGAAATTCGAAATGAGTAAACTATTATATAAATGGATACGGAGCAGGAAAAAAATTACAAGAAAATATTCTTTGAAAGAACACAGCTGTCTTGTCTATGGATGGTATGGTGATGGAACTCGAATCTTGACATACTAGCGTCCACAGAAAACGAACATCTTTATTCATTAAATACTTGCCTTTTACAGTTTAATATAGTTTAATCATAATAAACTTAAATTCGGGGTTCAAACCCTTCCCGCATAAGATCCTAGTTTTATACAAGATACAATTTGTTAAAACTAAACATCGTACAGTTAAAAATTTTTATTTACTTCCCTTAAGCTTTAGTTTTTTTTTAATTCGTAATTCGTGATGATTAAAGAACGTAAAAAAATAAGATTGACGTAAACGTAAAAACTGTAAGTCAACTGGATTTCATTAAAATAAAAATAGAAAAGTTAAATCATGCAATTCAACGGAAACATAAAAATAAAATTATAGTTATATATTTTTCATTTCACATCCAGAATGTCTCCACACAGAAACACACAACGCGTCTGAAGAGACTTAACGGCTTAGCACGTATGGATGTTTATCGCTCGTACATACGCTCACATGTTGAGCAAATAAAAAGATTTAAAACAAATATTTACTATCAAAAAAATACTCCCAAGCCAGTGTTAAAAAAATTCCAAGATCTTTTCGTTCGAGTTTAGAGCTTGGAATTGACAACAAATTATTATTTTGACTTATAGGATTTGCCAGTTCAACGGTTTTTCCCACAATATTAATTGAATTATTAACTAACGACATAGGTATTCGGAATAATGTAACTGTGTGCGATCAGTACCAAGAAAAACATAAAATAAGTAACACAAATTTTACATTTATTTATTTGTTTTAAGGAAACTTTGCACCACATAAACAATTATATTTAACAATTATCAACTTAAAACTTAAAACTTAAGTATTCAATTTGCATGTACAGTTTGTCAAACATGCGATTTATAGTTACACATTTCACAAATATGGGCCGAAAAGGAATCAATAAAATATGTGAAAAGCGTCAAATGGTTATTTTTAATTATGAAAAGGGAAAAACCTACAGGGTGCGAGATCGGTGAATGATTGAATTTAAGTAAGAGCACTGTTGGCGATATTATTAAACGAAGATTGTATCAACGACAAACCGAAAAGTGGTCGAACAAATTTACTTACTGAAAAAAAAATTGATTGTTTAGAATATTAAACATGAACCTCAACTAAGAAGCATCTCAAAAGTAAAAACGGAGGTATCGAAATATTGTGGAAAGGAAATTAATATTTTATCAAAAGGTTCGACGGGTCATTAAAGAGAATGGTTATATTGGACGTGTGGCTAGAAAAAAAAACATTTAATAAAAGAAGGAATAGAATAAAGCGTTTAAAATTTGCAAATGAACGATTTTGCAATGAATTTAATTAATTTGGATCATACGGCAGGATAATGGTGTGACAAACGCCAAATGAAATATATAATGAAAAGAATTTGCGTCCAACAATGAACCACGCCGATGGTGGTTATGTTTTATGGTATGCGATGATATGAGTGCTAATGTAGTTGGTAACTTAGTTTTCATTAATGAAATAATGGATAAAATTGATTTGATTTGAATATATGGAAAGACAATTTAAAAACTAGTGCATTAAAAATGGGAATACAGGCGATACTTTAAAATTTTTTATCACCACAATGATCATAAATGCATGGTAGTTCGCTAATAGATACTTTATAATTGTCCGAAAGTATTGGAAACACCACCGCAATCACACCGGATATTTATCCAATTGAGCGTTTGTGCTGGGAGTTGGATAGTGCAATCCGTAAAATAGTTATCAACAATTAAAATAGACTAAAAATGGCTTTACAAGAAGAATGACAAAAAATGAGTCATAACTATATCTTGCAACATTGTTGCATTCGATTCCAAAAAGACTTTCTGCTGAATTGCATGATAAAGGATACCCAACAAATAAATACACATTTTCAGTGTTGTCCGAATACTTTTGAAACTAACTGCAATATGTTCATATGAAAAAAAGACCTCACACGACCTCATGCATTTAATTACAACAGGTTAACAACACAATTTTATTATAATCCCATTTATTTTTCAGTATTTATTATTTCTTCTTTGGATGATACAATTATTAAATGCTTTCTGGTTTTTTGTGAAATCTTTAATTTAAAAAATATAACATAAACAAAACGTGAACAAATTTTAATGTACAAAAATATAACAAACAAAAATCGCTACATTTTTTTTTTAAGAAATGTGCTACTGTAAGTTTTATCGCATATCATCATAATTCATAACATTATAATAATAATAATAATAATAATAATAGATAAAAATTATATATTTTTCCAGAAATATGTTTTATAAAAACAATTATGAAGATTTTAGAGGTACGTGCCTCTTAAATTTATGGTTTTTATTATATATTATTTTTGAAGTCACCTGCTCTGTGTATGTGTAATATGTAAATATTTGTGTATATCACCACTGAACAACGAGAGGAATATTTAATTCAAATAACCATATAATTTTTAATATTAGAATTAACTGGCAGTTTTATGTATGTAGATGCGATATAATTCCGAGAACTATTATCACCTTTTTGGTTACACGCATATAAAATAAAGTTTTTGCAAATTCAGTTAAAGATTATATATTAATAGCGTTATTAGATGTGATGCTATCCCTACAGTTAAAGCACCCAGAAGGATTCCATTATTAAAGTTGTATGATCGATTAAAATTGACTTTAAATGATTTAAAAGAAATGGGTATTTTAATTCATTATTATGAATGAGGCTAGAGAATGAATTCATAATATGGTATTACTATTAGTTGAGAAAACCGATGTTAATTTACCTATTTGGTTTTCGATCTATCTAATTTAAATAAATATATTAAAAAGGGGAAAATTTTTAGACCAACTTTGGCCAAAATAACGGACAAAATTAATAGTGGAAGATTTTGTTCGGTCATAGAATTAAAAGCAGCTGTTTCTGGCAAATTGATTTAGAAGAGTAATCTAATAAGGAAAAATTAGCTTTTAATACGCCGTTCGAAAATTATCAATTTAATATACTGTTTCCATTTGGAATCACAACGACACCAGAAATTTTTCAGGCTAAAAACACTAAAAATTTCGGTGACAGAAAATATTATATTATGCAGATTATATTTTAATAACAGGAAAAACTAAAACTAAACATGATAGAATCTTAAATAGGGTAATAGAGATGGGGTAAAATTATTAAATATAAAATTTGGACCAAAAAAAATTTCAATATCAAACAAATCAGGTTCAATATTTGGGTCACATATTTTCAGCTGATGGTATGGTAAAGCCAAGTGCTGAGAGAATTGCAGCCATATAAAATGTATACCATATCCTTATTATAAGAAAGTTATACCAAATTTATCGGTAATGACAAATCCTTTAATTATTAAAGAAAAACAGTTTGTTTCACTGGGGTCTCATATCCATTGAACCGCAATAGACAAATTAAAGGTAGCTCTTGTAAATAATCCAGTATTAAAATCATTTGACATTAACCGGCTAATAACAATACAAACTGATGCTTCACAATTTGGCATTGGTTCCTGCAGGATAATTTACCAGTGGCTTATACATCCCGCAGTTTGTCTAAAACGTATGCAAAAGTAGGTATGCAAAAATTGAGAAGGAATTATTAACGGTACATCTTATTAACTAATTTATTACTATACAGTAAATGGATAGAATACAAATTACTTCGTAATAAATCTTCATATGAGATTATAAAATGATGGATGGGCGTTTTCCACAAGTGGGGAATTACTAGTATAATTATTGCTGATAACATTCCATTTAACTCCTTCGCTTCGTCGCGAAGGTTAAGGTAGATCTTTTACTAAGGTTATGTCAAAATTTCATAAACTTTGTAACATTAGAAGCGAAGAAATTGCGCACAAAGTGTGTTTTAATCATCAACCATTCACTGCAATTTTCAACTGATTTGGCTCCTTGCAACTTCTATTTATTTTCCAAACTACATTTACCGATAAAAGGGCAGGCGTTATGTCGACATTGAACTTAAAAATTCATTCAACATAATAATTGACTGTGTGTGCAAAACGACGTTGTATTGAAGGAAACTACTTTGAATAAAATTAATGTTCTGTGAAACAGAAATGTTCCAAAATAACGTATTGATATCATATAAACTATGAAATTCATTTATATTTAAAATTTGAAAAAGAGTAATTATATTTCAACAAAATATAAACAAAAATTTAACGATGGAAAAAGTGGCAATAAAATAAATTTTAAATGTTCATTCTCGCATTGGCCAATGTATTAGGTGTACAAGTTGAGACCCGGCTCTGAAGATAAAACATACTTAAACGCACCCAATTCACCTTAAACGTAGCCGCTATTTTGTACATATGTAGCTTTGTTATTCATTGATGTTCAATCAGTCGTTTACAAGTTGTCGTTCAGTTTTGTATCAAATTTATAAGAGATGGATTTCGATAAGCAACATTTAAGCCATTGCGTTTTATTCTGTTTTCAAATGATAAAAAAAAAGTTCTTCTCAAGCTGTGGAAATTATAATTTCGACTTTGGGTCAATATTCTATAAGTCATTCAACAACAATGGAACTTCAAGTTTTACTGGATAAAGATCTATGTTAAATTGAAGCAGAGTTTGCAGAACAGTTAGGAATTACTCAAGAAGCAATATCACTTCGATTGTATGCAATGATATAAGGAAAGTTGGTTTCTTGTAAACTGACGGAATAATACAAAAAAATATCGGCATGAATTTGCTTTCTCGGTACAAAATAAAAATTTATTTGCACAAAATCATTACGGGTGATGAAAAATAGATTTTGTACGACAATGTTAAACGCAAAAAAGATTATAGTTGCAAAAACAAATATTCATGTCAAGAAAGTGTTACTGTTTGTTTGGTGGGATTGAAAAGACATCATTTACTACGATCTTCTGGAACCTGGTCAAACTGTTACAGCTGATCTTCACCAGGACCTTTTGATCAATTTTAGTGATTCTCTGGCGGTACATTTACGGACCAAGGAAGTCGGAAAGTGATATTGTTGCATACAGCAAAACCTACCCAGGAAACCATCTTCGACTGAGGCAGGAAAGTTCTCCCACATGCGGTTTATTCTCCAGGCTTGGCTAATTCTGACTATGACTTATCCAGATCGATGTCATCGCATTTGAAGGACCAGTAGTTCGTGAAAGTTGAAGATGTGCAAAATTGGTTGTTTTGCTTCGAAGGCATTCATCATCTACCCGATAATTGGCAAAATACCATCAATAGCAATGGTGAATATTTCCAAGATAAATTTTGTAATAAGTAGCTATTCAATAACTTTGAATTTGACCAAAAAAAAGCCTGATTTCACCTTATACACCTAATAAATAATAACATAATATTATTATCAAAAACAAATTATTTATAAAATATATTTTATAAACAGAAAAACTTCATATATAGAGTAAAAACTTTTTACTATGTATTGGACAACAGCTCTTTTGGGTATAATTAAATAATTCGCCAGATTCCACAAAAAGTGCATAAAATATCCCTAATGGTTTACATAGTGTTTTTCAGTAGTTATTTAATTTTAAAATAAATTTAAATTTAACTATAAAACTAAAATAGTGTAATATAGATCATCCATACACTAACAATAGGTAATGTAAAATAGTAACTTATACTATAGTTTCGGTCCGTATAAAGAGAGGGCTGTCGTGTGTACATTGCGTATTTGGAGTGTTATGCCCCTTCAATTCAATTCAATTCAATTTCAAAATTCTATAATAAAAACGAAACATATCAACAAAAACGAAAACGATCAAAAATAAACAAAATTTATGATGTAAAAATCCTAACATCCTTTTCCAGGATATATTATTGTATATATAAATATTTTGTATTTTTAAATATTGTATACACAAACAAAACAACAACCATATAATTACCATTAAAAGAATTGTTCTGGTGACGAAGAATCACATATTTGCTCTAATATTTATTGTAAATTAAGTACAGATATTTCCATTCCATAATACACACTCGTATTTTATATTGTATACTTTGATTTGAGCAAAAGGGTGGATTTTTGTATTGTAATATATATAAATTATTTATGTGAAAAGCTAAAGGACACACAATGTGTCAAACAAAATAACAAAACATTTTATTGGGGTGACATTTAGAAATTCAATTATTAAATTGCATGAAATAAATATTATACTGTTTTATATTTATTTTTGATTGTTCATTTTACAATGGCAGAGAAAATAAAATAAAATAACAATTCAATTATTAAAGATTAAACAGAACCGCACGTGCACACAGATGTATTGCAGATACTTTTGCAGGAACAACAAAAGGTGTGCGACCTCTTCTTAAATTGGAAATTAATAAGAAATTAAAATGTTTTAAAAATTCGATGTTTTAAATAACGGGATTAACATAAAATTACGTACGATCATGTGGTATTACTGAATCCGGTAAGTGGATTCAGCTGTATATTACTGACTGGATAGATGTCTGAATTTGGAAGTGTATGGAGACTGTATGGTAATTGTCGACAGGAAAAAAGATGAGTCGTCGGCACATATTCAGCATGACACATTATGTGAATGTCCGTCCTATATGAAATTTATGTAGGCATAGGATATTTGGAAAATACACAATTGATCCTTAGACACGTATAAGAAATATCTCTGGTTTCACTTCGGAAACCAAACGCTACGAGGAGTAACTCGAAGGGACAGCACAATGGAACTTCTTTGGTCTAAGTACCCAAATTAATTCCTGCTTATATAATAATCATCAAAACATGCAATTAAATTAAAATAATACATATGTTTGGGAAGAAATTTTTTGAAAATTTTTCTAGAAATGCTGCGGAGCTGCGTCAATATCGAAACAATGATAACTGAATCTTATTTTAATGAATCAATTGGTATTGGTATTGATAATGTTATTATATTACAACAATACGGTGCGGCAATTCACACGATGTAAAACAATTGGGTTATTTCAATCGAAATTCATTGATCGTTTTATTTCGGGAAACAGTGATGTTGAATGACCAGATAGAACTGTAACTGTAAAACACCATTGGATTAAAAGTCGGGAAAAATCAATCAAAAACAGTTTAAGTTTAAAATTGGTAAACATTGCTACTCAAACGTATGATTTGCTTAAAATCGTGTATGCGGTGATAATTGTTAAAAGAACATGGTGATTTCAATATGAACCAGAAACCAAAAGTCAAAGTGCTGAATGACGGTCACCAGGCGAAGGGATCACAAACAAATTTCTCTTCAAAACAATGCTGATTTCTTTTTACGATTGCGAAGGAATTCTTCCAACTCTGGTTTAACCGTAAATACAAATAAGTATTACCTTGGTGTATTTGAATTGTTTACTAACAATAAGTGGTATTCGTCGTATTCGTCCTGAATATCGAGAACCAGGCTACCAGGCAGTCGGATTCACTACCTGATAATGCTCCAGAACATCGTTCTACAATAATCACTGACATTTTAACTGAAAAGACACTACTATTATTTACTCCATGTAAATGGTGTTTTTTTCCCGCATATTAATTGGTATTTCTTCAGACGAATTGTTAAATCAGTATTCATCAGCCATTTCTTGACAGAGCCTCGTCATGGTTAAATTTTGTGACATAGACGATTATGCGTGACATCAACCAAATTGCCAATGTCGTACCACATGTGATATATGGGGGTCAAAGGTGCATCGTAGCCAATATTTTATTTTCCGAATATATGAAAAAACATGGTCGAAAATTATGGAAATTTTTTCGCTTTATAGACACCATTTTGTGAATTTTGGTTACTCGGGTAGTTATAAATATAAATTATACATAAACCGTAAGATATGTTCTCATATACGCATCATCGCATCACAAAAACTGAGGTGTTTTTATATTTTGTATTGTAATCTATATTATATTTTAAATAACAAAAAAAACTCAGAAAGGGTACTATAAAATTTGTTCAATGACTACGCGATCACACAATATAATGCAATAAATAACAAGAAAATAAATCAAAAGTTGTTCATAACACGTAAAATTTAAATTGTTATGAAATTTACAGCTAACAAACAAAATATATTAAGTTTTTACAGAAAAGTATAAAAGTCGAAGATATTCTAAAGAAAAAAATTAGTATATACCAAAAAAGAATTTTACAGAATGACAAAAACAATATAAAAGTTTTATTATTTGTAGATGTTCTATTGTCTCGGTGCAATTTAAGGTACAATCAACTAATATACTATGGCATACATACTCTCACAGAATCAAACAATCTTACAGAAGTAACACTTCATAGGTATATGATTTACTTATAAAAATTATTATATTTATTTTAGGCTGCTTAGTGTGTCGTTTAAATAAACGCAATTCCAAATATAGAACACATAGTGCCATTTATAGAAAGTTGACATCATTAAAAAGATACATCTTTCCTTTTTTAAACGCACTCAACCGCATATAAATCAGTGTACAGTTAAAAAATTACACGCATTTGAGTGTCATTAGTTTTGATGCTGGCGTCGTAATAATACAATGGAAAGCAAATGGCAAATTTTGTTTTAAAATTGGAAAAAAATTGTGCGGAGAATTGTCGAAAAAAGTTTATAGTGATAATTGTAGGCCAAGTTAATGATTGGTTTTCAAATATGGTTGTGAGGATTTAAATGATAACACATGATCAGGATGTCCGGAACTTAAAAATCGTGCTGAATTAGTAAAAAAAGTGCGTGCCATCATTGCTTACTGCCGGAAATTTAACTGTGAACATGTTTGAGAATTGTTCGAGTTAGACCCAAATATCCAGCGGTAGAACAGCTATTTTTATTGCACAATATGGCCATAAAAAAATGAATGAATTTTTAATAAAAAAAAAGGATTACTCTCATTAGTCCCAATCCTATACTCCAGATCTATCACCGTAAAAGACTATTTCTGTTCCCAAAACTGAAAACCGGCCATGAAAGGAGCATTTTATGATGATATTCTAGCCATTCAACGACACACTGCGTATAGCACACGCCAGAAGTATTGCTTCTGTAAGATTGTTATATTCTGTGACATCACATGCAAAAAAAAAACAACAACAATGGTTATGTATTTACGTATTTTAATTCAAATACATAGTGTCCATGGTTTTTCTCGTGTCTTAAAGTATCTGTAAATTAATATCATAAATTCATTATTACATTCAATATGCAAAAGACGCTATTACATCGTAGAAATTCATAAAGATCCTTTCACTAAATTGTTTCTCATGTCATTTCAAGCATCTGTTTGAGATGGTGATCAGAAATATTTCCATATCTCCGTAGTTATCTACGGTAACTTTCGACCTTTCAAAATCAAATGGTACTCAACATCAGCCTATCTTGTTTCAATGTTCATTAATTTTATATGAATTAGTCGCTCCTTATACCTTATACTATTAATACCTGATGACCATAATCCAATTTACAATAGATTGTAATATAATACAGTTTGTCACTTTTATGCCATATCGAATATGATGTTCTATTATGATCCATCACTTAATGAACACCTCATTTCTGCAAGAGTGACTGGCATAGGATGAGCTACAATCTTAAAAAAAATTGTTTGCATTAGGATGTTTTTTTAAAAAAAATGGACCATTATTTACTGCGGCATTGGATAAATTGGAAAATACTGATTATTTCCCAACAAGCTAATATTTTTGGAAAATAACAATTTATTCCAAATTAAGGCAAAATGAAAACCATCTTACTCGCGAATTTATTTGATTTTGCTGGACTGGAGTTTATTTTATAATAATACAATACTAATGTTTTGTGGGTTGCCATTGCAACCAAATATTTCATAATATTATTATACCGCATTTATCCGATTTTTTTAATTCTTAAACTGAAGTAATTAATTTTATTGTATCATTTATTGGAAGTACCCCAAGATCGCTCGAATAGAAGACTAGCATTCTCAATAGGATTTCTCGAATATAATATATCCAATTTCCTTATAATTTTTTAATTAAACCTTGTGATTTTAATTACTAGAAATAATGTACTAAAAAAATATCCTAAACCTGCCTTATATGTCCTTATTATTCCCAATTAAATTGATATTGAACCATTTAGTTGATTTACTTGAACTCGACCCCGTACTACTACTTGGATTTTTTAAAGTAAGGTACTCCGTGGCATATTTGGACCCGTCAAAGAACATAATCAGTTGGAGGCGAAGATACAATTTTTGAAATATACAAGTTGTGTGCGGTTAACCAATTATTGTCAAAATAATTAAGTTTAAGTATATATGGGTTATTTTATTATAACATAATTATATGTATTTTCGTGTAGAGGTTAATTCAAGTATATTCTCAATTAAGAAGTCATTATGTGCCGAAATTATTAAATGCGTGTTTCCGATGTTTTGATGGTGGCGAAGTAATTGCATGTCGAAGTTAATGTTTTTAACGTAATTATTCTGTGCCGACTTTAGTTAGCATTCAAAACCTCCTTGATATTATTACTTTCGATCTTTTACTATAATAAATTTTACAATTCTTATATGCGTTCCGTAAATTGTTCTCATAAATTTGTGTACAAAAATAGAGGTACTCACATTATTATCAAATTATAGATCAAAAAAAGGAATTTTTATAAAAGAATAAATACAAAATTCATAATAAAGACTGCAAAATATGTTACTGCGTGTGGTTTAAGAAAAAAAAAATATATATTTTATTGCTTTGCTATTTTTTAAACACACAACATAAGAACAAAAATTAATTCTAAACTAAATCACAAGTAAAAAAAACCACCAAAAATAATATTATAATAATAAAATTCAAGACAAAAGATTGAATTGTATGATCGCCTAAAAAGAAGGCGGTCTATTTGTGTGTGCCACCGTAACTTAACAATAAAAATTCTTTCTTTCTTTTACAAAAAACATATAAAAAAAAGTAGCCAGGTGTGTAAAAAAGTAATTACCGATTTTTCTAAAATATATAACCATTTTTAGGACCTTCAAAAGCACACAAGTTAAATTTCGTAATAGCGTAACAGTTTTATAACACTTTCAAAAAAAGAGGATTTGCGCGGCATCCATTTTAATCAAAAGAAAAAAGCAAATGAACGCTCCAATAATTAAAACATGTGAGAAATGGTTTTGACAATTTAATAGTTGTGATTTCGATGTGACAGATAATAATAAAGAACGTTCTGGTACATAGAGAGAAAAAGAAATTGCAGATGCGGAACTGAAAGATCCAGAAGATAGGAAAATGGATACCACCACATGAATAGAACGACAGACAAACAGACAATCGTAAAGTCACATGTGAAATGCTGCTTCAAAAGCAAAAAAAAAGGAAATCAAAAAAGCATAGTTATCACCTGACGAAGCTTTGGTCGCAAGGCAATGCTTTGTGTTTGGTGGGACCAGTCGTATATCATGAACTATAAAAAACCTTGTGAAACGGTTAATAGTGAACGCTACACGAACAACAGATAATTAATTTGAACTATATGCATTGATCGATAAACTCCCAGAATGGAAACTCTAACACGAAAAAGTGATTTTGCAAACAAGATAACGCGCCGTCTCATACATCAAAACCGGTAGGTAAAAAATGCTTTAAAATCAGAATTTTTCACATCAATGGAACACGCACTTGCAGAGCAGCACTACGTCAATTTCGAACAATTCCAAAAATGAAAGATGGGCAAGATGTGTATAGAATCAAAAATTGTCAATAATTTTAACTAAATCCATTATTTACAACGTGTTTCCAACAAACGGTAATTACATTTTTACACCCCTGGTCTGCCTCAAATAAACAAAATAAATAATTTCTTTTATTCATAACAATGCGCGTGTAATAGAAGTTTTGGGTTATTATAAAATTTTGTTGTAAAAGTTGTATGTGTGTACCTACGATAATATTTCCTCTTGTATTAAAAGCAGCGCAGCAGTGAATGAAAACAGAAGAAACAAGAAACAATCTGTTTTTTTTTTCTTATTTTATTCATCTTTTTTTATTTGATGATGTGATCACCTCACCTTATCTTAATAAAGTATCGTATATCGCATAAAATGTTTTAATTGTTTTGATGTTTGTTGTAGATTGTTAGGAAGACAAAAATATAAATAATAATAAAATAATAATACTATTATTATTAATAATAATAATAATAATAATGAAAAGAATTCAAGTTGGAATTGTTAATGGCAAACACATTTTTTTTCAAAAATTGTACCATAAAAATTGAAGTAATTTTTAGATCGAACAGGAAAGGTAATGAAGAAGCAAAAAAAATGGTAAATTTTTACAAAGTTGTGGTGGTTTTTTTTTCTTATTTACTTTTGGTCTTTAAATTAAACTGTAAAAATCCGTTTTTTTTTTTGTATTTATTCAATTTTAATAATTTTTCTTATTCTACTCGAGATACAATTACATAAAAGTCTCTGTATGTTGTATTACTTCGATTGTGTTGCGGGGGGATTCGTTTACAAAAATGTTTAAACTATATACTAATAAAGAGACTGCATCTGTCACATTATTATTATAGAATATTTTATCAATTTAAAATCAATGAGAAATTTAATAAGCATTTTTAGCAAACCTTCAGTGTTCGCCTAAAAATGTTACAAATCGTGTTGGAGCTGCTTGTAACTACTTACTTACTCCATGGCATTATAACGCAGGTTCGGTAGTCAATGTCTTCCAATCGCGAATTTTAAGGATCTTTATATCGCAGTTTACTGCATCAAGCCATCTCGCCATAGGTCTTCCGGCTCTCCTTCTACATTCTGGATTACCATTCAATAGTTTTTTTTGGAACACGTTCCTCCTCCATGCCAATGTTCTTTGGCGGGACCAAATATGCCACGGAGTATCTTTCGTTCGAAAATCCGAAGTAATTGTTCCTGGTTCTGTGTCATGCACCAAGCCTCCGATCCATACCATAATATTGGACGAATAAAAGTTATATATAGCTTGCACTTAAGATCTCGTTGTAAGGTTTTCTAATCCATGGGACAATGTGCCCCAAATAGTAGTGTCTTTCTAATAGTCAATATAATTGACGTTAAAGTGACGTTACGTCGGCATTATAAAGTGAGAGGATATTGTCATCAATAACTGACATCAATGACACCCTATATCAACGTTATAAAACAACGTCATTTTTATAGTCAGTAACAGAAGTTTAAATAAAAGTTGTTATCCACCAATTATCCAAGACAGTAGTTCAAATTTTGTATATTTCGCTTATCTAGTAATTTATTTTCATAATTTTTAAGACAATCAGCAAACTCAAATCTATATATTTCCTAGGAATTTTGTAAGACTTTTCATGGATTTTTGTTCTTGTTTATTACAAAAAAAAAATGCACAATCGCTAAATGTTTGCCATCGTTCGAGCAGCATATTCATTCCGTGCTCATAGAACTTCTGGTTTATCGGTAAAAACACTGAATGAAACCAAAAATTTATTCCGCTAATATAGGAACAATTCACGGGTATTACTTGCCAAAATACATTTACAATCCAAAGATATTTTTGTCGAAATCCGTGGAACTACTGACAAAAAATGTGAATATAAATGTTATGGATATTCTGTGGAATAATAGCAACGAGATATACTTCTAAGTAGAATCCGTAGAAATTATCATCAGAAATATACGCGGATAATCCAAGGACATTTTTTATAAAAATCCATGGACAGGCTTACACTCATCATATAAAATTCCAGTGGACATCCTCAAGAAATCCATATAGATATTTCCTCGGATTGAAACTACGGTCTATTACATATAATGCGAAAATATTGCGGACAAACTATGGACAGTGTTACTAGGGGCAACTAAAATTGCTAATCCCGAGAAGTTACCCGCCTACACCCTACAGTTTACATAAAAAATAAATTCTACAATTCCATCATAAATCTATTTAAAATTTTATAATAAATTATATTATTTCTCTTGTTACCAATTTCAATTTTCTTTATTCCATCCCGTATGCGAGTACACATTTTTTTTTGTCCCTATTCTTAAATGTCCTTTTCACCTGTAATTTTTTTTACATATATGTGTATTATGTATCTTGTACTGCATAAAAATAAGGAATAAGAAATACACATATCCACTAACACAAATACACATTTTTTTTTATAATAAACATTACATTTGTAATTCATTTTCTATTTATTTTTTTATTTTGGTTTTATTTATATTTTATTTTATTTCTTCTGCATACATTTTGCTGTGTATAGTTATGCTTATGGGTATATCCTTCGTATATCCTATCCAGATTCTATATATACATACTCGTATATATTCTATTCTAATAATACACAATTCTCATTTCTATATGTGTGTATTATTTCCATTGTTTGTATATATATTTACTTTTTGTATCGGTGTTTAGGGTGTCTTTCAAGTGGCCGATGACACTCTTGGGTGCTTTACACCTGAACCAAGGGACCGATTTCAATACAGCCTAACTGCCCTCAAACCAACCATTTTATAACTACCTCTATGTCATTTGTGTATTGTTTGTTGTATCATTTTGTAAGTTTCTACTTCGCTCTCTCAATGCTTTTTGTTATAACACACAACAACAAAACAATATTATTATTATTATTATTATTATTATTATTATTATTATTACAATACATTCTCTGTGTATTAATATGATATTTTATATACAATATATATATATATGTAATTCACCTATAGTCAAAGATACATATAATTTAATATCATGATACGAATACACACACATTTATTGTTTTGTTTGTGGATAAGACACAATGATTTCCATTTCATCCGTAATATTCGAACTAAATATGCGACAAATATCAAAATTATGTGATAGCGTCGGTATAACATAATCTTTTTAATCGCATATTTTATTATCTCTATCTTTAACTAGATATTTAATATTACTATACAGTGAATATTGGTATACAAGCGATAATAATTTATCATCATCGTACTACGTTCAATTAATATGGAATTCTGTATAGTCCAACGATTTAAGTTAAATTTTTATATAAATTCTAAATTCATATAATTCAAAATAGAGAAATATAATAACAGAAAATGGAAATTATTCAAATTAATAGTTTTTCATGACGTTTGCAACATTATTGAAACGAAGAAATTGCGCATAAAGTGACAGTGTGCGTTTTTAGCATTGGTCCAAAAATGAATTTCACATAATGTTTGTATCAACTGATCAAACACTGGTCAAACAGTAAATGGTGTGTATTATCTAGGAGTTGTGAAGCGGTGTTTTGTCACTTATTCGACGTGTGCGCCCTCAAAAATTGTGAAAAGGGAAACTGGCGTTTGTTACGAGAGCTTGAACCATTTCATCGCTCGATGCTTATCACTGATTTTCTAACTAAAAATTGTATTTTAACCATCAACCATTCGCTGCAATATTCATCTGCAATGGCCCTCTGCGATTTCTACTATCTTATCTCCATTTGCCAATTAAAGGACAGCGTTATGCCGACATTGAAACCATTCAAAAGGCGTCGACAGCGATTTTAAGGGACATCTGTAAAAATGAACTTAAAATTTCATTCTACATGTTACATGTTAACCGCGTGCCAGACGTTGCGATAAGCTTTTGTTTTTATTTTCAAAAAATTCCGTTTTCTGTACGACAGACCATGTATTTTTGATGGTACAATATATTACTGTTTTGTATTTTGTTTAGTGCTACTTAAAATACCACTCAGTTTTTTTTTTATACAATTTTTGTCGTCTGTATTATTTCCTATTGACGTATTCAAGCCAAATGGTTCAAAATATTGTATTCAGGGGAATGTTGTGTCGTTTTAATAATCGCAATTTAGAATTTAAAAAATAGACTAAGTATAGGTCAAAGTTTGCATCATTGAAAAGATACATCTATCCTCTTTCAAACGCATTTATTTTCACGTTTTGACAAATGGTCTTGAGGATTTAAATGATATAACCCTTGGCCGGGACGAAATCGTTGTTTTCGATGTAAATTGAAATGGTGAAAAAGTTGAGTGATGTATTAAGTAACCAGTAAAAACATTATTTGTTCGAGTTAGACCAGAATATCTAGAGAGAAAACAGATGTTTTTTTTAACGATAATGCACCACCTCAAAAGACCAAAAAAGTTGATTTGACGGAAAAACGAATTTCACTCACTTCGTATTCGCCTGTTATATCACCGTGTTTGATTCCCGAAACTGAAAACTGCTATGATAGAAGCGTTTTATGATTATGTGCCATCCAAGAAGCAGCTGACATAATAAAATCTATATATGCATTAGCTGATCATGCCAAATCGTGCTGTATGTAAACGACACACTGTGTATACATAACGTGAACAAAGGTATTTCCGGCTCCATCAAAAATATTATTAGCATGGAATTTTCTGTTGGAAGTCCTCAAATTAAGATTAATAATTTGGAAGTTGCACTATTAATTTTTACAATTTGTTTTGGTTTAATTGATTAATACCATCATAAAATATAGTTGAAGAAAATTAAGAAAATTGTATCTGAAGGCTTGCTTCCATATAAAAAAAATTACAATTACCTGAACTTTTATAAAAAAAACTTCAAAAACAGTTTTGAAGTCTCAGTTCTCTTGAAACACATACGAGTTTTAGGTCTGGAAAAGTTGTTGTGGCAATAAACAATAATTTAAACATAAGTTTTAGGTATTCGGATTAACGATTTTTAGATGAGGACCCGAAAAAAATCGTTTCACGGATAATTAAAATTAGTAATGGAACACATTTCAAAAATTCATAATTATTCATTAATTGCTATTGTAAGTATAATTGGGAATATTTTATTAATGATTGTAATGGATATTTATTGTAAATTCTGGTACGAAATTGGATATAATAATTTTATTTTTTATTTTGTAAATTGAATTAAATTAATTCCTTACCAAATGTTCGCAATAGTCATTCGAACATGTATCATGTTTGGAAGGATGTGGAATTACCTAGGACATTGGACCAAAATTTTCCATTACAAAATTGTTCGTCTATATTTAGTTTTCCATATTTACTGTACCATTAATCCTATCATCCCAGAAACCATGACTTGTTTAGATAATCAAAATTAAGTTATATTTGATAATGAAATGCCGTAACTCCAAACCATTTTCAAGTTATAGTTATAGTTATATTATCAAAGTCGTGTTAATCATGTTGGAAGGGTAATAATATGTCTTATATAATATGAAAAAATTTAAAGAAAATCGTCAGTCATATTAGAACAAAATGCCGTTTATTGAAATTGTAAAAAATATGTACCTATACCATATTGCGTAAATTATTCGCAAGTAATATAGCAATAAACTGGTGTCTAAATAGGGACATTTTTAAAAAATTTTCTGTAATTTTCTTCTTTTTTTTATATAA